>CAJQUW010002221.1:0-244100 GCA_907163375.1 Prostheceraeus crozeri | reverse complement strand
GGTTCACCCTTGAGGCAGATGCAAGAGATAAGTAAATTCTTCACCAATCTTGTGTGTTTTACAGGAAGTTATTTACAATGCGCGGAGATCAATCAAATAGGTATATAGGCGGAGATTAAATTAGATTAATCTCCGAAGAACAACCCATGTTACGACTCGCGCCATTTTATAGTAATGAAATAGTCCTTTTACTGAAGATTGCTTTGATACAGAAGCTATTGTGTCAATTCCTTGTTCTCAACCAAACCACAAACAGCTTCACCGTCTGCTCGATTCTTCTTATAACTCTTCGAACTATACGGCGTTTCCTGAATCTTTCCTCGGATTCATCTCCTTCAACGAAATTATATCTCAAAAACGTCAATGAACGAATCAATCGACGTATCCTGTTGGTGAAACCTGACGGATGAACTTATCCATTTTACAATGTCCCAAAACGCTTCTCTCAATTCATTATTCCGCGTCAGACCACATCTCACAGAGATGAAATGTGCAACAAATTAAGTCGCGAAATCATGTTGGCGAGTGTTTTGTTTCCGCTCTGATGTGGCACATCATGACATACACACACTACCGCATGCTGCATGACGTCCATTAATGTGTAGCTATGTGAAAAGTATAGTTAACACTCCGTCGTGCACTCGGAGTATATCGAATTACATTGTTAACTTTAATTAGAGGCAGCAAAGGCGCGAAGATATCACCTATAGTTATTTCTTAGTGAAAATTTGCTTTCGGAAGTTCTCACTCCTTTCTGTTTTCTTGTCGTTAACTTAGTGCTTCAAAAAATGTCTGCAGCTGCCTTCATTCGGCAAACATCAGGTTCAAACCACACTTTTTAAATGATCTGAAAGAAATCAATGCAGACAGACTTCAGATGCTTCTTGCAAGACGTCATACTTTCAAAAACCTTGGCTATTCGTTAAGGACAAAACTGAGCATGTAAATAATCTCAATCTGAGTTTAAATGGAAACAATCAAACAGTTGTTTATCTGTATAGAGTCGTAAACAGCTTCTAAAAAAGATCAATTTCTCCTGAAAAAAGGTCAGATGTATAGAGTGATCTGATTCACTTTGGAAATTGCGTCGCTATTTCTTGAGAAATTGAAGAAAATGATTTCAGTTGTTTGAATAAACTTAAGATACATTGCTTGATTGAAGACTTCGGCAAGATTTTCCAAGATTCCCAGCTCACTGAGGAAAGCTTCATACATTCAATGCTCCGTGACTGCAGCTGACACATTGAGTTCCTCTTCTTCCCACCTGATGGGAGAGATGAAGACGGGCCATTGAGTCGAAGTACGAGTACAGAAATACGCCCTTCCGTCTTAGCTGCTCTTCATTGGCGTTGGGAAAATGCTGTAGTAAAGTTTGAGTGATGGGCAGGCTCGCCAGATTATTTACCAGCTGTGCTAGTGAGGAGGCTAAGAATTGATAGCTGTCGATGAAGGAAATGTTGAAATTGATGGCTTTACCTTTCTTATTCACACCCATTAAGATCTTTGCTCGGAGACTCATGAACTTCTCCTTTGATTGGGCAATACAATCCAATTCCCAGTTTGTCATCTTGCTCATGCCGCGCTTCAGAATCATGTGCGCGTCATAGTTTTTGAAATTGTGAAACACCACCGGGAGCATGTTTCTTCGCTGACGAAGTCTAAAGTTACGCGCCGCGCATAACGCTTGACGGTAGGCGCCCGTCAGGTGGCAGTGGTCGCGCATTTTTACAACTCCATCAGCTCCCACGAATGATGCTCCACATTTTGCACATGCCTGACTCCGTCTGAACAATATCTCATCTCGCGTGCGCATACGAATCTTTTGTCACGTCCACTTCGTTGTGTTGTTATACTGTTCGTGGGCTAATTAATCCAGTCTTTTGAGAAAGTCAATAATGCAATTCTCTCCTTCCCACATTTCCGTTGACGTGCTAGCATTCCTGTTGGCAAAGTGAGGATGCCAAACTTGGCGGCAGACGATGGCGGCTGGATGATGGATTTTCAGAGTGGATAAATCCGCATAGATGACGCGTACCGGCCGAAGTTCAACACCCGTGGGAATGTAATTAAATTCCCTTTAAACCTTTAGAGGATTAACTCCACCTTGCTTTTCCTTTTAAAGCAACTATTTCAACTGAGTGTCATAGCTGTCCTTCACCCGAACTGAGCGACAACATCTTTCACACATGTGGTAGTGCTGAGATTGGCATAAAGGGCTCTCAAATTTGTAATTGCGCAATAGTGCCATTCCTCATTCATATTAATTAGAAGAATGTTAGCTACTTGCGGAAAGTCTGTTTGGCGAGAGCAATGGATGGGACCTTGCAAGCCGCGCTCATATGTAGGTGGACGTTCACTTTGTTGTTATTCCGGCGCTCAAATTGTGGTATATCACGGACATGCACCGATGATATGTCTTTCAACCCTGAGAAATCCAACTCTGACTCCCATCTGGCATACTTTCCAGGTTTCTCGCGCTTTCGGCGAACTTCATTAAAGTGTAAAGCAGCCAGCACTGCGTACTTGAAACAAGAGCCGTTAGACTGAACATTGATCAAGCACCACTTCTTCTGTAGAGTTTCTGGCAGCCTAATATGCCCCCGGCCTGCATCCACTGGTAGCACAGTTAATGTAACTTTGATGGTAAGCGAAATAACCCGCTCAAATTCCAGTGCGCTACCTCAGTCATTGAATGTCTCGAATTTTCTTAGTAGTGTTTGGATGTGTTCATCATACCATACATGTATATCAAATGCATTTGCATACCATAGTGGCCAAAATATTAGCCCACCCTTAGATTTACCTAAAGTATAAAGCGATACGATTAAGCGTCTTCTGTCGTGTTCTTTTCATTTGAATACGATATCTATGATTTCATAAATGAGTCATTAATGATGGTCTGATGCAGTGAAATCTGTTTACTTCGATTTGACGTGATCACAGATTTGAATTTCGAATTTTTGAATCAGAATGGAAATGATTCAGAATTCCACTTTTCGTTCATTTCTTCGCATTATGGGTTGCAAGAAAGACATCACAGACTTTTGTCGAGGACAGATAAGTGCATATGCCAAAATGAATCTATCTCATGCTGACATTGCACGTCGATTTAAAGATTTCACGGCGATCTGTGAAGAGACACTTGGATCGAGAATCATTGGGGCTACCGTGTAACCAACAATCGCTATCTTATCCGGCAGGAAGAGGGTGTCTACGACCAATAGAGAGGACAGATTCATCAAGTCTCTAGTTACCAAAGACCCTACAAAGCCATCTGCAAACATCGCTCACGCTGCATCAGAAACTTAACATCTCCGTGAGTGATCGCACTATCCGTCGAAGATTAACAGATGATTTCAATCTACCAGCAAGGAGACCGTCAAAGAAACCGTTATTAACAGAGAAACAGAGACTTGGCTCGAATCAAGTTCTGTAATCTTCACAAAGGATAAATCGCCGGACTGGTGGGAGAATGTGATGTTTACTGATGAATCTACATTTCAACAAGTTCGAAGCTGCGGATATAACTACATTCGAAAGACCACCGAACCGAAGGTACGATCCGAAAATTTACGATCAAAACCGTGAAACACATCCTCCGTCAATCATGTGTTGGGGCGCCATTACTGCCAAAGGTCGGGCTGGTAATTGCATTCCTGGAGAAAGGGAAACGACTAAATTCTCAAAGGTTATATCGAAATTCTCGATGAGAAAGTGAAATTGCACCTGAATATCCATGGAGTGACTTACTTTCAACAAGACTCCGCACCCTGTCACGTATCAAAAGTGACTAAAAGGTGGTTCGTCGATAATCAAGTTCAACTACTGGAAAACTGGCCGGCGAATTCCCCGGATCTCAATGTCATCGAGAATTGCTGGTCTGTAATGAAGTCAAAGTCAATCTTCATTGTCCTTCTTCCGAAAGTGATCTTCTTCGGATTTTGAAATCTGTTTGGATCTCCGAAATATCTCCGGAATACTGTCGGCGATTGGTAAGATCCATGCCATCGCGCATCCAAGCTGTCCTTGATAACAGAGGTTATCCTACCAAATATTGATTCTAGTGATCTTCTTACATCATGTTTCTATGAAATAGATTGTTTTCGAATTCAATAAATGATAGTGATGGATATTTTTTGAGTTTTAGTTCCAAATGAGACGGAAACCAAAAACATGATATTTCAGTGGGTGGGCTAATATTTTGGCCACTATGGTAGGTGGCCGTTGGAGATCAAAAGTCAATCGCACCAAAGCTATCTTCATCGGCACAGTCTCCTCTTCAACCAGATTTGTGCGCCGAAACTTGCATACCAAACGCAGTCTGGCGCGTGTATTATTCCGTCTATTTAATGCCGTGAATAGCGACTCTATCAGCGAGTGGGAGGCACTCAACCATTGTAACAGCTCATGGGCTGGGGCGTCTGGTATTGTATAAATAATATAATCTCGTGTGAAACCATCCATTGCACTCGTTAGTAATCCAAATCTGTTACCATCATCTTGATAAGTTATGTGCGGCTCGGTATGCTCGTCGTTATCATGCTGGATGAGATCACCCCTGCTACTGAATAGCGCCCGGCATACACTACATCTGAAGTCATTATTGATTTCCTCAATCACTTCTTGCATTATCCACTAATTCATCTTCTGGCAACTCAAGCACTTCATATGATATACGCCTTTTTTCGGGGCGGTTCCATCTCTTCCTCGTCGGTAGTGGTAAAGTCAATCCACTCTTCCATTATACTCGGCCCGGCGCCAGAATCCTCGTGAAAGCCTAGCTGTGTGAAAACATTACCATCACCAGCGTCTGAGATTGTGATAGGAGAAGGAGGGAATGTGCTGTTGTATATTCCCGCCTCTCTGTGCACCTCAGCTCCCGGCGCTCGTGGGTTTTCATCCCAGTCACTGCCGCTATTCCACGACGACACTGAAACATTGTCCTCTTGTACGTCGTTGATAATCCTCACTCGTGGTTCCTCCAGCGCGGAGGTCCTGTTCAGCAGCTCACTTGGTGGTCGCTGGATTACTAAGTGAGCACGAGATAGTTGGGTCAAATGCGCATTCCTATTCACCAGTGCCGGTATGCGCTGAATAAGACGCGGACCGTCATAATCTGGTGGAGGTAACAACATTTCATCCTGCAATTGTGGCTGCCGATCTACATCCACATCACGTGGTCTCCATGGTGGTCGTAGTGTTCGAATACGTTCTAGTAATTGTATCTGAGATGGATTTTCATACGCCCATAGCACAACGATCTACGACTCCTTAAATACTCGTCGAGCGAAATGTTATTGGACAAAATGATCGGCCAATGAGAGACAAGCTAGCCGGAGGGGGGGTTAGTGTTCTGAAAAATGTCTCTTAGTTCGAAAATCAGGTTTTTAAAATTTTCATTTTTACACGGGAAAATAACTTAGAAAATTTTCGAGGTTGTCCCACTAGAACCAGAAAGATGCTAAGGGTCGGTGGTGGATTATAACATGACACAAGTTATTTGAGCTTCGTTTGATCCGAGGGGGGGGGGTCGAAGTGGATTATAACATCACACTTCTGCACTACTCTTGGTGACGAATTCAGAAATGAATTGGACTTTATGCTAGAAAATAATACAAGTCAAGTGCCTTCTACATTTAGAACACATTTATAGAGCATTGCCGTATTTTGATGATTGGAGTATTGAAATAAAAATAAAGAAACCGATAAATGAATAAAAGAAGCAAGTACAATGCTTGGAAAGTAGGAACTCTGACGATGTCATCATATCATACGTACGTGTATATTACTGATTCTCAGCGTGAAAATCAACTCATCGGTTCGTTAATGGGTAGAAATACGGTAACTAAAGAAATTATTCCATTAGGCAATCAGAAACATATTTAATCGCTAGAAGACGCTAGCTCTCATGATATCTAAATTTGAAGTGTAATTGCTTCCATTTTCTGTAAAAATAATTAAACTACTTGCTATGCTTACAAGGTGCGTCATAAAAACGTGATTAAATTTTGAAATAGCACAACTTTCTAATTGTTCAACAGAAAGTAACAAATAAGTTCTCAATTTGAAGCCAATGCACATAAACATTGCCATAATGTTCATGAAAGGGAGAAGAACTCGAAATTCAAGAAGCTAGGTGAAATGAACAACGACTGAATGGAAAAGCAAGCTTAATTCCAATTCTTCACTTAATATAGCAGTCATTGCGGAGTCTTTCTGTTGCAGATGATCACACAACATCAATTGGATGATGACTGAATCAACCATCAGCAGAAACGTATTGTGACCAAAAGCCAGAAATTTCCTATATTTCAGTTTTGTGTCTTCCACAGTATTCACGTCTCTTCCAAGTTAGACCTAAAACATTTTGATTAATAAAGACCATCACACCTGCACTGTAAATCGCTGGATACGAAAATTACATACAAACATGCACCCAATTCACATACAATTTGAAACCAACATTGGTCTGTCATGTTTTCATATTTAAGAGCACTTAGTTTCGTATGTGGCGATACAAACTATTCTATCTCTGATTGGCTGTTTTACGATGTAATACGATAGGTTGGCATGTTTTACTTACGAGGCCGTATGGAAATTAGTCTTCATTGCGACCGTTAAGATACAGAAAAGCGCATTCCGAACAACGCTATTTTGCCTTTTATGGGTTCAATTGAATGGTCAGGATGTGAAGTGTCATATACCACAGGATAGATTTGGTCAACTGTTTTACTAAAATTATGAGTAGCAATTGTCTTCATGAATGCGATAACACTTAAAGAATTTGCGCGAAACGGATTTTGCGTTTGACGGAAGTTTATGTTTTAAAATAACAAATCAACGTACTTCGGAAAGCATGATTAGATTTCTCAAGCTTTAAAAGCCTGAACAACGTAACATGAAATGCGTGATTTTCCAGTGAAATAATTTTCATGCTTTAAAAGGCAAAGTGACGTATGACGAAATATGTGACTTTTTAGAGAAAGAAATTTTACATTTTCAAAAGCAAAATAGCGTTCAAGTATTAGAAATTACATGACTTGAATGAAAGGAGTTATATATTTTAAAGACAAAGAAACGAATTATGGAATATATTACTTTTAAAATGAAAATGTTTTCAACGTGGGATATTTAATCAGCGGTTGGCTACTAGCCTATGGCAGCTGTCTGGTACTAGGAGAACAATAAATGACCTAGATATCGCGGTCCGCATAAATTTGATTCATCTCTAAACACGTTGGGTGGGTTTCTACTAAAAGTAATCTGATTATTTAGATCAATGCTCGACCACGTTGGTCACGTAGGTAACGTAGTGTCTAAATCGGGTTTCTGCACGCTCTGTGTTGTGTAGCACAAGTGTCGACAGGGTACCTTGTCAAAAGCGGTTTCTGAGACTTCGACGATTAGACGATGACGACAGAAAATAGGTCGTTTTGACGTCATTTGCTATTTCGACCATTCACATATCTTCCAGTTTCATATTTTCTCTCCGAATGAAGCTGTGATTGATCAATGACTGTCAGCCATAGAAATAGATTGTTTATCTGAAGTTGACTAGAATGGAAATTGACTCAAGGTCACGGCACATCCGGGGGAACTAAGTTGGGGCATGAAGAGCCAATGAAAACACATGTGACCGATTCTAACCCAATAATACAGTCGTTGACAAGTGTATCTAAGTGAAAATGCGTGCGATTTTTGTGCCACTATTGTGTATTGCATGAAGCTTTACTTCCATTCTAGAGGTTTTATTGTTATCAATTTCTATGCTGTCAGCATGGCAAGTAGCACTGCGAAGGAGAGCTCTAAAGTTGAGGTGCAAAGTGGGATAAAAAGAGAAAATTTCTCCTCACTTGAGAAAGAATATCTCATAGAATTCGTTAAAGAAAAGCCACTGTTATCAAAAATTGTCCTAGACTGGAATGTCCTAACTGGAAAATAGAGAATGCCATCATTGAGCATAAAATGCTGTCAGCCATGAGGGGAACAACTTCAGATGCATGTGTGAGATGGATATCGTCAAAACACTTCATAATCTGAATCATGCGAACAGTTCCTACACTCTCAAAATGAATAACGTTATTTCACTAACGCTTTAGTTGCGCACCGATAACGGCTGATTCGACGGGTTTTCTTGTGTAATAACGGCATATATTGAGCTATGTATCAATTAGTTATTAAGAGCTAATGCTAATCTAACACATGTTTTAGTGTTATTATACCTAATATAACATCGGATTCAGCGTTAGATATCTGTTACTTATGCATCAATAACGGTTTTTATAGATAAGAACTGGCGTTAGTTTCCAAATAATAACGCTTGAAATGCCAGCTGAAACGCACAACTCTGCCGTTAGAATACCGTCATAATAGCGTTATCATCCATGGTTTCACCTAACGGCAAAATTCCTCTACAAACCCGTTAGAAAATAGTGAGGTGACAAAAAGAATCAGACTGTATAAAATTAGGAATATTCTTAGGAATTACAAAAATGTATCAATTCATGAAACAAATCTACAAAAATCTGAAATAGGCTATACATCTGAAAATGTATCAATTCATAAAACAAATCTACAAAAATCTGAAATAGGCTATACATCTGAAAATATATCAATTCATAAAACAAATCTACAAAAATCCGAAGTAGGCTATACATCTGAAAATATATCAATTCATAAAACAAATCTACAAAAATCCGAAGTAGGCTATACATCTGAAAATATATCAATTCATAAAACAAATCTACAAAAAATGAAATATATCTTCAGAAACCTGCTATAACATAGAAATGCATGAAGACCAGTCATATACAAATCAAGAACATACAACTATTTTAAATTTTCCATTAACGATGAAAGACTTTGGGAACGCTTATTTTTCAAAGGGAAAGATGTTTTCAGAATTTGTTCTTGTAGTAGGCCAAGCATTTGACCAAATGAGGAAGGATAAGTCAAATCGAGGAGGTAATAAACACAAATGATCGCGCTGCATACAACAGCTACGGTGAACTCCATGGGTGTTGATTCAAAAATGACTGTCGGATTACGGAAGACAATCATCAGCTGTTTGCGGTCCATGACTATTTGTGGTCCATATCGGCTTCCAGATATTTTCTTCCTTTCATATTCTTCATCCTGAAATGGGGAGACTATACTAAGTGTTCCATAATAGCTGCTCGGGTAATCATGAATTATTTGATATTTCCTACGCAGTCATATTTCGTAGATTTACTGTTTACACAAATCTTGGTTATGCAGAAAATGTTAATATAGTTATCGGATGATGGCAACAATGTGTACTAGATAGGGAAAAGAGAAAAGCGCATGAATGCAACAATATCATAAATGAATCTTCCTATTTATCTATAATTTTAAGCATGATTTCTGTGGGCTTTATTCGTGGGAAATTTTTAGACAACTCATAGCACATAGTTGATTGCGGCATACGGGAGGCCATTCATAATAAACGTGGCTATGAAGTCCGTAAAGCAAAAGGCAAGGACAATCCCAAGTAGTATAATCCGCATTAGTAAAATAAAAGGATTATGTACAAGCTAAAAATATATACAAGCGGACGAGCTTTCGCTGCGCAACAGCATCCTCGGGTCCAGCAAGGGGTAAACCGCGATGGTGCGGTGGCACAATATAGGTTGAGAGATCGGCTACCACTGGGTGAGCTCCTCTCTCCTATTGAGAGACGGACACTGTTGTTGAATGTATTTGGCTTCGGCGATTCTTGCCTCTACAGGACTCTGAAATTTGTTCAAGAATTCTATGGTAAAGTCATGAATAGTCAAACTGTTTTCGTGTTCATGTCTCGCGTGGTCTGACAGCGCGCTATTGTTGTTATTGGTAACTAAGCAACGTTTATTATTGTATCTCTGATAAAAAGGACGGGCAGTTTGACCAATGTAAAATTTATGGCAAGGAATACAAGTAAATTTATACACTGTGAACTTGTCACTGCAGCTTTGCTGATCTGGTAATTTGTCGCAGATATCACAATTCTGATGTTTATTGTCTCTATTTACAGGTTGATTAATACACTGCTTTAAGTACCTGCCATGTTTGTTAACTAATTTTATGGGAAGATTGTATTTTTTTACTAAAGCCGTCAACTTTCTGTTGCATGTATCATTGAGGAAATTACATTTCCAAATAACGGAATTTTTTAAGTCTGGCTTACTTTGAAATTTTCTTTTGTTGTCATAAATCATTTTGATAAAGTTGCTTGTTGAATTTTATAGTGGCTGCATTCATTTTTTACGAATACAGAAATGTCCAAAAAATTCAATTTGTTTTCGCTATTAGGAACATCTAAAGTAAACTGAATGCTCCCATTGATGGAATTAAAAACATTCTGATCATCTTAAATATTTCCATGTCATGATCAAACGGACCCATGATTACATCGTCAATATAACGCTTGAAAATGAGTGGTTCAATATTATGGTCCTGCTTCAATTTGTAAAGAACTTCCGTCTCAACATCGTTCATAAAAATAATCGCGAAAAGGGGAGCATAATGTGCATCCATGGGACAGCCCTGCGTTTGAATATAAAATTCACCATTGTACTCAATTTCGTAATTGTACATGTACGTTGCAGTAACATACGTTGCAGTTACGACCTACAAATGACAAGTTCACAATCTATGTTCAAATTGCGTGGACGTTCTGTATCTCAGTTAATCATAAGTTCCTTTAATTCAGTTATTCACAGGCTTATTTGTTGCAATGGAAATTTATTAGGTAACTGATGATTATCTTATAGGAGAACGCCTACAAAAATTCGAACGATGACCTTGCCATATACATGTACATATATTCGTTTAATACATTACGATCTCGCGTGAAAATGCCCATATCTAACATTGGAATATTCCTACACTGTCCTTTCCTGTTCAGAAATCATATTTGAATATAATAAGAGAGAAAAGTATCCCTATGCGTTGATACGAGCACGGACTACGGATATGTGGATAAGACAATGAATCTGACTGAGATTATAACCAAAATGTCCTGATATAAATGCCCAATTTTAAGGTCTTTTGTTTTATTGTCCGTGTTCAAGCCAAAGCGAAAAGTTTTTATCATCGCTGTGTTGTCACTAAACCAATTTTAGATAGATGAAGATTGCGACTACACAATTCAAAAGTCTTTGTCATTCAGTAACTCATCCCAAACGTTTAGCCTTGGTTCAGTCCAAGAGACGATAGTGTAGGCCGCACTGCGGTATTTTCACTTTCACATAGAAGTTTTATAACCTATTTCGAACACGAATACTTACTATCGCTTCAATGGTTGATTATTGCTTGACATCATTGATTATTGATCGCTCATTCTTGAGAATAAAAAAATGACTTAAATTAGAAAAAAAAATATTATTAATAGACTTATTTATAAAAAGGATTAACTTTTCTTATTGTATATTATTATTTATATCTATAAACTTTATTAAACTGCATCTTTATTTACTGAGTTAAAAGCTAAAAAGTGTTAAACTCACTCAATAAGGATACTAAGTTTGCGACCAATATCCCTGAAAATAACTACTTGAACTATTATATAAGATTTCACTATGGGTTAAGCAAAATTAATTTTTGCCATTATCAAAATGAAATCGTGTCAAGTTGTACCCGTCCTTTGCTAAAGATAGTTGGGTCTCCAGTTATGTAAAGAGGAACTTCATTCTCAACAACTTTGACAGCATCGATAAAAGAAGTAGAGCTCTAAATCTCTTGGCATCGAAGCTGGAAACAAAGCCAAATCTCGTCTCAAGTGTAATGGTCGCTCTGATAGAGATTTCGTTATTAACAAACTCTCGCGTAAATCAAAAACTATTTTAATGAAAATAAAGTTGTTCTAAATATTGATTTTATTAGTGATAGTTTTTCTCGCAAAATTAATTATCGTATTCGTAAATATAAACTTGACGTTAAATTCGCAAATTAAAGTAAGATAAAATTACGTTACTTATTTCGAAACAAGAATAATAATAATAATGCACGCTAACTAATTGTTTTCTTTGCAGTAACTTCTTAATCATAATAATCACACTATTAGTTGTTGTTTATCCGCTTATTTGTCATTTTAGTTCTAATAGTTACATAGATGATCTTCACGCCCTTTTCGTTTGAGATTTGAAGAACATCGCAAAGTAGCCACCCCAGTGGGTGGTTCAATGTGCCCCATGCGTGGGGCACATTGAACCACTTTGGTAGAAATTTTAAAATTAAAATTGTGAGGAGATTAAATGTCACAAAAACGTCCAGCAACTCAGAGATTACTAAGGATACCCTCAACCTTTCATCCGAGTTTGATTTTGGTTCATTTGATTTAGTATATTCAAACTGTTGAGAAAAGATCAAAAACATGTTCAATGTGCCCCACCCGCCTCTATCAAGAGCGGAGATGCAGGAAGTCCTCTGACTGATCGCTGTTTGAAATGTACCGTGAAGACTGACGTCAGTATATTGCTAACTTTGGATTGCCCTGTCAAAGCCAGTATCAACGAATCACAACTATAATTCGAAAATTGATTTGTACATGTACTTCGTTATGACTGCATGGCATGGTGTCATTAAATATAAATACACATGTCAACAGATTCTCATCGAAGTTCGCACCCACAAATTGAATGCTGTAACAAATACGCGAGTGACTCACAACCAAAAGCAGTTTAACTTGAATTGATAATGGCAGCTATTCGATGTAAGCAATCAAGCAGATTTTTAATGTCATAATCACACATTTTCACTAAACGTTGACGTATCTCGATGAACAATGCGTCAAATAAAAGCCTAGGATTTGACTGTTCATCTCATGCGGGTTTCATCTCTTCATCAACACGATTTCATGTTTAAAAATTGTGATTTATGAAGTGGGTTTTACTTCTCTAGAGGCACATTAGGTAATGAGTAGACGTGTTATATACTGTCATCAATTCATCATGAAAAATGCTAATTATCATGTCATTGTATTAACTTAACGATGTAAAATGTGGAACGCCTTTATTTCTGAACAAATATTGCCAGTGATAGACCTATGCGTACAATAATAGAATTACTAAATCCTGTACAAATTATAAGTAAACACCGATGGAGAGAATGAAATAGTTATAGATCAGCTTACCTATTAACAACATGATTGTGAGTCACAGCAATGACTTACATTTTGCATAAATTAGTCAATTCCGTTTCTTAGATTGCGTCATTCGCTTCCAAGAGATAATAAAATCGATTGCCATGTATCCTGATTCCATCGATGTAGAAGTCAAATGACAAATCATGAAATATACGAATGAAACTTTGAAAATGTGGCGACAATTTATTGCTAAATGATTCTGAAGAAAAATGAGAAAACACTGCGCACTCGGAAGTCGTAAATATACTAGTATGTGTAATTTGTTGGGAGATTTATTGAAGGAAACCAATCTAAGAGATCCTCGAAATCGGTAATGTCATCCTTGGGAATTCGAATTATCAAGTTTCCATTCTTGTGTTCTCTCCTTCCATGCGAGCCGCTGTCGTTGATTTTTCTTTTGTTAAGTGAAGGATGAAGTGTATTTGATGAAGATGCCGAGGAATAGTAAGATGGAAAGTTGTAGAAAACACTGGGAACTACCGAAGATTTGAGTTGCAATAGTTTCAATTCTTTTCTTGGACGCCTAGATGATCTTGAATTGTTGACTTGTCTTGATCAAATCACTTCCGAGGAAGTGCAGAGAACAAATTCGCGAAGACAAGGTTGGAACGAAAACGCTTCTTTGGCCGAAATTATCGACATCCTCTCGTTCAATTGCTCCTATCCATTTGTCGCGAAGAGTCTGGTCATGAGAAAATGCAAAAAACGATATATGCACATTCGTTGAGTTATCTGATGTGCTTTATGTGCACTTGCTGTTTATTATCGTAGACTGGCTGCATTCCGTGTGCCGGCACACGCATAAATGACATGCTTTGAGACAAGCTAACTGTTATAGTAGTAACCAAAACAATTTGTTCCAGATCAAGTGATAATTTTATTAAGAAAGCGGCGGCTTATATACAGCATGCATGAACTTGTGATTTGTCTTTAACAAAGTTAACACATTAGCGCATTTTAAGCGTATCGGACAATAGTCAGCTTCACTTTGAGCGGTAATTCGAAATCACTTTCGAATAGTGCTGGATGCACGCTGGTGCATTGAACGCGGCAAAGACGGTAAGCATAGTAGATCACTTGGCTTGGCCATTACTGTTACTGCTTCCTTCCCTTCAGACGTAATCTCCATACCGGGCTGGAAATCTACGACTGCGATTGCTGCGTCTTGGTCCTCAAGTAGAGTCGATAGCAGAAGGTTCAGGAACAGAAGGCTCAGGAACTTGAGATGCAGCAGCAGGTGAAGCTGGAGAAGCAGGAACTTGAGATGAGTCACTTGGTTGATCACTTGAGGGTTGAGGAACATCAGTCGAACCCGAAGAAGGTTGTCCAGTCGAGGCTCTTACCTCACGATTGGTAACCACAGCAGGAACAGTGTTGTGTGTGTGTTGGTGTGTTTGGATGGATGTTGGAGAAGAATGCACTGGCTCCAAAGAGGGAAGAAATGAAGACGTTTGTATTGTTTGATGTGAAGAGATAGTGATTTGATCGATGTGACGCTTATGCACTGACCCGTCATTCAAATCGAGAATGTTGAATAATGTGTTGCCAACTCGGCCTATTATTAGTCCATTACAAACTTTGCTGTCGTTACCTCTGTAAAACTGTACATCGGTTGTGTCGAGGGAGTTAATTCTCAAGTTTCTACCTTTAAATAACTGTGCCGGAGATTTGCCTGTCGTTGCATGCTTAGAGTTTCTGTAGTACAGAAGGAATGTGTCGATGCAGCGGTTTAGGCCTTCCAATGTTGTAGGCTGACACGTACGTATGGCTGTCTTGAGGGTTCTTATGAAATTTTCTGCTTGCCCGTTAGACTGTGGGTGTCTCGGTGGTGATGTGATTGCATTGCATCCGATGGAACGCAGCCAGGTTTGAAGGTGGTCGGCTGTGAAGTGTGTACCATTGTCGGACATCATCACTTGTGCCACTCCTTCCCTTGCGAAAAACTTCTGCAGTGCCTTCTTCGTGAAATCAGCAGTAGCATGTGTCGTGACGAATACCTCAGGCCATTTACTATAGGCATCTTCGATGACCAGCAGATAGTAGGCTTGTAGTATCGGTCCACAGTAGTCGACATGAATTCTTTGCATACTTTGATAAGGCAAAGGCCAGGGAACCCAGTTCGGATGAGATCTTGGCTTGCTAGCACATTGTTTGCAGGAACGGATGAAAGATGTTACGTCATCGGAGATTCGAGGCCACCAACAAACGAGTCTGGACAAGGAAAGCATCTTATCTCTACCAAGATGCGTCAGATGTAAATGTTGCAAAAATTTTCGTCGAAGAGTAGGCGGTACAACAGGGCGGTCTTGACACACGATGACACCGTCAGCAACTAAATGTAAGTTGTCACGATTCGCATATATTGTCGGAAATCTTCGCTTAGCCGATCGAGACCATCCGTGCCTTAATCCAGAAATGACGGGACCGTAGAAGGATCGTGTTTCTTCAATTAGCTCGTTTCTTGAAACCGGCAAGTGTTCGATGAAAGCGACTTCAGAATGTTGTGGAGGGTTTTCGAAGCTTGAATGTCTGGATAGGTAATCTGCATGGGGTATAAGCTTGCCTGGTCTGTGTTGAATGACGTAGTTGTACCCACTTAAATCCAAGCCCCAGCGTTGAAGCATTCTTGATTTAGCCTTGTTGATTGACGAATCATGGCCGAAAATGCATGTCAATGCTTGATGGTCGGTTACAATGATGAACGTTTGACCATACAAATACTTGTGCAAACGCTGGATGGCCCAATGGATTGCCAGAGCTTCTTTCAAGGTTTTTGAATAACTTTTCTCCGAGTTTGAAAGTTTCCGAGAAATGCAGATTACTGGATGACCACGTTGGTTCAATACAGCGCCTATCGCATATTCAGATGCGTCGACAACCAGTTCAATCGGAACACCAAGTTGGAATGGCTTTAGAACCTTGCCGTTTAGGAGCTGTTGAAGGAGTTGGTCGTAGGCCGCTTGAATTGAAGGAGACCATTTAAAAGTGGACGAGTTCAGGAGATCATAAAGTGGACGAACGATTTCCGCGAAGTTGGGTACGAAAAGCGAGTAAAATTGGGCGAAACCGATGAAGGACTGTAACTTGGAAGGACTGTCTGGACGAGGAGCGTTGGAGACTGCTTTTATTCGTTCAACGTCGGCTGAAACGCCTGAACCGCTTAAGATGTAGCCAAGATACTTCAGTTGACTTACACCGAATTCCGACTTCTGCGCGTTGATCTTGACGTTGAATTTATTCAATTCTTGAAGTAGAGCGATTAACCGTTCGTTGTGTTCTTCTCGGCACGCTGCTATGACAATAATGTCGTCTTGATAAGCGCGGACACCTTGTAAACCTTCAATGATGTGATTGATTACAGTCTGAAAGACTCTGGGAGAAACGGTTAGTCCAAAAGGCAGACGTTGGTACTGGAACAATCCGAACGGAGTGTTGATCGTTGTAAGCTCCTGCGCGTCGTCACTTAGCGGAATTTGTAGGAAGGCGTTACTTAAGTCAATCTTGGAAAAGATATGACCATGTAGGCCTTGGAACATGTCGTCTACCGGTGGCGTAGTGACAGCAGTCTGACGAAGTTGCTTATTGACAGTTACTCTGTAGTCCCCACAAATTCTCGGTTGGCCGTTGGGTTTGATTGGCGTCACAATAGGAGTAGCCCAAGCTGAAGATGAGACTTTCTTGAGGATACCATCAGCCACTAGGTCCTTTAGATTCTGTTCGACCAGTCCGCGTATGCCATAGGAGAGTGATCTAGCCTTGAAAAACTTTGGATCACCAACGAAGTCGAGTTTGACTGGATCAATCTTCATTCCACCCGAGTTCTGGCTGCATTGGAAAA
This sequence comes from Prostheceraeus crozeri, assembly GCA_907163375.1. Classification (NCBI taxonomy): domain Eukaryota; kingdom Metazoa; phylum Platyhelminthes; order Polycladida; family Euryleptidae; genus Prostheceraeus; species Prostheceraeus crozeri. Next base: position 227,118 of record CAJQUW010002221.1, on the reverse strand, counting down.
TTAGGTCTTTGATGGAAGGCAGTAACCGTTCACTGAGAAGACTGTTGACGCTGAACGCAAGCTGAATTCGGAGTGTCTGCAAACCATCTAACCCAAGTACTGTAGGTCCACTTCCAGTGATCAAAATTGGCAACGGAATTGTTTGACGGTTGTAGATGACCTTTGGTTTGATCCGACCCAAAACTGGTAGTGGGTGACCTGTAACGCCGGTGATCGTTGACTTAGTCGGATGAATGGCTAAGCCGAGATTAAGACGATCCAACTGCTTCTTGGGCATGAAAGTTACCGGACTGCCAGTATCCAGAATGAAGGTAAGCGAACGTCCGTTTGAAAAATCCAGTTTCTGGAAGATATGACTCGTCGTAGTTGTTTGAAGAGTGAAAACCTTGATGGACTCGTCATCATCGCTGCTAGCAGAGTCTGGTAAAGGTTCAACGGTGACAGCTTTTACGCGATTGGCGTTGGAAGTAGTGTTGGAGTTGACAGAACGGCAAACTTTAGCTATATGTCCAATCTTGTGGCATAATCGGCATTCTACTTTTCGGAAACGACAAGTAGCTCTCTGGTGTTGTCCTCCGCAAGAGTCGTATTGTCCTCGCATAGACGTGAAGTTACGATTGGACGTGGAATTTCGCGTTGAAGTAGAGTTATGCTTGGACGTAGAGCTTGGACCTGATGTAGAATTGCGTGAAGTAGTAGTAGTAGTTGACTGTCGGAAGCGACGTTGCTGTGGAAACCTGCGATGGTTGGTAGTTATCATCACCTCATGGCCTGGATTCGCAATTGCTTGATTGACAGCATCCCAGCTTTCTAGTATTTCCTTTGCTATGTGGAAGTCAAGGTTATGCTCCTTTAGTAGCTTGCGTTTAAGGTCCTGGTCTCGCACCCCTGCAACGATTCGGTCGCGTAACTGAATCTCTAAATTAGCTCCGAAGCCGCATTTGGAAGCTTGCTTTTGCACTCGCAGTACAAATGCCTTGTACGTCTCCTCCTGTTTCTTCGTCAAATTGTGGTACTTTTCTCTTTCACCTACCTCGAAGTTGATTGGAGAGAGGTGATCTATCAGCAGCCTTTGTAGAACTTTAACTTGGAGTTTGGTTATGTCTCGCGGGTATGCAAGATCATTCAGTAACGTGAACGCACGTTTCCCAATCAGCGTTAAGTAAAAGGCTGTTTTATTGTCTTCAGTGACTTTGTCGTTGGTCAGCACGTATTGAGAAAATCTGATATGGCAATCAGATACTGCATTAACGTCCGCAACGTCCAAAGGTTCAATTGTCATCGCCATGACGTCGTAGTTGGACTTGTCTTTGACGTAGAATTATGACCTTAAGTCCCTAAGTTTCCTTAAGTCCTTAGTCCCTAAGAAGTTAGTAGTCCTTATCGTCGGTCAGTGCTTTTAATAAGTCCTTATGACTTATACCTTATTACCTTAATCACCCTACAGCTCTCGTTAATAAAGCCCTTAAGGTCTAGCTGAAACCTCAAAACCTCAACTAACGCTAAGAAACTCACTTGTGTTTGTGTGCAAGTGTGTTTATGGGAATGAGGGACCCAGGATGGTGGCCGGGTGAAAAGCGCAACTAACCGTACCGAAGTACTGAAGATCGAGGAAGAGGAACAGAAGTAGGTTTGGTCGGAAAAAAATAGGCGTGTATGTGGCTACCAATCGTGAAGACCGGTAGTGAGTGTTCGCGACGACCCCGGGTAAGGTAGTCAGCCGTTGCATGCAACTTTAAATTAGTTGGGCTCGGAGATAGCACCGGAAACAGCGCTTTGAAGGGTCAGTAGAACGGCGCTTTGAAGGGCCAGTAGATCGGCAGTAGAATGGACAAGTAGAAGTCCTCGTAGAACCAGTTGAGCCACCAGTAATCACGCAGAACAATCCAACTTCTGACACCAGTTGTTATAGTAGTAACCAAAACAATTTGTTCCAGATCAAGTGATAATTATATTAAGAAAGCGGCGGCTTATATACAGCATGCATGAACTTGTGATTTGTCTTTAACAAAGTTAACACATTAGCGCATTTTAAGCGTATCGGACAATAGTCAGTTTCACTTTGAGCGGTAACTCGAAATCACTTTCGAATAGTGCTGGATGCACGCTGGTGCATTGAACGCGGCAAAGACGGTAAGCATAGTAGATCACTTGGCTTGGCCATTACTGTTACACTAACCAACTTGATGCTATAGCAACGTATCGATCAATCAGATGACGCTCGCCTCACATATTTGCATGCACATGAGGAGGGAATCGAAGGACAAAGGCAGTATTATGACTGTGTGTGCACACATGCTGTATGAAACTTCCCGTCAACAGCAGCGCAATGAAATGCGCTTTGCGCTATCGAACAATGAAATCTATCAGTCTTGACTCTGTTGTCTGTAGTATAGAGTGTGGACTAATCGTGAAAATGTAGGAGTTGCATATCCCGGTGCTCTAGACATCCCACAATGGTTAGAAATACAAGGTTGGAAGAAGCTCTATTCCTGTTTCAAAAGGAATTACCCTAATTCACGGTCGTTCGGAGAAAGCGAAAATAGACAGATAAACGGCTACTGAAAACAACGCAACAATGTGTTCTGAGCAGGGTTTTCAACTATCGAAAGAATTTTTTCCTTTAATTTGCTTTCTCGTTGCGTTAGAGTACTAGCAACATTTTATGCGCTGCAGAGAAGAATGTGCAAAAGATTAATGCGCCGATTAAAGTCGGGCTGTGTTAATGTAGGATTGTATACACATCTAATACATTAACATGCGTTTTTCTTTTTGTCAGGATGTTCTGTGAATTTCCATGTAATTCTATCAACATTTTGAATCACTCAAAAAGAAAATACAAGTAACGGAGACAGAACTGTTGACCCATATCTGCCGCTATATGTACACTGTAAATCGCTCAATACCAATCACATACGAAGGACGCATACCAAAGTATTTCTTTGGTATATTTCTGTATTCTCTTGGTATATATTTGTATCCTTTTCGTATGCTATTTCAAATGTGGTATGCTTTACATACTAAAGCCATACCAGCACAATGTTAAAAGGAAGCATCAATCATTTTCAAAGTATGTTGATTTAAGGCCTTTTGTCAATAAAGATCACACTTATGCTGCTACTGTTTTGTAAGTAGTGAGATAATGACATTCAACAGTAAAACTTCCAATACTGAATTCGATTTTAATAACGTAAAGCTAAGGCATTTCATGACTAATCAATAAGTATTCAGCCATCAACAATTATGCATTATGTAATTTTGAAATTAAGCTTATTATCAATCCGAAATAAAAACACATTATAATTCATGAACGCCAAAGTAGTTATGTTTGAGATATATAAGTCAACATGGTTGCACAAAAGATATCGTTTGAATGAACTGATGTTTATCTACTTGGTTCATAAAGTAGAGCTAACCAATCGTCCTGTTAACGTTGCTAGACAAGTAGCAACGACGTCAATCTCGAGGAGCATAAATTACACAATAAATCTAATCTACTTCAATAACACACTATCAAATATATATATACACGAATGGTATTGCTGAAAAATGTTATTTGACAGTAGTATGTCATATATACATATTTTTTGATATGTCACTTAAAGCTGCTCATACGAAAGACATACCAATTTGCATCGGGTCTCGTATGTAAAACATACCAACAACTCGTATTTCAGTGTAAAACAGCCAATCACTGATAGAATAGTTCGCATCGCTACATGCTAATCACATACGAAAGTAAGTGAGGTGGGGTATGAAAAAGATACCAGATCTCTGTAAGCATACCAGAATCTCGTATCAGATGTTAGTTTCAAATTGTATGTAGTTTTCGTATCCAGCGATTTACAGTGTAGACATGTATTGATACCTTAACTTACCACATGCTGTCGGAAATCTGGTCCTGATATCTGGTATGAGGAATTCTGTAATCCTTTTTGCAAGAGGTTGCCTTTTTGTCTTTCATCTGTGTCACTTGCAAAGAAGCAGAATGTGCTGACTATGCTCCTCGACCGCAACAGGAGTCCTTCTGTTGTAAATCATAGCAGTGTTTAAGTTATATAGATCATACGAATTGGAGTGGACGAGATTTGATAATATTGGTCCGGCTATAGCTACTGTCGGCATATAGGGAGAATATGCCGATACTTCCCAATTTTCTAATCATCATGTCGGCGCAGCCGTCACCTAGCCGATGGGTACCGACAACTCCTGTGCCGGCATTCACTCGGTGCGCCGATACGGTTGACAGCCGACACTGCCCGACTAATTGACGAGGCATCGCCGACGATTTTTTTTCACCGGGAACATCATGAATGCAATCATGTCGTTACATTCTTAAACGATAAATAACAACATGTCTAGGCCTATATGTAGAAACTTTCAACAACGATGACAATTAAAACTTCAAAACATCACTAAAGCCAATTTGATAACGTTATTAAACATTTGAAATCCTATTATTTCATAACGCTATTTTAATTATCATTAGCGTTATTATTTGATAACGTTATTTGTAAATTCTAAAATCCGTTAGGATAATTTGGCGTTTGGTATATTAATCTAACATCATTCCGTCATGTACTAACGTTATTCTTCTAGCATCTAACGGATACTACCGTTGTGCAACCGTTATTATACCGTTACTTTTGTGAGTGTGTATGCTTAGGATTTGTGGATTTTGAGCCATAAAATGAAAAATACAGTCATGTTTCATGGAATACAATCTTTTTCCAATCATTCACAATGTGTTCATTGAGCACTAATGCATACTTAACGTATTTACATTAATATAAAAATAAACTACAAAAACACAAAATTTACATGTATGTGGAACTCCTATAGCACTGGATGTCATGGGAACTCATCTCCTAAAATGAGAAATGATGATGCTCCTGCGAAATGCATTTTCCTCAGTGGTGTTTGAGTCGGTTCCGTATTGAAGGAACCGCTATCTATGTTAGGTCAACAGTAGGTCTACTCGTGTGAGGTTCATCCCGTGTGAAAGTAGAGCCGTGTTTTAACTGCAGATTTTCATTGCTGTATCAATATTAACGCGGATTCCGGAATCTGGTCCCAAAATAGAAAATCGCCGCTCTCAAATACCGAATGGTCGTTCAGCCATATTTCTACCTGCGCTGTGAAAATAATTGTACTGCTCTTCTTCGTATGAGGATGGATTCGTTGCAGGAGGTATGTCCTGGCTGCATATCCTCAGTCTCCCAGTAACCTGAGATAGATTTTTTTTCCAGTTTTGATTTTAAGGACGACTCATTGAAGATTTTAGAGTCATGTGTCGCACCTGGTCAGCGAGCAACAATGTTGCGAATACGATTTTCGGCATCGCCAATAACCTGAACATCTAATGACAATATCCTTTGCGATTTACAAATGCAGTTTCATTTCGGCCACCCGGTGATTGAGTTTTAACGAGTGCAGTCGATCGCACCAATTATGTCATTCATCCTAGACATTTAGGCTTTCATCTCAGGCTTTCTGAATCTCTCGCATATCGCCACCTTTTCTTTGTCTTTAGGAAAGAATACAAATTGTGATCGCAAGCTTGCAATATCGCGACTTATTCCCTGTAATATTTATTCTACACACCGTTCTTTTATGAAGTCCATAATGATCGCCGACACACATTTGGTAGGACCCATTAGCGTAACAATCCACCAATAAATCCGTCAAGGGATTTATTGTTCATCGTACGTTTCGTATAGTAATCATCGGATAAATTCATCACATTCACAGCTCACAGCGACAGCAGACGTAAAAATTAAATCCAAATGACGCGAATTTTCCGAAGTTGTCAACCAATCAAGTCAAAAACCCTAACTACAGATTAAAACAGGGTAGGAGACCTTGTCTAAATTTTGACGAAAATATCGATCACGTTGTCGTCCGTAAAACAAACGTAGAAACTGACATTTGCAGTGAACCACGTCATTCTGCATTTAGACTTCACCTGCAAAATCAGATGCCGTACACTGCAAACTTTAGACAGCCGAAAATCAGACAATTTATCAGCCAAAATGATCAGACACTTGCAACAGACAGCATGGGACAATGAACAGCCAAAAGTGGCTGTTCAGAGCAGACAAGATGAGACAGCTATTCGCCAAAATATCAGACAATTCTGCCTACTTTTCTAAAAGTATTGTCTCTCAAACTCAAAGTGTTTAAATGTGATCAAACTATTCAATATAAGCTAATGGTAACTAGTCACAACTAATCACATAGATTCTAACTCTGCTCCACTCATTCACACTCGCATTCTTATATGCACATTATGAACAACTCTGATACTTTGCAAGTCCATTGTGTCAATGCTAACTTCAGGGAAGTATATAGACCCTTACAAGATGCAAAAAACATTGTGAAACAGAATTAAAAGATAACATCAATGCGTCAAATATCCATACCTGTTATTGCCATGCCTCAAGGTGTATACAAAAAACCCTACTTATTTACAACATTGTATATTCTATAATTGAAAATTATCAAGGATGCCATCCAATTTCAATAAAAGTGTATATATCAGTCATAAGTAGTATGATAGGCAGTAAACGTAATAGTGTAAATTAGTTCTTACGATGAGACAAAAATTGTCTGACAAGCAGGAAATTTATCAGATAACACGCAGTAACTGCCAAAATACTGACATGCCTCACAAATTGTCCGATAAGTGGCTGTTTACAGTTTACAGTGTAGAAACTCAGATTTGCAACCAACCACTACATTCTGCATTTAAACCTCCACCTGCAAAATCAGATGCCGTAGAAACCCACCAATTGTTCTGCTTTTGACGAATGTGTCACAATTCAAGCGCAGATTGAATTACGTTGTTTTGCCTTTGAATAATGTCTCATGGCTCATACGAAATACGTTGTTCTGCTGTTTAGTTGAAGTATCAAAATTTAGAGATTTGGACTTCAGTTTTCTTAATACCATGATATTCCGAAATACGTCGTTTTATCTTTTAGCGGTAGCTTTGTATATGACTAGTACGTAGAGCTTTAAGTCACTCATGCAATCATGTCGAGTTATATATCTCAAACATAGGCCTAACTATATTGGCTTTCATGAATTATAATGTGTTTTTATTTCGGAATGATAATGTATGTAAATTCAAAATCACATAATGCATAATTGTTGATGGTTGAATACTTAATGATGAAGTATGAAATGCCTTTTACTTACGTGCATTAAAGTCGAATTCAGTATTGTAAGTTTGACATTTAAATGTCATTATCTCATTATGTACAAAACAGTAGCAAGTGCCACTCTATATTTAAACGATCTTTCTTGACAAAAAGCCTTAAATCAGCATATATTAAATGCAAAATTCGCGATGAAGCTTAAACATTGCATCAAGAGAGAGCTGATGATTCATAGGTTATTTTGATATGTATGGCACTTTCTTGAGTATACAGGTAGTAGTCCTCCCGAGTTGCAACATACTGATGACAGATTCTTTTGATGAAAATTGGCTGAAAGTATGAACTACCCCCATATCTTTTTTTCATGGTGCAAAGATTCTAGGAATGAATTTTTGATGGGCAAAAATATATTGCCGTTTCTCATTATTGTCAGCACTCTAGCACGCTAGCAGTTTCCCATTAAATCGATCATTGAGAATTTAGATAACAATCGAATGAACAGTTGTCGATAGCATCACATTGCATTACCGCATATTTGATTCATGGATGCAGAGATATCTCTTTTGATGGATGGAAAGATCGATGGTTGCATTTTAGATTGGACGTAGTACGACGTATTAGATGTCGTTGGTTTATGAAGAGAAATCCAATCTAAAAATGATAGAAATATAAACATCATTCATACTTTCCTTTAGCATTTTGCTGGTATGGCTTCAGTATGTAAACCATGCCACAGTTGAAATAACATATGAAAAGCATACAAATTGATATAGAAAGATATTAAAAAAATTTTGGTATGTATCTTTCGTATGTGATTAGTAGCGATCTATTTACAGTGTCCTTTTGACAATTAGACTACATTCTATATGTCCATGATCGATCATTGAGGTCTTCATCGCGGGATCTCTTTATCTCTTTAGCAATTCTATAATGCGTCCAGCGTTGATGCAGATGATGTAGACATTCTTCGCATTGTTTAATTAACTCTTTTTCTCATTACTGAGTTGTGACATAATTCAGTGACAAAATTGAACAAAGATTCCCAGCTAGGCCTGCCTGTAATTGCTTCTCATTCATAATTTGAAATTCGATTTATTATTACAACCAAAAACATGCTTGTCAATGTTTTAGTACAGAATGTCTAAAAGACGCTAGCTCCGATGATATCCAAATTTGAAGTGAAGAATTGATTGCCATTGCAATTGCTTGCATATTCTGCGAAAATCATCAAATAAATGGCTATGCTTACAAGAAATGCCTCAAGCTGACTAAATTCAAGGAAACTGTCTAATAGACACCATTTATCTATGACAGGAATTACTACAGCGTCTATAAATCGTAATGGGTTCTTTAGATATTAAATATTTTGTTCATGCGCCAAATTACATCGGCATGGGAAAAAGTCATCTGCTCATTTATCCATTTTCGCAAAAAATTACAAAATGTCCATTTTTTCAATAATGAAATTTAGAAGATTTGATTTTGAAAAAGAATGACTTCAAAAGCGTTGCTTTAGTCTCGCTGAAATTTTCCACACACAAAATTCAGCTAACCTCAATTTCACAAGTGTTTTTATTTTGCACTGAAGGTGTTGTTAAAGAATGACGCCTATTTTAAATACCAATTGAAAGATGTCCACATCTGGGCATTATGCGGTGAAATTATAATCAAATAATTTGAAGTTCTGAGTTTCTCCATACGTTTTAATCTGTTGAGTTTTTTCTACAGAGGATGAGTTATGAGATTTTGCTTGAAATGTTGATCTGACTTATTTGAGTTGTCTTAGCAATTTGAACACAATAGCAACACCACAGTTAGCGGAGGCAAGAATTCCAATATTAGAACATCATTTTTATACTTTTGCAACGATGGAAAATAATAAGTTATTTGGTAGATGACATACTTTTACTTGCACTCGTTTGGTTGCATGATGCATACACATCTTCCCACCAACAAAGCACTGACATTTTCAAAGAAGCATCCTCAATAGGATGACATGATTGGTTATGAGCAAGTTTACTGTGCACCAGCTAAATACAGTAGACAACATTTTGCAACCAACGATCGTTAAGGTTTCGACTATACACGATTCAACCACTTTCAACCAATTTTGACGAAGTCATTCGGTCGTATTCATAGTTCCTTGAGACGACTCAGCCGGTCTAACTGCTGCTTTCGAAAACCTTCGGAATGCAGCTCTTGTCAAATCAAGGAATCGTCGTCGATAAAAGCGAGAGAAGAGAATGTAGTAAATGAAATTTGTGCTATGATTGAATAGCTGAAACAGGTGCCAGCATCTTTCGAATAGTCGTTCTTTTATTGAACAATTACCGAACAAATGATCATATTGAGAAATATTGATAGCTGATGCTGGCAAGGCAAATATAAAGAATGCCAACGATGTAATAATTATCAATGGTAGTTGTTTCATCTCCTCTTTGGTTGCAGGATCTTCTTCCTTTTCAGCGCCAGCCATTGACCGCTTCCATTGAATTTGCTTGAACCACTTTACAACTATAAGGACATCAAATATACCAACCAAAATGACCGGAAAGAGGTTCATCAAGAGACTGTCTGAATACTCATATACTTCCTCAATGTAAAACGTAAGCGCATATGGATTTTCTTCTCTTACTGTGCATGGCTTACTAGTCCCAATCCGAATCTCCCATTTATGGTCGAAGACCACTGGAATCATTCTTGTAATTTCAAATATGAAGAAAGCAAGGAAACATATGTACGTCATGCGTCTAGTAAAGATAAGCCTAGCCTTCATTGGTAAATATAGAAGAAGAAACCGCTCGAAGGTTATAAAAGTGATTAACCAGTTGGAGAAATTTCGAGGAATTTTACTTACTGGAGCAAAAAATAAACAACCAAACGTGGAATGCTGACGAATCTGAACTCCAACCCAAGCAATCCATCCCATAGACATGCACCGCATATAAATTGTTGCAGCATCCGCGAAAGACAGGCAGAACAGCAGGCACGGAACACGATCGGTTCTTGAAGTTCTGAGCGAATCGCTAGAAACATACCTCCAAAATCCATCAGAGACCTGAGCTTTTTGTGGACCCCTTTAACATATTCTTAGTTTACCTGTTTAAATCGACATCAAAACATTAGGAAAGTTGATTTTAAGTAAAACAATGATGTTTGCGTGTAGCAGGACGGTATAATGAATCTCTTGAGTGACTTTCAGCCTTCTCAGTAAACACGTGCGAAAATATGGTGTTCCTGTAAGTCAACCGCATTTAGTACAGCATCATTTATACTAGGAGGCGGCTTTACGATATTTTGTGTCTTCATAAAGCCTCAGATAGTTGATTTTGATGAAATTGATTCAATTCATGCAGCTAATCCTTTCCATTTGTACATTCCTTCAAATTTATCCAAAGCTATCAGAAATAGACCTAAAATGAATCAAAGTTGCTGTACTTCTAGAACCAAAAACAGCTGTGGAGATCTCAAACTTATCATTACTGCTGTGAAAAGTTTGTCATCAATCAGTTTTTGGTGCTCAACTATGAATATAATGATAGCTTTCATTTCGGACATCGATTTATGTCGAGTTGTTCATATAGGCCAACCAGTCACGCGAGTTCATGTGCGAAAGCAAAATATTCACATTTTGCGATCTTCCAACACATTGCACATCTACGAGCATGATGCAAACAATGAATAAATGACTTTCATTCTTTATACACCATCGTGGACATGTTCGAAATCATTTTTCATCTAATTACAAACATTTTGTGATGGAATTTCTACACCCTCTGACACCTGAGGGGGGGGTCCAGTGGACCCCCTTGACCTATCTGGCATAGTTCTACTGATTCAATTGAAATGAAATAACACATGCAGATTCACTGTCAGAAATGATGATTTTGTATGGGCTTGAGTGGTTGATATATCATCAGCGTAAAAAATGAAATAGAAAAATGTGGCTCCGGGGTCCACTACACTGTAAATCGCTGGATACGAAAATTGCATACAAACATATACCAAAATTACATACAATTTGAAACTAGCATCTGATACGAGATTCTCGTATGTTACAGAGATCTGGTATGTTTTTCATACGAAATCTCATTTACCTTCGTATGTGATTGGTATGTAGCGATACGAACTATTCTATCTGTGATTGACTGTTTTACACTGAAATACGAATTGTTGGTATGTTTTATATACGAGACCCGATGGAAATTCATCCTTATTCGTATGACTCTGGTATCCATTTGGTATGTGGAGCTTTAAGTCACATAGCAAAAAAAATTATGTATTACATACTACTGTCAAATAACTTTTTTCGGTCATACAAGTGGTGAATATTTTTTGTTTGATAGAGTGATATTTGAGTACATTAGAACTATTGTGAATTTCATGTTCCACGACTATGCAGTCGATGCTACATGTCTAGCAAAATTGACATGACGTTTATTTAACGCTACTTTATGACCCAAGTTGATAAACATCATTTCATTTAAACGATGTCTATCGTGAAATCATGTTGACTTGTATATCTCAAACATGACTATTTTTGCGTTTAATGAATTATAATGTGTTTTTACTTCGGATTGATAATATGCCTTATTTCAAAATTACATGATACATAATTGTTGATGGTTGAATACTTATTGACTATTCATGAAATGCCTTAGAGTTACGTGTATTAAAATCGAATTCAGCATTAAAGGTATCACTCTTGAATGTCATTATCTAACTACTTACAGAACAGTAGTAACATTAGTGTGATCTTTATTGACAAAAGTCCTTAAATCAACATACTTTGGACATGATTTATGATTTCCTTTAACATTGTGCTGGTATGGCTTTAGTATGTAAAGCATACCACATTTGAAATAACATACGAAAAGCATACAAATATATACCAAGAGAATACAGAAATATACCAAGAAAATATTTTGGTATGCATCCTTCGTATGTGATTGGTATTGAGCGATTTACAGTGTAGACCCCCCTCAAGTCTCTGAGGGTTAAAGCTCTAGATACGAAAGCTATACAAATGAGGACCAATTTGCACCGCGTCTCGTATGTAAAACATACCAACAACTCTTATTTCATCGTAAAGGAGCCTTAATAGTTCGTAAATAAAGGATCGTTAATAGTTCGTATCGCTACATACCAATCACATATGAAAGTAAGTATGCCTTCATATGAAAAACATACCAGATCTCTGTAAACATACGAGAATCTCGTATCAGATGTTAGTTTCAAATTGTATGAAATTTTGGTATATGTTTGTATGTAATTTTCGCATCCAGCCATTTACAATGTATGATAAAAAGCTTTCTGATATGGGTTTATAATGCTTAGATCTATTCTTCCTTTGTAGTCTATCCAGCAAATGGAGATCATGTATGAGGCATTTGACAATTTCACATGATGTGATTACATCTTCTGTAACTGAATACATACAGTGTTCAACAATGCTCACGTGATTACAAAGATAAATTAGGTGAATCATGCGTAGAAGGCATGCAGAAAATGCAAAAAGCATAATAGTATACATGAAGAATGAGCAACACATCCATCTGACAAGAAGATTCACTTGTGCTCCTTTGAACGAAGTTTGCAACTTTCGTTGACAAGAAGACATGACCAGGGAATAGTTGAATCCAGTCTTCGGGTGGTACGACAGGCTGCAAACGTAAGTGACCAGAAATCTCCATCCTGTTCGGAATCAGATCAAATATGCTTGGGAGTAATAAGATATATCTCTTATGCAAACTGCCGGGAGGAAAAGTCAACTTTTCAGTCCACGGGATCAGAAAGTTTACTTTTCCCCATGGACTCCTTCCTAGATATTGTTGTGGCAAGAACATTTCACAGGGCAAGCTATCCGTGTCAGCTTTATCAATTGACGGCTAACTGATTATTTGAAAAAGCATTGAAAAAGTGATGATGTGAACAAAGTTAACTTTCAATGACTTTTGCTACTTTTGTAGACGGATTATACGTACGCATAATCAATGAATATTTCTTCTAAAATGGTGACCATATATGCATTGCATGTTCGAAAATAGGTGAGAAAACAATGACGCTGCTTGCCATGGACTTCCTCGTAGGAATCCTGTAACATCAGAAAAATGAATGTTGAAGTGACCAAACCTACTTGCATTTCAGAGATGTCCGAACTACAAAAGACGTTCGCCGAATTATCGAAAACGTCAAATCAATCGATTGCACAACAGAATGAAAGCGAACGAGGCTGTTAATTTTTTGAAAGAACTTCATGAAAATATGAAGATCTGAAAGGGCCAACCAATTGGCTTTTCTGAAATTAGCTCATTGATTAAGAACGCTATTCATTTTCTTGAAAAGCATGAATCAAAACAGAACAGCTGAAATTTTCATCATTTCCAAAAATCAAAGAAACCTAGCCTTGTGGTGTTGGCATCAATTGGGAATTTTGCGATATTAAAGGTTCTGCAACTTGCAAGACGAGTGGAGTTATATCTCAAGGGTTGTCGCTTTGCTGGTGAAGCAGTGACACGAATCAAAGCGGCCAAGTATGTGTTGCTTCCAACGTTGCCTATTACACTAGCGGTGCATAGATATCTGATCTAAGTTTTCTATTGTTGTAGTTTGATGCACACAGCATTTCTAAGGTACAATTCGCTGTCAATATCTTAGTAAATGATGAAAAAACCCATTTCTGATGGTTAATTGTGCTCAGATTATTGTCCATGATAGTGGCACATGCATGTATTTTGCCCTTCATCTTCTCTGTCATTCATACCCATGATCCATTGTATTTGATTGCCAAATATCAATGTTTATCTTAGGGAATTTTTGGAGATGCATGTTTGCCAGAATATCAACAGATCTTCTTAGTATCAAAAACAGCAAACCTCAACTATATCAAGTCAAAAGTAGAATTGTTCAATATGACTTGATTGTAGTTATATTAAAAATAATTGCTAAAAGGAAGCGCCGTTGATGTATCGTTATTATTTGATTTATCGACTTATCATTTATCTTTCATCTCTCTGTTATCTACACTGTAAACTGTAAACAGCTACTTACCGGACAATTTGTGAGCCACATCAGTATTTTGGCAGTTACTGTGTGTTATCAGATAAATTTCCTGCTTATCAGACAATTTTTTGTCTCATCGCACGAACTAATTTACATTATTGCGTTTACTGCCTATCATACTACTTATGACTGATATATATTCAAATTGGATGGTATCCTTGATAATTTTCAATTATAGAATATACAATGTTGTAAATAATTAGAGTTCGTTGTATACACCTTGAGGCATGGCAATAACAGGTATGAATATTTGACGTATTGATGTCATCTTTTAATTCTGTTTACAATGTTTTTTACAGCTTTTTAGGGTCTATATATACTTCCTTAGAGTTAACATTGACACAATGGACTTTTAAAGTATCAGAGTTGTTCATAATGCGAGTGTGCTTAACACTATAAAGCTTCTTATTAATTAATATAATTAATAATAATATATATTATATAATGCTTAACACTACATGGCTTCTGAGACAACGACATAACAGTTTTTAGAAGCTCGACGGTGCAACTGCGACTGCATGTAAATGCAATGAATATCCTAAATTAAATATGCCCGAAGGAGGCTGACATTGTATTCATCAAGGAGTCGAGGGGAAGATCTAACTGAAAAAATCGTGAACATACATTGACGATGATCATGGTCTTGCAATAGACCAATCACTCGGGAGAACAAAATTCTTTTATGTTTTCTTTGTATCAATCTCAGAAACTTCATGAGGAGCTTCCTGTGTTGCATATTCAACTCTATGAATGATGCAGTAGAAACTGAAATGAGAAATTATATGTCGGACGGACATGATGTTTAAATTTGTTCTATATCTACATACAATGCACATTTCGATATCTTTGTGAAATATTATCACAGTACCTACGCATATTTGATAGTTTAGAACATATTTTATTTATTTGATCGCAAATGAATCTGTTATAAAACTTTATCGTTGGCACATATTCTTTAAATGATCATATAATATTGATCAGTAGTATGCTTATGAAATGTAAAATTGGGTTCATTACTTTACTATACGTATTAAATGATGCGTCAGATACATATCATGACTGACAATCATAGTGAACGTTCTATATTTGGCTAATATGTCAAAAAGTCTAATTAATAAATGTCCATCTGATATAAAAAAAGTGCAGGAAATCACAACAATCTCAAACTGTACTTCGGAAAAAGGCAATTGTGAAACTTAATTAATTATAGTTTGTGTTAATATACCGTATGAATGAATCAATGAATGCATGAAGAACTGAATCAAGCAAATAATTTTGTAACAGACTCATTGTCCAGAGTCTGATGGCGCCGAATAAGGCGCTACTGCAGACATTTCTCAGCTCAAAGTCAATTAGCAGCAGAATGGTTCTGAATTTTCAAAAACGTCTTCATTCAAATTTCACTGCTTAAATGAAGAATTTTCACTGCATCCCTTACATCCGTTTTTACATTACGAACGAGAGAGAAATTAGTGCTATCAAACATTGAGGCATGGGAAAATGGCAGCCATGTCAATGATGAACGTCAAATTATCTCCTTCATTGCTATTGTGTTGTACAGGATAACAATTACATTCTTTTAAATTTCTTCTATCAATTGATACAGTATCATTCTAATGTTGGCGGCCAATCATTCATAAATCAATTTTTATCTATTTCTTATATACAGAGTGGATACTATACCTTTTCCGATGTATTTTCAGAAAAAAGCGACAAGTATCAGAAAAATCATGTTAATATAACACTTAACAATAAGTTTTCAAAATGACCGCCATTTTGTTCCACACGAAGTTCACATCGATTAATGAAATTCCTATATTCATCATTTTCCTATATTCATCAATTCTTATCATAGATCTGGGAATGTCCTCGAGTTCTTTTTCAATTTGCAGTTTGAGTTGTTCATTGTTTTCGAAGCTGAATGAATACACGTTATTCTGGACATTACCTCACAGAAAGAAATTGCAGATGGTGAGATCGGGAGATCTGGCGGGCCACGGAAATGCACCAGTCCTTCCAATCTATTGGTTGAAACACAGCGGTGCGGTGAGACCGGCGACCAAGATCAGGGAACACTCCCTGGGTCAGAAAGTCACAGTCACTTGTCATGGTTCCTTCATTGATGTCTACTGCTATAATGCAATTAAATGATATCGCGACGAATACGGTCAGGCCCTTTGATCTTATGGGTACCTCGTCATAAACATGAGGATTGTCTGTCGCGTAGTAGAAATCATTGTGATGATTTCCTCGACCTGACATAGCAAATGTGCACTCATCAGAGAAGATTTTGTTGGACCATGAAACTCTCTTCACTGTTCATTCGAAGGATGATTTGACAAAAACAAGTCTGGCCTCTTCGTCATGGTCGAAAATTTGCTGCATCTGATGAACCTCGTATGGTTTATATCCATTCTCCTTCAGAGTTTTCCCGACTGTACTATGTGAAACTCCGACATCCTTTGCGATTACTCGTAGTGATGTACGAGGGTTGTCCATAATGGCGTTCACGATCGAATCCCTCTTCTCATTCAATGCGGGAAAAGTACGATTTCCTGAGCTGGATCGAGGTAAGATGGAACCGGTATTAAAGAACTTGTCGGACCATCGTCTGATTGTTCTTCCATCAGGTGCGTCTTCTCCATATTGCTACGTTTAAAAATAGCGTCTTCTTGCTTGTTTGCTATTTCCATAAGTTATACAGTAAGCAAACAGTCTAGCATTTCGTTCGACGTTTTCCATTTCGTCATAAAGTGAAGCAACTTGTACGTGCGATTTGAAATTTTGAATAAATCTAGTGGAATTTAGAACCGCAAACATAATTGGATGATTCGAAGCGCATGAAATTTTTAATTTAAGTGTAAACATAGTTATCTTATGCAACTATAAGCATTGAATTTGATTATTGATTAATACATTTCATTATTTATATCACAGAAATCGCACAATGTATGGTATCCACGCTGATGTTTACAGGCAAATCTCTAACTGTATGTAAATGCCCTAAGAGGAGTTATGTGAAATACGTGTAGGACAAATCCATGCTCCAACTAGCTTAGAAAAATAGTGATCATTGTTCCTCCAACTTCGTTGCAACACCAACGATTTTGAAGCTATGAGCTGACAATGTTTTCGATTACACAGCCAGCGCAAAGGTCGTACGTAACTGGCTGTCTGTGACCAATATGGGCAACATCCGTCGAACCGTGGTTTCCACTCCGTCAGCCTTAACAGCTGATAAATTAATGATAAATGTTAAGTAAATGATAAAAACAAGCAGTGAAAAACGCTACGCTGTAAATCATAAAGTCCAATTTAAGTATGAATCTTAGTACTAACCAGAAGAGTACTAGAACTCCGAAGTACTAAAATACCTGTTGACGAGCAGGTATAATGAAACAAGAAGCGATCCTGGAAACAGCAGTCTGTAACAGTATATCGATATCCTCTTAACTCTTTGAACCCTACGCTCATTTATCAAGTTGCTATCCAGAACCTAGCGACTTTGGACTCTCTTTGAGATGATTTTATTTACTCAGTAATTATCCGATTGAAATCCAAATTGATGCAGAACAGGTCTAGCAGATTCCTTACGGTGATGATTGCGGCATATTATAACGGTTTGATTGAAATCTGTTGTATAAAAAAGTAAAAGAATTCGATCTAGACAGCTGTGCATTTTTGAGATGAAAAAAAATTTTCAAAAAGCAAATTGCCTGAATAAATCGATTAACGTGATGAGACAATTCAATCAAAGTGTTCAATTGTGTACCAGATACCAAAACAAGGAGAAACACAAAGTGCATTCATGCCTTGTTTCACGTTTCGTCCTTCAACGACGGCAGTTCTGCTCCTTCTGACGAGTGAGCAGACAATACATGCCCTAGTAGGTCGCTAAAGTCTTCCTGTTTGTGTAACATCAGCTAGCATTAATATTTGTGTGACTCACCAAAATCGTCACTTTCTCATTAGTCCAAAAGAGATAAAAGAGTCGATGTGGTGTTGCACAGTCACTAGGAATGTTAATAACGCCAAAATCACCCGCAAATGAACAACTCATTGGGAATCCTTGTAGGTCACGAATCTAACCATCATCAGAAGATTCGTGGTCTCATTCTTCTTCATCACTCGATGAAATATCATATCCTTCTTCAGAATCTGACATCAGAATCGATGAAAAGTCTTTCTAAATCTTCACCAGGAGAAATCTTCGAACTTCGTGCCATCATTCAACACACCACGAGGAAAATGGGCGTGCGCAGAGCTGCTACCGGACCTAAAGAATCAATAAGTTTGTCACTATTCCCAATGATTCATGAAGTCTGCTGACACCTTTTTTTCATTCGATCGGCTGCCCTCACGGTAGAAGGTTGGATAGCTCTGCGGCTCTGCAATCTGTGCATGTAGCTCGTAAGCTGTTTTACCATCTTGCATATCTATGAGTCTCTGTCTATCTGAGCATGGATATGATCTGAGTCACGCGTAACATACATCCAGAAATGCTGCGTGAAATTTGTTTGATATCTTGGATGTTTTGGATTAGAAAGATCAATTACAAGACAGATTTTTATTCTTAAGATCAAAAATGTACAGCGTCATTGTCAAAGCACTCGCCATTCAAGTCATTCAGAAAGGAAGAGCTCAGTCATTAAAAAATGTATGAAATAGACTCAAGAAGAAAATGAGAAAGCAATACAATTAATTCCGATTTACACTATTAACTTTGGACTTCCAACGTCAACAATGGCTATCATATATTCAGAAGAGATAATCCAGATAGAAGATAAAAGACAGTTCAAGATCGTATAGTGGTGCGACTTTTCTTGTCTCGTGATATTTCTGCCTCATAATTTGAGGAATCTAATGATAAGGACGTGGATGTATGACTTAACTTATGTCTTTTTACATGCCATTGTCTTCTTGTATGCATTATGATCAGCCACAGCTGTCTATACTTCAATAAATGCCTATTATTACATACTATTATCACCTTTTGTGAGGCACACAGACAGTTAACAACGATCCCAATGATGCTGCTGACGTGATTTGGTTACCAACAATTCGCTCAATAGCCGCAGAGAGGCAAAATTCGATCGTTGGCTTTCATGGTTAACGGTCGGATTGCTCTGCGGCTCTTGCAAACTGTGCATCTGCTCATAAGCATTACCTATACACCAAATCAGTTACAAAGAATAAGATTTCTAGGATGTACTGAACTGAAAAGATGTATCAAAAGACACATTTTTATGCTGAAAATTAGGAATTTGGAACATACCTGCCAAAACGCTCGCCTAATGCCAATTATTCAAGGGCGTAGAACTAATTATGATTCAAAATACAATTATTATAGCAAAGTACGTCAGCGACACTTAATTCCAGTTGATGTGATTGATAAAGATTGCCAACATGAGATCAATGGTAAGTATAATGAACGAATTCGAGGCTTTTATACAAACATATAAACCAGACGTTGTGTGTTTATTTGAAACTTGGTTGAACAACTGAAATTACTGATGACGAGATCGTACTAAATGGTTATAATACATTTAGAAAAGACAGGATTATTCGAAATGGTGGTGGGATCATTACCTACATAGTCTCAGATACACCGGCCACTCAAATTGAGAAGTTTGATGATAATGACATTGAGAGTTTGTGGACTTTAGTTCGCCAAAAAAACAGAAATATTGAGACGTAAAACAAATATCATCTTTTGTAACACCAACAGGTATAAAAACTCCTTCTTGCCATCTGCAGTACAGAACTTCTCGTAATTGATTTTTAGTGTGTATACATGTATATCTTCTCCTTTTCACTTTTTTGTAAAATGATCAGCTTCTGCTGTCTAGTATTGAATAAACATATTATTATTATTATTATAAAATATCACAGAACTGACGTCTATCATTTTTTCCGACTCTGATTTGACTCCTGCCACCGACTGCGTTTGATTCTTGTGCATATTTCATTGATTCAAATGCATTTGTGTTTAATTGCCAAAACAACTCTTACTTGGATGTACGTATTGTCATGTCTGGATCCTAAAGCGCGATACACTAGAATTTTGGGAGGCTGAGTGAAATAGAATGTAAACATACTAAAGAGAACATTAACCCTAGTGCGCTAGCCTCCAAAAACGCTTTCCTTTAGGATTTTTTATTAGTTACGAGTAGTGTCTTGCTTTAGTGTGTGATTTAGGAGGTGCTGGTTTAGAGTGTATAGTATTCTATAGAGTACCCCAGTACAGAGTAGAAAACGAAATATAATGGCTAGTTAATCCACTTTTGAATGGATGGGAAATAAATTAAAACTTATAATTAATTTTATTTTACAATTAAAAAACAAAAATGAGAGCTCGGCATGAGACATGACGAGAATCTGACCGAAAATTATAAATGGTGGAAATCAAGAAACGAAACCAAAATAGGATCGCTGTATGCGGACAAGGAGGAACCATTTGGCTGCATGAAGCAAAGCTTTGCCCCTGACCTCCAACCTGCACCACATGGCGGGGTCAGGACAACCATATCGAGTGAACGATAAGGAAGGTCTCTCCAAACCTGAGAATCATGGCTAAAACTTAACCGAAAATGAATTTCGGATATAAGAGAACGATTAAACTTATAGAAGACGATCGAGCGCAAGAAGTGACTGAGTGAACTTCAGTGAAGATTTCTATGTTTTATTACTTCACATTTGCATTTTTAGTAAGTGCCTATCCCATCATTTGGTTCAATTTTGTTGTTTTGGTCTACTTTCAAATTTGTCTTACATATGAAACTAATAAATCAAAATGGTCATAATGGATTTTTCTTGATTAATGTGTGGACAGCAACCCCAACGCTTAGATTCTACAGAGAGAACTTCTTCAAATCACACTTGTACTTTCGACGGTGATTTCTCGGTCACTGTTCGTCGAAAGTTATGTCTTATCTCTCCCAATAAACATACGTTTTACATAATGTTTGACAATTACTTTTATACTTGTACGAGTGAACTATACAAATGTCATAAGAAATTATTGTCAATGAAGGATGGAGATATGTCCTCCGTGGTCATTTCTCCCCTTAAATTGAAACTTAGATTTCTGATGTAATTATTTTTTGTTTATTCATCCAATAGTCGTTTTCTCTGATGTTTTTTGTTCTATGTCATTCGATGACCTTCCTTATGGCTATGATAGGCAATTTCTGAAGAGTTTCTTTCTATTTCTGCTACTTTCTCATGTTCCCACTTCTTTGATTCACACCAAGTTTCATTTTTCTAATGTATTGAACTTCACAATCCATGCAATTTATCTCCCTTTCATCTTCTTCTTGTCAATAAGTAATTGATTTTCTTCTTTCTTTTACTTTGATACTAAATCTCCTCACTTCTTGAATTTTAGAAGAAAGAAATTAAGGAGAAAATGAAGTGATTTGAAAACAATGCACAAGAAGAAAATGAAGAAATTATTGCTATGAAAGAAGAGAACTCTGTAGTATTCTCTACTCCACGCAATTGTGAAGGTCATAGTAGGCTACTGTTATGATCACTACTCCATTCTTCACTGACATTTATAGACCTAGTCTATTCGTTAGAGTACTGACATGTGTTTCATACAGGGATGCGACTCCGAGGGATGATAGGACTCCGACTGCGGGTGACAAGTATATAAAGCCTAGTTTTTTTAAATAAACTGGAACCTACATCATAGATCAATACAGGCTTCCCTGAGCCTGTTTTTAGTAATCATTGTTGCATCAATTATCAATCATTTTCGATGAAAGTTTATCAAATGTCGCTTTCAGTTGGATGCGTGAGACTCGGCTCCTCCCATCTTGCTGATGTGTGCTTCACACGGTTTTTCTCCAGTGTCTACCAGGCAGGAAAATCCCATCCTTCTTCAAAAAATATGAATACACTTTCGATTTTAACATGCGCTTTAGAGGAGCCATCATACACGATTAACGTGAGGATAAGAGGTAATGTTCTCAAATGTACTAGTATTTCATTTTTGTCTCTGATGTGACCTTCGGTGCGTAGGTATGATCGAGGCTAGGAAGGCTTGTCCTCTCTACTTAATCGTCGAGTGAAAAGACTATCCTTTTTCACTATCACGGTTCATTCCCTCAACTATTACCAGCTTTACATGCACTGCTGTCTCTATACTTTTGTTTGACGGAGAAAGTTGACATCAAGACAGTGACAGCTATGCACGGGGACAAATAACTTGTTTGTATTATATTTCGGGTCTAGTTATAGGCCGGAGTCCGGAGTTCTATCCATTGATAGGACTCTGACTCCGACTCCGCATCACTGGTTTCATATGCATGTATGTAACCGTGAATATGTTTGTGCATCGAGAAAACTCTGTTTATTGAGGGATATTTGCTTTTCAATAACTGAGAAATGAAAGTCAACAGTACTAGCGTGATTAAAAGACAATGCCCTAACGTCAATTTAAAGAAAAACACATATACCACATGCAGCATAGTCAGATGACTACCTGTTAGTTGTTTATGCCCTCCCTTGTGTTACTCCAGCAGCTTCGTAGTACAACGGAAATATGCAGCGTATGGCAATAAATGAATGTAGCCGGAAGATATTGTGAAATTTTATTTGACATGATGAGTTTGAACTTGTGCAGTGGATACAACATCAGCGAAGACCGTTACAAGGAGTTACAGCGGAAACTTCCTTACTGGGTACTCGGACGATGCAGACACTATCCAACTTAGCTGGACCAGTGCGACAAGTTTTGGCCGAATCTTCTTCCCGTCGATTGCAATGCAATATAACACTACTAATTCGAGAAGAATAAGTAGATTGCAATTACAAAATGAATTTGCTAAAGAAACGAATTTCCACACTGATAGGAATGAAAATGTGCGTTGGCTACTGCTATCTCTACTTTGCCAACTTAACCCTCAGAGACCTGAGCTTTTTCAACCCCTTTAACATATTCTTAGTTTGCCTGCTTAAATCGATATCAAAACATTAGGAAAGTTGATTTTAAGTAAAACAATGATGTTTGCGTGTAGCAGGTCGGTAAAATGAATCTCTTGAGTGACTTTCAGCCTTCTCAGTAGACACGTGCGAAAATATGGTGTTTTTGTAAGTCAACCACATTTAGTACAGCATCATTTATACTAGGAGGCGGCTATACGATATTTTGTGTCACCATAAAGCCTCAGATAGTTGATTTTGATGAAATTGATTTAATTCATGCAGCTAATCCTTTCCATTTGTACATTCCTTCAAATTTATCCAAAGCTATCAGAAATAGAGCTAAAATGAGTCAAAATTGCTGTACTTCTAGAACCAAAAACAGCTGTGGAGATCTCAAACTTATTATCACTGCTGTGAAAAGTTTGTCATCAATCAGTTTTTGGTGCTCAACTATGAATGTAATGATAGCTTTCATTTCGGACATCGATTTATGTCGAGTTGTTCATATAGGCCAACCAGTCACGCGAGATCATATGCGAAAGCAAAATATTCACATTTTGCGATCTTCCAACACATTGCACATCTACGAGCAAACAATGAACAAATGACTTTCACTCTTTATACACCATCGTGGACATGTTCGAAATCATTTTTCATCTAATTACAAACATTTTGTGATGGAATTTCTACACCCTCTGAGACCTGAGGTGGGGGGGGGGGGTCCAGTGGACCTCTTGGCCTATCTGGCATACTTCTACTGATTCAATTGAAATGAAATAACACATGCAGATTCACTGTCAGAAATGATGATTTTGTATGGTCTTGAGTGGTTGATATATCATCAGCGTAAAAAATAAAATAGAAAAATGTGGCTCCGGGGTCCACTGGACCCCCCTCGGGTCTCTGAGGGGCAATGTTTCAAGTGGTGTTCCACAGGGCTCTATTTTCGGGCCATACTTCTTCTCTATTTTCATGTCAACATATTCGGCTTTTGATTCTAGAACTTGTGTTATCAAGCACGCAGATGAAGTCACTTAACACTAGAACCGCCAAGAATTTTACATACCTTTAACCGCCAAATGCAGTCAAAATGACTGCAACATAAAAGATAATGAATAGAACCCTGTAATTACCTGACATCCTAAAATTTCTACCGGTTATTATTGGCTCATCATTTATCATGGTAATTGGACATATTATTGCTATACTTACTTTCATAAACAAAGTGGTTTATATGAGTAAACATATATACTGTGTTATGCACTATATTTTCATTTATGCATTAAAACTAATTATTTAGAATTTGCTGCGAAAAAAATATCACTGTTTATTGGATAGTTGACTTTTTGCAAGTAAGTTATTTAATTTTGTCTAATAGCATTTATTTTACTTTTGGAATGATAAATTCATTTATTATTATTTATATTTCCTAAAGAATTGAAAATTATAATAAAAGGCAGCAAAAAAACAAAGTTCTAATTTGTACTGTAATTGGTTTTTACAGTAACTGCAAAACTGTCATGGTTTCCAAAAATCATTTGGCACAGTTTATACATGTAACAATGATGATTTTGTTTGCAGAACATGGACCACAGCACCATTTTTTGCATGTACTGCAAACATTCCCACCTTTGTTCTTATGTTTGCTTATTTGGCACTCCTTTCGCTTTAGTGCTGTTCTAGCTGGAGATTCTGAAACGGATGCAGGCAAATTGACCTCAAAAGGTTTCAAAATTTGACACATTCTCTCTCCCAAGAAAAGAAGATAATCTCGCCTTGAGATTGATTTTTGGCAAGCAATTTTATATATAATCCATGAATTTAGGGCAACGATGTCCAACAAATTGTAAAATACGTGCATTGGCCATCTGCGTGAGCCCGCCTTCGTGGAATACATACGTGTCATGCTATCGAACATGTCAACGCCATGTTTCGTTTTGTTGTAAAAATTGACCGTTTCGGGAAGATTTTTCGGTCCGCCGCCAAAAGTACAAGATTCATGCATCGACGATAGAACGCAGACTGATTTTTCTGATTTTGATTTATACACCGTCAAAGAACATTTCTTGTTAGAGTTCAAGAAGAATCTTGATTCGTAACGCATCATATCCTTTTCCATTTGAGGTAACTTTTCCGGTAATTCGCGGCGATTCTTCCTGATGGTACCAACCATGGTAATCTTTTGTTCTTCCAATGCAGAGGCAAGACTCAAGGACGTAAAGTAATTGTCACATGTGATGTTATATCCCAATTTCTTGTACGGTTTCACCAATTCACAAACGACGTATTCAGACAAAGTAACATTGCTTGGACGACTTTCCTCCTTTCCCAAATACGGTAAGCTGTTCAGGACATATTTTGTTTCGGTATCACACAGAACCCAGAACTTTATGCCGAATTTATCCGGTTTGTTCGGCATATATTGGGTAAATGGGCATCTGCATTTCGATGGCAAGAGCTGTTCATCAATCGTGAGGAATTCTTTAGGGGTGTACATGTCCTGGCTATTGTCAATCATACGTTTCCAAATATCACGTATCAAGCAGAACTTGTCGGATAAAACTCTACTTCGCCGAGAAGTTTTCTCATCAAATCTGAGAAATCCTATAATCTCACGAAAGCGGTTGCGAGACATAGTATTCTGTACTATTGGAATACCCCATTTATCACTCCATAATGCTTCAAGATCAAACTTTGAGGCTGACGTCGCACCACGAATATACATAATTCCAATTACAGCGAGCAGCTCTTCTTTGGAGAAGGACCATTCCGAATCAGGTTTTTGTCGATTGGCTTCAGTTATTGTACATGCATGAATGTGATTCACAATATAGTTATCGAATAGAAGATGAAAGGCGGAAAATACATCGTCTGAGGAGATAGATCGTTTGCAGCGATAAGAAAGTCCGGGTTTAGCTGTGAAGATATTCTTCGAAGAGATCGGTCCTCGTCGCTCACGATTTGTTTCTTGCCACAAAGTACTTTTATCTTTACCCAGATATGGTGGTAATTCGGTTTCTTGTCGGTCTCCGTTATTGTGCCCAGTCGGTCTGATTATTGATTCGTCGTCAATCTCAACATCTTCATTGTCACTAATGGATGAATTTTCACTCTCGATTATAAATTCGTCCATGGTCACCTCTTCGTCATCCGATACTTCTCCATTCAATTGCGTTATCATCTGTAAAGCAGTTTGCGCAGATATTCGTCGACGTCGTGCTGCCATCGTAAGACTTCTACTGTCCTTTTCTGATAGTCAACTTTCTTCTAAAGTGAGCGTATGATGAGAAACTAAACACTTGATCGATATGGTATATCCATGACTTGATCCTGTTCATGTTGATGAATGATGACTCACTGTTTTGTTAGCGTTAAAAATGAGATATCTAAGCTTGAAAGTTGAAGACTAATACTTTACTGATTTGCAGTCAAAATGACTGCAATTGGCGCTTAAAGATATATTGTCGTGTATTTTCAACCATAGATATATTTACTCATGAATTCTAACTTAATTTCATTCCTTGGATATGTGCAATAAATGTCATAGCTTCTGATTATCACAACTAATTCAGTTAAGGCTCTGGCTGTATTCAAAAATTGATTGCAGTCAATTTGACTGCAATGGCGGTTCTAGTGTTAAGTCATTCCTGTATTGGAAGATCATTTTGAAGATTTGAGAGTTGTAAACAGTGAAAGCAATCATTTCAAATTTTGGTGCAAGAGAAATCGTATCAGGTCTGACAATCGCATGTATCAGATATCAACACTAAGGTTATTAGTGGTACCCTAAATCCCGTTCCCTCTTTGAAGAATGTCAGCGTTTTGAAAATCTTGGGTCTAATTTTGAATGACAGATTATCCTGGACCACTTTGACTTCATCATTGAAAAATTGTCAAAACGATTGTATGTGTTGCGTATCTTAAAACCTATGTTGACTCACGATCAATAGAAGTTTTCTTTGCCATAATTCAGTCTGTTATGGATTATGCATCACCTGTGTTTTTGAATCCCGGCAAAGGTTTGGATGAACGTCTCCTACAATTTTGTAAGCGTGCTTTTTACATCATCCATGGCCGTGATATACGTAGCTGCAGCCGATGTGATCTATTGTCTATTTATGAGAGACGTCAGATGCTTGCTGTGAATCTTTTCAATAATGTAAGCCTCAACCATTCACTGTCTTACATCGTTTGCTGCCGAATGTATCAGAGCGAATTAATCGTTTCATATTGCCACATGTTAGAACGTTTCGCAGACAAAATTGTTTTAGTTTCTCCTTTCTCCTGTTCCGTATTGTATAATGACATAACTTCAAATTGACTTCTTGATTTTACTTTTACCTCCACGATTCTCATTTGGAGGTTGGTTGTGCTTTTTTTGACAATAAACGCTAATTATTATAAATGATGTGCTACCATAATTATTAAAGCATATTTCTGTAATTGGATTATAAGACTGTGGAAAGATAATCTGCAGATGTTAGATCTCTTCAGAAGTACTGTATGCAGAGTTGGAAAACTCGGAATTGGAATTGGAATCGACGATATACATCAATTCCACTTTTTCGATAGATCTGTGATAAATCTATTTGTACAAAATTGAAATCACAGTACTCGGCCGCTGTGTTGACTGCACGCAGAGATAAGATAGAGATAGATCGACAGAGGTAGTTTTATTCTATTGTTGAATAAAGGATATTTTCGTGACTTCGATGGGCCTGCAGCCCCGGACAATGTTATTTTAGCGATTAAGCAGACAATGAAAAGCAATCATCTTTGTTCAATCTGTTATTTAGTTATTTATCAAGTAAGATAATTAATCAAAATAAAACAATTGTTGAATTTAGCTCTTGATAGGATAAGCACAAAAATTGGAGATTAACTTAATTGCATGTTGTACACGTGAAAGACAATTGGTTTCGAAAGAGATTGGTTTGGATTAACGGTGCATTAAAGGGCAGCAACCTTGTCAGTTCAAATCATAATATAGACAGTCAACAAATTATTCTAATAATTAATT
This sequence comes from Prostheceraeus crozeri, assembly GCA_907163375.1. Taxonomy (NCBI): domain Eukaryota; kingdom Metazoa; phylum Platyhelminthes; order Polycladida; family Euryleptidae; genus Prostheceraeus; species Prostheceraeus crozeri. Next base: position 198,945 of record CAJQUW010002221.1, on the reverse strand, counting down.
ATTCAATTACATGAACTATTATTCAACTTCCAATCACAACAATTAACAATATTTATTTTTAAGACTTTAGTTATATAGATACGAAGCGCAACGATGAAAGAAAAACTTTACACTTACAGTTCACTTCTTAATGTTGAATTCACTTCAATTCGATCAGACTCACTTATATCAAAATAATATCATAAATATCAGTGTCACTTATGCCGTCAATCGTCAATCGCGCTCGCTGATGTGTTGCCGTGTACGCTGCTGTGTTGTTGTTCGCTGGCAGTTGTTGTTGTTGTTACTTCTGCAGTCAAGTTACATCGCGAGAGCCTGGAGTTCTTCTAACTGCTACTGAAGATGTCATGTTGTTGCTATGTCAATTTCTCATCGTTTCTAATTTATACAAATTTTTGAGACTTGACGAAAAAACCACGTTCTTTTGAAAATTGAAAGAGTTTCCTCTAATATCTGCTTTTTAGCTTTCGACCCGACCAAATTTCGTTCTTATCACGGAATTTTTGATCTCGTTTTTTAACATGGACCATTAATCAGATTTCATGATATTATTTTTATCGTCGTTTTTTTTCTTTCATCAACAGTCACGTTATTTGTACACTGAATTTCTTTCTTCTGTCAGTTTATTAATAGATTTATTCGCAACTTATCTCTCTCTCTCTCTCTCTCTCTCAGCGTTTGATTCTTTGCTGACCGTTAACCTTCTTTTTTTCACGAGATATCAATATCTCGTTTACGAAACGAAAATATCGTAGGCTGACCGGTTGCATATATACATGAACACAAGAAATTTGAACTGTGAACATGAAAACTCACATAGGAACGACGCAGGGAAAGGCACACAGGAACAACGAGGATAGGATAAGGGCACATGGGTTGGATTGAAACGAGAAAACGTTAGAAACATTAACATAATACACTATATGCGACATGCAATTATCGGAATTGAATCTTATTATGGAAATGGAATTGGAATTGAATTGAACTGTTTCGACTGGATTTGGAATTGGATTTGGAATTGAAGTTTCTGCTCCGGAATTGGAATTAAAAACTTTCAGTGGAATTTTTCTAGCTCTGACTGTATGTTTAATTGTGACATTTGCGATGCAATAAAATACAGCATATTTGATTTATTAATTGTGTATTTTGTTTCTTTAGCAATTTACGCAAAGCAGCACTTGCTTAACCCATCATGAACACTCAGGTCAGTCAGAATTCGGAGATACTGCAGAAATCCTCTAAATTGGGAGTTATGCAAGCTTTTATCATTCACAAGTTGTGAAATGTGCTAAACTGGTGGAATACTTCAACTTCTCATGCAGTGTGTGTCATCTTGCTCTCTAGGAAAGTTTTCTGAGCCAATTATTCCAGTTTCTTCGATGCCCTGCAATTCATTTATTCATTATAAAGTCTTTCATTATCGTTTTTTTGATAATAAAATGATTCCCCAATGAAAGGAAAAGTGACTTCGAGGAAGAGCAACACATATTTGAGAATGGAAATTTAATGACAAGAAACACTCAGAAATGTGAAAGTCTTTTGGGAGAGAACAAATTAACCTATGCACACGGTTCTGAAATTTCTCGAACTTACGTTCCACACTTGCCGGCAAAGACACAAATGCAGGTGATGCATATTCAAAAAGGCTACGGATGAGTGAAAAATATATACTTCTCATATGCACAGGAGAAATCAGAGGTTTGAGTATCCGAAGCGCATAGTCTTTGATTCGCTACCTTAAGCAGCATGTCAGCATGACTGTTCCATGATAGCTGTTGATTAAGAACAACACCCAAAACACGCATATAATCTACCGTTTGAACTCCGTCGAGCAAGATGGGTTGACAATCAAAAACCTTCTTTACAAAAAGATACTTTGATTTTGCAAGATTTACAGTAAGACCGATTTCTCTCGACCACTGGCATACATTATCATGTTCAGCATGAACTGTACCGTTAAAATTGTCTCGCATGATGGGGATGCATAGTGTGACATCATCAATGTACTTGACGAGGCGGGTCGAATGATGGATGGGGTTCAATGAACCTGTGGCCGAACAATACAGGAATGGCCCGAGAATAAACCCTTGTGGTACTCCGGACGTAACTCTACTGACTCTACTGACAAAACCGCACGCACGAGTGGCTTGAGTTCTAGATGATAAGTAACTTTCCACAAATATGATGAAGCCTCGAGGCAAACCAATCTGCAAGAGTCGACTGATTATAACTTCATGCTGCAACGTATCGAAGGCTTTAGTGTAGTCATATGCCACTAACGGAAACCACTTGCTAACTGCGCCACTTGGATGTGACGCAGGAGGGGATTAGGCGTACATGTACAAGTTCGTCCGCCTCTGCCCTCCAGCTATGAGGATCTGATCACCTTCGAGGTACACTTTGGAAGACGGATTTGCTTCCTCTTCAGAGTATTCATTCCCGTCGGCGTCGCAAAACTTCCACATCAGCTCGTCCGTCTCCTTGTTCGTCACCCGGACGACCTCTTTCCCGTTCACCTGTCCTCGCCACTGCCCGATCCACTTGATCTCCTTCCCAGTGAAGAAGTATCGCAGGCTGTCGACAACAGATGAGAAGGAGTTCAGTCCGGGCACCAAGTCCACGCTTCGTACTCTCACATACCAGCCGTCAACATTCTCCACTCGGCTCTTGTTGACAATGAAGGCTTCAAAACTATTCCAAACCAGCAACTTCACACCTGAAACAGAAAGGAAATCACTCAGACAAATTCATTTTCAATCAATTTCACACCTCCTCATCTTCAACATATCAAATTCTCTTCATCTATCAACGCAGAAATTAACTTTCAGACACCTGAGGAAAAGTTTCATTCTAACTGAGACTTTGCAGACACAATTTCCTCTTTCCCAATTATTTAATATATGATTCAGCGAAGATGGCTATCGGCGTGTGATAGAATCACACGAATCAGGAATATTCAAGGCATTTCATGCCCGTGTGGGTTCTCATCATCATAAAATCTTCAAATGTATTCACAAACGTCAACTCATAGACTAGGGATATATAGGTAGAGTGTCGACTAAAAAAAGGATCTGTATACAGTGAAAATTTTTTTTTGAATATATTCAGTTTTTGCCGACATTACGTTCCCGTGTTCAGAAAAACTATTTGAGGAGTTTTGAAGAAATCAAAATTTTGCCAATTAATATACTAACGAGATGGCGTCCCTATATAAGTAGTATGAAATAAGTTGGATATCAAAAGGAATGGATATTTGCTAATAAGCATCCTAACTAAGCGGAAATTAAGCTGATTATCGAGGGAATTTTATGAATTGTATTATAATGAAAGTCTTCGTGAAAAAGTCAAGAAATTCAAGTTTTTCATTCAGTTTTCACCGGCATGATTTTATGATTCACAAAATTCATGTTCCATTTCTTGAATCTGAATAGTGATGTGGAACCATCTACATCTTTCAAAGTTAATTGAAATCATTGTCTTTGATTATGTGACTTTGCTCTGCAGGTGGCAGGTTGCCTGTGATATGATAACGCTGAAGAAAACACTCTTGAGATTGAGCATGAAAGAAATAAGAACCCATCGAATTGCTAATTCAACAAACATTGCATCTGCATGGCTGTCAGGACACTGATGATCTGTAAAATACCATCATTCCTTCTGCATTGCAATCATGATCATTCAATTCCGTGGTAATTTCCTCAGAACTGCAAAAATTTGCATATCTCACATTTGGTAACATTGCCCAATTGCATTCACCTCGAGTTCCCTTAATAAAATCGAAACTGTATACAGATTGGGCATTTAATTAATGCGGAGTTACCACTCTACCTAATGTACTTAGCTACTCTATGCGTCAACTCGTACGAGGGAGCAAATTGGAGTAGATATGAGCATCTGAAAATTATAGTGAGAAACGAGGCATTGAAATGCAAGTAAATTTGGGTCACTAAAATTAAGGAGGGGGGTCCGAATCGCCCCCCGGGATGGCGATGCGCTTCAGAGCCCGGTATGGATAGGGTTAATATAAATGGAAGTTAATATAACAGCCATTTGGTGTCATATATTAAAAGACACAATTCATATTCTAAGATTGTCTATGTGCTGAAATTCATTTGGTCTTGAAAACATTGATGTCGAAATGCATATAAAGGCACTCCTGTTATAAAACTGATCATTGAAAGACCGAAAAACTTATGAGATAGTTTGTTCACAACCTCATTGACTGCTATATCACGGACTGTAATTTGCACCATTCCTCTCCGCAAGCAGATCATCAAGGTAAATGCGGTATCAGGCTACAGAAACGTTTATAGCTAACAATGCATAAGTAATCTTTACTGGATGACAACTTAGCGAGACAATATATTTCGTTTGATGGAAAAGTTCCTCGTGTATGCTAGAATTCGCAATGCAGGAGAAACCAACAATAAAAACTAGGGCTGTTCCCGGTGCACCTGCGAAACAAAGTGAGGTTTCTCTGCATAGTTTCAATTATAATAAATTCATTTTACCTGTTATCTTAGTCACACTAAATTGGAATGAAAAATATTTTAAGCATGCAATGAGCCTATAATTAATGCAACTTGGAGAATGTTATTTTATTCAATTTAGACTTTGAATTTCTATGTCATGATAAGTCATTTTATGTAAAAGAATGAAAATCAAGCTCCCCATTTGCTAAACATATTTTAAGATGACTTATATGAAATTCAACGTTCCGTCCGCCACTGACTCAGTAATTTTGTGTATTATTATAATCTATTACCATCTTTTTGATGGATGCCCTTATACTTTCTGTTTTCACCTATTTTTTAAGAATTTCATTGGAAGCATCGTGCAGACATGCAGGTTAAGAATGATGAGAGTCAATAGCCAGTATTGCAAAATACTGCTCTTAACACCATGTTATCGTAGATTCAATTCTATTTCTCATGACGAAGTCTGTGACGAAGTCTGTGACATTTTAATTTCGTAATACAATATCGGTCGAGATGATTAAGTTCTTTTTTGATTATAACTTTTACTATGAAAGATAGAGATCCTACTTTCAAGAGTTAGAAGTTTGTATTGACTATTGCACGAAATTCCTGACAGCGAAGGCAAAGATATTTCAGCAATAGTTCAAGAAGTGCTTCAGGGGAGCTTTTTAAAATTGTCGATGCATCGAGCGATGCGAATAGGTGCGGCTAGTGCATAGTCCTTAAAAACAATAACTCTGCATTGATCCTACTGGGACAGTCCGATACAGCCACACAACTTCGTTCTTGTGTGGCATTCCCAGAGCACTTTAGTCCATAAACAGATTCCTTGCATTGCCTAGTTCGGTTTTGTTGACCCTGACCGCAGGCAACGCTACACGTGGTCCACTCGGACCACACTGTCCATTCACCTGAATACAAAGAGAATGATCAAACAGGAAGAACTGATTTAAAGTAGTCATTCCAATACTGATTTCATGCCATAAATCCAAACCAACAGTATGTGCACGCAAAGCTAAGCAATGTGCGTCCGACAGGGCTTGCTCATTAATGATAAATTGTCATTAAGCTACTTACAGTTGAGGAGTGAAAAATGTCAGCCTTGTAAGGAAGCTGTAAACTCTACCCGATAATTACTTAAAAATTGTTGCTGCGGAGAAGTTTCACTATTCTTTATTGGTCTGTGGGTCATTGGGCTGTGGCCACGGGCACAAGCGAGTGCTGGCAAACATTGTCCGCTCTTCATGAGTACGGGTGTGGGTAGGTGCGAGTGGGTGCGGGTGGATGCGTGTGTGTGAGTAGGTGCGGTTGGGTGTGGATAGATGCGGATGGGTGTGAGTGGATGCGGGTGGGTATGGATAGATGCGGATGGGTGTGGGTGGGTGCAGGTGGGTATGGATAGATGCGGATGGGTGTGGGTGGGTGTGGGTGGGTGCGGGTGGATGCGTGTGTGTGTGAGTAGGTGCGGGTGGGTATGGATAGATGCGGATGGGTGTGGGTGGGTGCGGGTGGATGCGTGTGTGTGAGTAGGTGCGGGTGGGTGTGGATAGATGCGGATGGGTGTGAGTAGGTGCGGGTGGGTGTGGATAGATGCGGATGGGTGTGGGTGGATGCGGGTGGGTATGGATAGATGCGTATGGGTGTGGGTGGGTGTGAGTAGGTGTGGGTGAGTGTGGATAGATGCGGATGGGTGTGGGTGGGTCCGGGTAGGTATGGATAGTTGCGGATGGGTGTGGGTGGCTGCAGGTGGATGCGAGTGGGTGCGGGTGGGTATGGATAGATGCGGATGGGTGTGGGTGGGTGTGGGTGGCTGCAGGTGGATGCGAGTGGGTGCGAGTGGGTGCGGGTGGGTATGGATAGATGCGGATGGGTGTGGGTGGGTGGGGGTGGGTATGGTTTGTTGCGGTTGGGTGTGGGTGGGTGTGGGTGGCTGCTGGTGGATGCGTGTGGGTGCGAGTGGGTGCGGGTGGGTATGGATAGATGCGGATGGGTGTGGGTGGGTGTGGGTGGCTGCAGGTGGATGCGAGTGGGTGCGAGTGGGTGCGAGTGGGTGCGGGTGGGTATGGATAGATGCGGATGGGTGTGGGTGGGTGCGGGTGGGTATGGATAGATGCGGATGGGTGTGGGTGGGTATGGGTGGATGCGGATGGACGTGGGTGGGTGCCGGTGGGTGTGGGAGGGTGCGGGTGGGTATGGATAGGTGCGGGTGGGTGCGAGTGGGTGCGGGTGGGTGCGAGTGGGATGCAGGTTGGTGTGGCTGGGTGTGGTTGCATGCGAGGGGATGCGGGTGAGTGCGGGTAGGTATGGGTGTGAGTGGGTGCGGGTGGGTGCGAGTGGGATGCGGGTGGGTGTGGTTGGGTGTGGTTGGATGCGAGGGGATGCGGGTGAGTGCGGGTAGGTATGGGTGGGTGTGAGTGGGTGTGAGTGGGTGTGGTTGGATGCGAGGGGATGCGGGTGAGTGCGGGTAGGTATGGGTGGGTGTGAGTGGGTGCGGGTAGGTATGGATAGATGCGGATGGGTGTGGGTGGGCGTGGGTGGGTGGATGCGAGTGGGTGCGGGTGGATGCGAGTGGGATGCGGGTGAGTGCGGATAGGTATGGGTGGGTGATGGTGGGTGCGGGTGGGTGCGGGTGTGGGTGAAATTGACTTGACAGGATTGATGAATTCTACAGTGATGATGATAAGAAGTGGACCACCTTAATTTTGTCCCACTTTCATGAAATTTTGTCAATAATAAGTACACATTTGGCAGAAAAATATAATAAATGCTGAAATAAAATTTTTATTGTTGTTCAGTGGCTCTGTAGAGTCATTTGTCACTTAATAGGGCCAGTGGTAGGTTGACTGGTGGTCACATATATTTCGCAACCTCACCAGAAAGTTCAATCACCTAATCGAATCCGGAAAGACATGCTTTCGATCAGGCGATTGATCACTACTTGGTCTAACCTCTGCCACTCTTCCTTTAACAAAACTTCAAGTCGAGAACAACCATCTCCAGGAAGAATTAATAGACTGACCCGCACTTCAGTAGATTTGCCTTTTTGCAAAACCTTTACAAATCCATCGAAATCATGTTGTCTCTTTGGAAATGGAGTTCAATTCGGCCATTCATCCATGTCGCAGCGCAAATAAGCAATCATTTACCTCCTTGATTTAGACAATGTCAAATGATCAGGAATTGCATCACCTGACTTCATCTTACCTCTCAAACGGCCATTGCGACCTCGGAGACATACAGCCGCTTCATCAATCCAAACAACTTGAAGTCAGTGACAGTGCTCAGCGCACGCTTCAGCCAGTTGTAGCTCTGAAAAAATAGTTTTCCACCTTTGGATGGTGGTCTTTGGGACAGCTATGTACTTTTCGGCAAACTAACTGCTCGGACCATAGAAATTGATGACAATAAAACCTCTAGAATGGAAGTAAAGCTTCATGCAATACACAATAGTGGCACAAAAATCGCACGCATTTTGACTTAGATTCGCTTGTCAACGGCTGTATGATTGGGTTAGAATCAGTCACATGTGCAATTCTGAGCTTTTCATTGGTGGTTCATGCCCCAACTTAGTTCCCCCGGATGTGCCACGACCTTGAGTCAATTTCCATTCTAGTCAACTTCAGATAAACAACAATCTATTTCTATGGCTCGGACTGTCCTTTTTGACAGAAGAGCAGAAACATATGACCTTCAAAAACTCTTTCACAAGCTTCGACTCGGTCATCATGACATAAGATGAATTCGGAACCACATAGAAACTTTCCAACAATTCGATTTGAATGTGCAGAGCAGATGTCTAGACACCATAGCTATTGAAAGCGTGAAAATGTAAACAACTTTTCAACAACATTCAGAAACAGCAAATTATGCAATAAATTAGTGACATCATGACTTCTCTGAAAGTGCACTGATTTCGACGAGTAATGCATCAAAAGAATGCTCAGAGAATGCCCTTTCACCTCGTGTTTGATTCATAACCATGCTTACAAGTTTTCACATAGAAAATTTGAAATTTCTAAAAGTGGCGATGCATCTTAGAAATTCCTGGCTCTTTCCAATTCAAAAATATATTATATCACGACTAGTTAGGGCATCTTCCAAGTATGCGGTTATGCAATGCGGCTATGTTATTACGTTTCATTAATTGCTTTCGGTTTCTTTTTATGATCATCAATGCTCTGCTGAAGTCGGCGTTAGTTTTGCCAATGTATTGGCTATTGGCTACTTGAATCCCAAGCATGAAAATTCATAAACAACACACGTCTTCATCAGTGCACTGTAAACCGTAGACCGACAATTATCCTACAAAATTACTGACAAAATCAACCGACGATTGTCACCTCCAATATCCTGCGATATCCGACGAATTTGTAGGTTCTCCACCGACATCGAAACAGATGCTTTGTATGTAAATTAACTAAACAAAAGTTGTTGAATATTGATTGACATTTTAGATTAGTGACTGCTTGCCTTTTGGGAAATCTGTATTATTGTGTGGCAAAACCATGATTTAATTTGACATCATTTAATTAATTACCTACTTTTTTTGATAAAATTTAAGCTATAATTCATTGCTATTCATTTTGTCGCCTTATGTCAGATATTGTAGGTGTTCAGTGGCAATCATCCTACAAGAGCTAACAATGACCGACAAAATAGATATTGTAGGATAAATGTCTGTCAATTGTCAGTCAACGGTTTGCAGTGTGGAATTGACTTAGTTGTAAGTAAGAAATGCGATTATATTTTGCTTGCGGTCAATACCACTTTTGCGTCTACGTTACATTTTTGTATACTCTTTTCAAAATCTGTTCTAATTTTTCAGATAGGCTTACTACTCCTGTGTACGTTAGGACAGTGTAGACTATTCCACTATCATTACTCTTATCTTTGACTGCTTACTGAATGTTTAAATCTCGACGTTGATTTTTAGGAAAGAATATATAATCCGTTCTATCATAAATTTTGGATAGCCATTAATTTCATAGATGTCATACATTTAAATGATTTCATTATAAAAAGCTCTCCAACAGCCACACACTTTAAAAGCGCGGTGCAGCATGCCTGTTGTAAGATCTTCTTTTCACTGTTAAGGACAGATGAATTTGTAGTTTTAAAGGAGTTCCGTGTAATTAGGTTTACGATATATTGTTGTTTCGAAAGCAGGATCAGTTTTTATGAAAACATTAAGGAATGCTATCTGGCTGTCATCAAGGAATGTCATCTGGCTGCTTGTGAATTTTAGAGTGGGTTGTTGCTATTTAAAAAACTATGAAGCTCATTGATTTTTCCATGTTTAGTGTTATGGTAATTATGTTTGTTGCAGAGTTGCCATGAATAAATTGGCCAATGTTATTAATGGGCCAATTGCCCATTAAAACACCATCTGCTTGCACATTCATATCATTACCATACCGGTACTGTACATACAGCTACCACAAATGGCAAATTCACACAATCTCTTGAAGACATCTTTGCTATAATTATATGACTTATAACTATTGCATGAGGAGGTTATTACTATTGTATACTAAGTCAGCTGCTATTTCCATCGGTTCTTTAACAAGAACATTGGCAAAGAGAGATTCTGCATCAGAGCTTACGAAAACAGTAATTTTATTAAACAACTGCTTCTTATCATGCATAAAATGGGTCACATAAAAGATACCCTTGCAGCAACATTGTCCAACTTATTGCAGCAACATAACATCTCCGGAACAAACACAATTTCCATACCATTAAACATGTTAAACATATTCTGAAAAAATCTACAACAATAGGCCTAGGTATTTTTTGTTAGCACGCGATAATCCCGCGAGAAGTGATTCATTTCTATGGCGCAATTGGTGAAAGACTGCCAATGAAAGGATAATTCAAAGGAGGAATTCAAGGATAAACTTTTATTTGATGTATATGGCTCGACCCAAGAATCGGCCTACTTGCCAGGGCATCAACTGCTTTAATCCGTGTCTGCTTCTTGAGACTTTAATACAATAGAAAATCTGCTAGGTCATCCTGAACAAGGTCGCCTCATGCAAACCAACCTCGTCGCCAGTCTCAAAGAAATCGCCTCATAGTACGGTACTCAACTTATTTATTTTGCAGCAGTCCTGCGGGAAAAAAGAAGTGTCCAAATATTAATCCTTGCCTCAATAAGAACTGTTACTGCATGTTTTTAATACCTTTTGCCCCGTTGAAGCCAAGTTACTACTAACTAATTGAGATACTGCAATATTTTGAAGCATTTTGTGATAAACGATGTATTCAATGAAGTTTTGTTTGTTTACTCGAAAATTATGCATCTTTATGGCCAGCGTTGTACAGTTCGTGTTCGGTTTTAAATGATTAGAATAAAATCCACTTGAATCGAACTTGAAATTAATAAACCTTTGATCAGACGTGCACTCGAATTCACGTAATTAATCCCTTCTTAGATGGTTGTCATTCGGCTACTATGAACAGCCGAAATGAAAGACTCACAAACAAGATCAAAGGAGTATGCCTACATTTTACAGTTTGTAAGATCATTGTGAATAATTTACTAATTAGTAAGCGTCGTTTGAAGACTTTGAGGAACACCTCACTGGACGGAAACTTGCGAAATGATATTTTCACTAGTCACTTACCGACTATCTTCTTCGATAACCCACTATTAGATTCATTTGGCATAGACTTTGCTTCCTCCAAGATCTTCGTGATATGTTCAGCTTGGGATGATTTCAGCTCCGTCATTTTGTTTTCTATTTTCTCAAGTTTGTCATCCACGGAAGATTCTAAATCTTGAAATCTTTTTGTAATGTCAGAACTAATTTTCTCCGTCTGAATTTGCATTTCTTTGACGACTTTTAGAAGTTGATTGCTTTCGACCGACGCATTCGATTGAACATTTTTATAGTTCGGAGCATTTAAGACCATGCCACTTTGCATCCTTTCTCTCGGCAATGAAGGAGAGCTGCAGCAACAGCACACCAGCAAACCAGTGATTGCAAACAGTAGAAGGCAAAATCTTCTCAGCGACATGCTACAAAACAGAAAATAAACACATGTTTGTTAAAGAAACGAAATGATTGAAAGGAAATGTGCGTCACACGCACGTCTACTGCCAAATTCAGGTTGACCGCATAAAATATTTGAAAATAATCGTACTCGTGTATGCATTTCATTGAACTTCGTTTGCCCCCGCGCTGCAACAAATGTGTGTAATACTAAGATACAGCTCCCGCCATTGATATCCGGAGAAGCACAAAATTTGAGCGAAATCGTTATCTTGTTAAAATATAGTGTAAACTTCTCTATCAAACTTTCATACGTTTTATTCATTGTACTATGATTCATGCATTATTACGGTATAAATTAGATACTCAATCTTTTTTATTGTGATTAATGAATTGATGCCCGATTCTCCTTGCTCAATAAGGCACTACTATTACTACTACCTATTCATTCACAGTACTCACAATACATCAATGTTCACTTTAGATAGATGCATACCGAAAATATGAGCATCCACAGTTTTAGCAGCATTCAAGAACTCCGTTTCATTGTTATGTATATTCAACGCATCGCATCATGTTGCCGTTTCAGTAATTGGCACTAGAAATGTCTGTGGCACGAAGCGCCGGCCTTCCTCAAACGTTTTTCAACATTATTTTCTTTATTTAAATTAAAATTTTATTAACAAAAAGATAGTTGTTAATTAATCTTATTATTAATTAATTAATTAATTATTTCTTTAAAATTATTTATTTACATTCTTTAATCATTATATCACCGCTATTGTCCGAACACTGATCGTCGATAGAAAATTGGACAACTGAAAACAATATGAGACTCAATCATGCTAAGTGTAAACAAATGATTGTAAAACGCACCAAAAATTCCTTTGTTGCACCTTACCGTGGTATATACAGCTAGTGTCGGACTTGACCATCTTGTGAGTGACCTTGAACGATAGACTAACCTGGATTAACCATTTCGATGGTGTTATTCTGACAGCCTCGCGCAGACTACATACCATCAGACTCATTAAGCCGTTTGTTTCCAAACAGGAATTATTAGTAGTTTTTAATGGATTGGTCTTATGTGCATTGATGACCGCCTCTCCGGTTTTTTGTGAGAATTCTGCATTTGTCAAAGGGAGGCTGGACAGACTGCGTAAGCGTGCTCATCATATGTGACATGGAATGCACCTGCTCAGCAATTCCTAACTTAGATGAAATGCATAAAGACCTTGTTGTGAGGTGCTTCCATAAGTGTCATCCTCTGTACTCTCGCGTACCGGCATTATTGCCGAGATCAGGGAAATATCAGGTGCCATATTGTCAAAATTCATTCTTTCCTTGGATTTCTATTATGTTGAACGGTTTGAACATTATGTGATTTAGCACAGACCCTCCTCTTTATCGACAATTAAGCTGCCTAATCCCATTTTTCTGTGGTTTCATGTGTGCGTTTTTTCTTTCACTGTCAAGTTACTCTTTGAATGTCAGCATTATTGTATCTAATCCATATCTGACTGTGACGCTACTTTCTGTGTAATTTTGATTTCTATTTCTTCTATCAATAAACGCCTATTATTATTATTTATTAGCTAGGTATGAAGTGCAATTTAAGAAGTTTAATTGATATCAAACATGATACCAAAAATATGAAGTTATGTTGATATATTTCAGTAAATATCACTCAGAAGTATTAATTATTTTTACCACAGAAGGCCTAAATTCCACCATAATCAGCAGTACGTGGGCAATCTTGACTGAGTGGATTCATATTAAAGCTTCATAATTCGTTTCAGACACACAGTGAGGCTATTCATTACATTATTTAATCATTTTCTAGCTAGGTATGAAGTGGAACACCAACGAACCGTCAAAGAGGAAATTTGATAAAAAAGTATATGCCTAAAATCAAAGATAACAAAAAGCCAGCATAGCAAACAGAATCTTACCTAATACAAATAATTGCTTGTAAAGCTTTCAGAGGAGAGTAGAAGTGATTGAAAATTCATTTTCTGTTGCTCTTATTATCTTTTCGTTGAGAATTTGAAATTTGGTTCCATTAGGGGGAGTGTCATTAGACAGTCCACAGTATCTCACAATCATTACTGATATTGGATTTCCATTAACTGATAAATTAAGTGAAGAAATAATGACACGGCAACAATTTCATGTGAATCAAAAGTCTGTTCATTCTATGGTTCCGAACACAATCGGAGCAGACGTCAAACATGCTGATTATGAGACTTAATTTTCTGACCTGTGATATTCTGAATAGTGACAATTTCTTTTGTGAAAGAATAAGTGAATAAACATGACAAGCTTGACTGTTACACTTTACCGCAGTAGTTATTGGAAATGCAGTGTTGGTGTTTGTTCAGCGAGATAACTGCAATCAACCATTATATTGAAGTCATCTTCAGCTATCTTTATCAAGCCATTCTTTCCATCCAGGATATCAAATCAGAAATGAAATCTCTTACACATACAGTTGTTCGTTTGAAGGCAAAATTGTCATCATTATGAAGTCAACTTATTAAAAAATGAATTTCAATGAGAAAAGTGACTTTGCAATGATGAAATCAAACGAGACAAGTTCTCCGTTCACTCAGTTCCTCGTTCATTTGACGCTTCTTTTCGTTCACTCAGCTCGTAGTTCATTTTGAAATACGCCAAGCCGTTCAGTTCGCTAAAAAAGCAGTTCGTTCACCTTGTGAGATATATATCGAAAGGCTGTTGATGCGGTGGTCGCAGGAGGACCTTTTTCCTTTTGGTCTTTGTTTGAGGCAGCTGTGGAGGTGGTCTTGAAAAGGCAACTCTGAATCCCTGGTTATGGCTATGCTTTGACGGATTGTATGCGGATAAATATTTGCTTCTGTCGGCATATTGAGAATGAAGAAGTCATTTCTTCAGATTATCTATCAATAGTGCATATTAATGCATGCTATATTTCTACATTCTGTAAATTTGAAAACATCTTGTTAATCGTTGCATTTTATTTTGAAAATAATCACCGGGCCTGAAAGGTCTCATTTTATCTGGGCCTAGCAGAAATTGTCAGCAGTCCTATCAGAACATCAGAATATCAGAACGTTTATTCTCAAACTGAAAACACGGTTCTCTTGGCTGATAAAATGATCAACAATATGATTCGTAAGCCTAGTTGCTATACCGTGAATGAGAAAAACGTGATTGCTATAAAATATCACTCAAATTATATTGTAGACATACAGAATTGTAACTTTATCTTTCTGTCATTAATCAAATCTGCCACCCTCTTGGACAGATTAACTTCTATGCATGGCAAGCTTTTTGGGGCAACTTTGTGATTTCATCGAAAAAACATTGCTATTTCATTGACAAGTATAGTGAACTACACAGCAAATTGAAATTACAAATTTTATTCAGTTGAAATCAGCTGATATTAAAATATGGATAACCAAATTTTCAGGAGTGTTGGCAATGATTTGAAGAAGACTGTTTATTTCGGCCATTCAAAGAATCACAAAATCTTTGCATTATGAAAAAGATGTCGGGAAGATCAGTCAGCATGTCAGCCAATATTGTCCACGTTCAATTGTTTTCGTGAGAACTACAGACCACAGCTAACACCGCACCATAGGTGACATGCCACGCTCAATCACGCGTAATTCACGCGCAAACTACGCGTAATTACACATGACCCCAAATATCCGTGGCTATGCGGGATATTGCTGCAATATCTGTTATATAAGCTAGTATAGTTGGCAGTCCTGTTATATAGACTTTGCGTCTCATGTGTCTGCATGTATCAGAGGCTAAACAATGTTATAGGACCTCAATTTCATGCTCAGGGAAGACAGAACATGCTTAGCAGTTCATCCGTGGTTCAAGCGGCAACGCAGACAACCGTAGACGACACGCAAACTATAAACGCTCGCCCGCTCGTATTCATAAACATTCCCCATATTTTAACAGCATCAGATCAAGTGATTTCTGACTCTTAGTGCAGCGCGTATGTACGCTCGTAGAAGAATAGAATGTCCTTAACCACGGATGTTTGGGTGTTCCGTAATTACGTGTTAATTACGCGTGACATGTCACCTGTGGTCAGTTGAGGCTTTGAGGCGTTATTCCGCTTTGAGGCTACTTCCAAGTGGACGTGTCTAACGCTTACATGAAGAAAATGGTGTCACATCTACTTTGGCCATGACTAAAAGTCCTTGAGCGCGACAAAATAAGTCTATCTTGGTGGAAAATTTTCGCGACAGATCTCCAACGAGCACTATTTTCAATTCAACACAGGGTAGAATGGGGTAAGACGCCCCATCGATTTCTCAGCAGTCTAAAGTGATGCAGGATGTTTGACCCTTCACAGGGTTAATACTCATTAAAAATGGGTTGGAACCCAAAAATCATTTAATCTTCATCATTAGTTTATAAAATATGCTGTTTTTTTCATTTTCAATGCTTTTGATGTAATTTATTTTGAAGTTAAATGAAGTATTAAGAAGCAATCAGACATCATTTTGATATCTTTAATGAATACGAATGCATGATGTGGTTCTCCACGTACCCGGACAGACCGTTGAGAGAATCGAAAATTTCTTCGGGTACTCATAATGAGATGTAATTTTTTCCAGAATTTTCGCCTTCCGGCTTTGTCAATGGAACATGTAGAAATGCTACATTTCTACATGTTCCATTGACAAAGCCGGAAGGCGAAAATTCTGGAAAAAATTACATCTCATTATGAGTACCCGAAGAAATTTTCGATTCTCTCAATCTTTAATGAAGGATAATTAATTCTACGCATCCCTAAATGTGATTTAAACAGCTGCTTGATTCAGTTTAGCGTTTTCATTCGAATGCAGACTGAAGAAAAAAGATACAGCTGGGAGAAAGAAAGAAAGAAATTTGTATATTTCAAGTAATGGAAATCAAAAAATAATTACAAATCAATTACAATGTTGCCAACAAAGAAATACTGGTTGAGAGCAGTAGCAGATGGTGAAGTTCAATAGCACAGCTTAATAATGTCAAAACATGTTGTGTAAGTTATTCAAATAGATAGATACGAAGATCTGAAATTGTCGTTGTCTACGAGCTGTCTTAGTACATTCGATGAGATAGTGACCAGTTCTCGGTAGTTTCTTCGGAATTAATTGATGCAAGGGATGCCTTCTTTCAATCTCAGCTGATTTGAATAGTTTGCAAGCCAGGCGCACCCTTCGCGAGGTCAAATTCTCAAAATTATCGCAACAACATTCAGCACCATGTATGATACGATGACATCTCTTTACTACTGAATTCAGCTGATTTTGCAGGTGAGCTGGCAAGGACACAAAGACGGCTGATGCATAGTCTATGATACTCAATATGATACCGTGGAATGTTTGCATGAGAATGGTTGGAGATACGATTGTACGAAGGACACGCAATGCATACATACGACTGCTGCACTTCCTCAAAACATCGCATATGTGCGTATCCCACGTCAATGAATCTGAGAAAGTGACACCCAAAATCCTCATTTCTGTTACTTTCACAGTGTCGGGCACAGAAATCGATTGAAGACAAGAAGAGACTTGATAGTTTGATTTCGGAAATACCATGAGCTTTGTTTTGGCAACATTTAGTTTCAAATATATATCACTGCTATTCAATTTAATTTTCTCGAAAATATCTCGTAAACATGATATAGACATGTGAACATCACGGTTAATCGGATGAATTATCATCTTGTCGTCGGCGTATTTAATATAATTATCAGTCACTGACTTGAGCAAGTCAGCAGTGTAAAAAATAAATAAAATGGGTCCAATGATGGAACCCTGCGGGACGCCACTGGTCACATGGATGGGACTGCTAATGCAATTACCAATGCGCACAGATTGAAACCGATCACATAGATATGAAGATGTCCATTCAACAAAACCATGGGGAAGCCGACAATCAATCAACTTTTGCAGCAAAATACTGTGAGAAATCGTGTCAAAGGCCTTGCTGTAATCCAAGGACAGTAGGGCAACTCCAATGTTATCATCACATTCCAATGCCTTCGATATTCTGTCGTACAGACTGACCAAAGCACTAGTTGTTGAAGAATGCGGTATATATCCATACTGATTCTTATCGATATGATATAGGAGACGGTCACACATGTTGGTAATTATTATCCTTTCGAAAATCTTCGCCAAAACAGGAAGCAAGGTGATCGGTCGAAGTTCGCTAATTTGCGGCGTGCTTGATTTCGGGACAGGAACGACAATTCCAAATTTCCAAGCTGCTGGCATCACACGTTCCAATATGCAGGAATTGTATATATGGCACAGGGGTTCAGACAAAAAAAACAGCACCCTCCTTCAACAGTCTTGTTGGAATTGCATCACTACCAGACGCTTTGGACGTTTGAAGCTTTGCTAGCATCATAAAAATTTCATGAGGCTCGGTAAGCGGACACCACGGACCGGAGGAGCGCATAGACCTCAAAAGTTCAGCGAATCTGGGTGATGGGTCATTAGTGAAAACGGACTCAAACTGATGGTTAATAAAATTACAACAGTCCTCCACGCACGGAAATTCAGAGACGATGTTTGCCAAATTCGACTTTGATTTCGACCCGCGCATTTCGTTGACGACCTTCCATACATTTTTTGAGGATTCCGCACATTTAGAAGCCCATCTGATTTTCGCTTTTGAGATTTCCTCCTTCACTTTAAGCTTGTAATGGTTATACCTGACAAAGTCTTTAGATCGAAAAGCGTACCAGCGAGCATTTATCAAATACTTCACCTTGGGTGACATCCAGGGCTTATCTTTATAGCTGAGAGTAACAGTTGCCGTTGGAATAAGTTGACAGCAATTTCTCAACTTTTGGTAGAATATATCTATCTTTTCGTCAATGAATAATGAGTGATAAACATCGGCAAAACTAACCTGGCCAAGAGCACTCAAATACAAATCCATATTCGATTTTCGAAAATCAAAAAATACACAAGAGGTATACCGTTCATCAACTGAAGCACCACGTAGAAATACACAATTGTGATCAGAAGAAGAAAGGGGCGGTAGGATATCACAATCATGGAATAATTGACCAATATCAGAGGATACAAAGACTTTATCCAGGATGTTCTTGCCCCTTGTAGGCGCGCAAACTTTGTTGACGAGATCAAAAGTTAATTCAAAGTTGTTGGTATTGAAGTCATTGAAATCGCCGCAAATGAGTATATGGGAATCTGGAAAGTCTATCAAATGAGAGTCAATTGCACTGGTAATAATGGAATCAAAAAACAGCTTGTCGGCAGCCGAAATACCAGGAGGCAGATATATTGATACGAGTAGAACATGTATTGCCGTAAGATGAACGATTGAGTGATTGAACCAGGAATAATTTGTTGTCGGAATCATGCGGGGACGAAGGGTATCAAGAATCCATACACACACTCCGCCACCTATTCGGAAGATACGATCATCACGAAACAGCAAATAACCATTTAAATGTAGGAGGTCAGAATGAATGTCAGGATTCAACCAAGACTCAGACACAACAATGACAGAAGGAGAGTGTACTGATCGCAATGCACAAAACTCGTCGAACTTTCTGAGAACAGATCTAGCATTTATGAGTAATAAGGACAGAGGAGGTTCATTGCGAGAAATTTTGAGTCGCTTGATCACACTGCGATTGACTGAACTAGTGAGTAAACTAAAAACATTCAACGAAAATTTAGCTTTTCGTTATCGACATAAACAGCATCTTTCCAAATATAAACCTTTTTCCCCTTGCTTTCAGGTCTGGAACGCACCTCATCCCGAAATTCCCGTAACTTTTTGTTCCTAGATTGCTGCAGTGGCGTTAAATCAGCGTTAATAAAAATCTTCTTGAAGTCATTTGTATAGCGAAGGTTTTTCGATTTTGATAGAATCAAAGTTCGCTTAGGGATCTGATTGAGGGCAATACGTATCGGTCTAGTTTTGCTTGGAGAAACTTTACCGAGTCGTAGTATAGATTGGCAGTCATTATTGATATCAAAATCAACATTTAATGATGACATGATACGACTGATGTGGCCTCTCATAGTGAGTTCGTCAGATTCTTCTTTTACTCCATGAATTACAATATTATTTCTTCGACAATATCTTTCATGACTTTCAATGATATCCCATTGCTTCTTAATAACTAGTTCCAAGTCCGAGACTCTGTTTCGCAATGTTGAGTTTTCATTTAGCAGAGTGTCTAATTTTTCGTTTATTCGCATAAGCAAGTCACCTTGTTCATTTGAGCACTCAGGCTTTGGAGGATTTTGAGAGAACTCATTCTTGACCTTAATGAAGGCCTCAAACAACTGGTCTTTCGTGAACTTCTGATCAACTATTTCCTTTTCAGTCATTAAAAGCAATTCAGAACCTGAGAGATTAGCAGCATTCTTCTTACGAGACATCAGGCAACATCAATTAGATCTTAATGAAAAATTGAAGTAGATGGAGAAGCAACCACAAAATTGTAACCTTCACTCTTCAGCGTGATGTGGCAACAATCTTACCGATAGACCATACCACCATGAGTGAAACCAATTGTGTCAAGTTGTTCAGTATCCGGATCACAGAAAAACCCTTGCAAGACGCGTCCAAGTCTATGACGTCGGTCTGTTCAACACACGAAACAGCAGACAAGAGACGAAGTTCCACCGGTAAACACAATTCACTTGTAGGCGAGGACACAATAATTCCAAAATG
Source organism: Prostheceraeus crozeri (assembly GCA_907163375.1). Taxonomy (NCBI): domain Eukaryota; kingdom Metazoa; phylum Platyhelminthes; order Polycladida; family Euryleptidae; genus Prostheceraeus; species Prostheceraeus crozeri. The sequence continues at coordinate 178,751 of CAJQUW010002221.1, read as the reverse complement.
GACTCGAATGATCGACGTATGATACACCAAACCGATGAATATTGACGACGGAAAACACGAGAAGACGAGAGATCCAAAAATCACCAAAAACGACCCAGGAATAGTGAAGATGTAGCACGAATACGATGATCACGAGTAAGACGCCCCCCCCCCCTACATGACGAGGTAAGACGTTTGCTCAAAATTTTATAAATTTCAAAAGGTAGCGCGTCTAGAGTTGACTAAAGGAATAGCAAGACACTTGTACAATTAAACTTTATTCAACACCAGAAAATCGTAGCTTTTAATAAAATTTGACATTATCGTAAGCTGATACAATAATAAATAATAAAAATGACACCGTCTGAACTTATGCCTATGAAATGAAAGCGATAATATCGGATAAATATTGAGCATTCTCCGCAGAAAGTAACGGTTGAAAATGTTTCGACAATTTACGATCTAGCTTGGTGCTGGAACCATCGCCAGCTGCTGAGATGGGACGGACTTTCAGGGGTCCATTCTTATGGTCCTTAGGCAAGACATAAGTTGACTTCAGAGAAGGCTCCAAGCATTTACATGAGACCAACCAGTTATTGACTTGGTGATCCTTATACTTGTTGGCAATATTCATAAGGTTTTGTTGAAGTTGGCTTGTGGAAGGCAATGTGTCCCTTACTTTGATAAAATTTCCTATATCAGTAGTAACAGTTCGATGCATGTCCTTGTATTCATCACATGGGAAATGGCAACACGTCGGGAAGATTTGTCAATAGGAACGACAACAGTCCCTTCATTACGGAGACGCCTGATGTCTTCCTTCAATCAACCACTTTGGAAGGGATCAGTAGGCTTCGTGTTCTCAATATGTTTCAAAAGATTTACTTCACACTCATACAATTCTCCAAGTCAGCACGACATTCAGCAATTTCCAATTTCTTTGTCTGAATATCAGTAGTAGGGAATGCAAGAGATGGTCCACTACTCAAAAGTTTATTCAAATCCTCCAAAATGTCTGCATCAGTGTATTACGAAAACCATCAATACAGCCAGCGCATCTGTGTGCTCATTGGAAATACGTTTGCTTGCGAGAGAATCCTGCTTCTTACATTTAGTTAATTTCAAAGAATAATTCAAATTATACAATTTCACACTCCAAAAGGGACACATAAGTAAGGGACACATTGCCTTCCACAATATGCAATAAATACTACCAGTTTCATATCCAACAGATGTGAAAAACAGACGATCTCGGAGAATCTCAAAAATTTCTGTCTAAACAATCTCGGAGCTACTTCACCGGAGTGAACATCGCTGGAATAAGTATACAGAATTAAAAACACTGACGAGTATATTATATTTATATACAGTATTATTATATATTAGTGCTACATATATAGATAGTACATTTATAACACTTATATAAATCTAGAGGTCATAAAAAATGGATTTACCAAATATCATTGCATATCGTGTAGGTGAGGCAGTCACAAGATAGGCGATCACAAAAAGCAAACATGACCTCAGCGCAGCAATTTTACTCTTGGAGAACAACATGCGAAAGCAACTCATTAATCAGTCCTATATTTTCAGCCGTCATGTGTATTAAGCTCGGATTTGCAAAATAGTTAATCAAATCATCGATCCAGGTAGTCGGACTGGATTCTTCCCACGCCTTCTAGCTTGTATGATGTTGCATAGTCAAGTGAGCCAACAAATCAATTCGTTCATCAAGACATAACACAGAGAGTAACGATACAGAGGTCACAAGGAATCATCGATGATGTTGATTACATTTCGTCTTCTTTTCGAAATGATGAAAATGACTTCAAATTATAATAATGTCCACAGTTCACTATTGATGTGAGCTTAGTATCGATATTCTACTTGTAGATCACGTCTACCGTATGCTTCATTTGTGTTTGCTTTTGCTATGTAAATTAATCAATCTACATACGTGTATCTATTCATTGATAATGTGCTCGAGCATAATTTCAATTTCATATCAATCATCTAGCTCATTCAAAATTCAACGGTTCATCCGTAACTTTTTTTTACTCCCAGCCACGCTTTAGTATTCTTTACCGGACAGTAATTCTAGGACTTGTTAAAATGAAATTTCTTAAATAGATGGCATTTAGTAGATGACGTCACTTCGAGAGGAGATTGAAGACTCTTCACAACAGTTGTGCTATTGAAAAGGTCTAATTCAAGTCTAATCAATCTTTTTCTGTTAGACATCATACGATATAGTTAGATGCAGTACTTAATGGAAATATTGAATAGCTCTCTTCTAACTACTTAATGGCAAATAAAATTAATAACTGTAGCTGAGCAAGACTCTAGTAGCTAAACATTAAAACACTCCGTCATATCGAATAGAAATGAATCGCTGTTTTTGGGTATAGTTAGTTCTTAGTAGCATTTTGAAATTTTCTGTCTGCTAGAGTTTGGATATTTCAGATGGAGGATTGCCTTTGAAGAGCTAATTTATCCTTTTCTGCAAAAGCCTCCGAGTTTTTCCGATGCAGCACTGATGGCGTTGTCAATTGATTTATGCTAATGCAAGAAAGGATGGTCCCCTGCAGTCATGCTCATAGCTATTTATCTATTTCTTTCATTTTTAAGTGATTATGTTGATGGTTGGAAAGTTAGGTCATCAAATATTTCTAGTAAGTGCTGTATACACATGCAAATATAATTTATTTTAGAATCTATGTGTTTGATGTCTAAATAAAATTCAGCGTGTTCATTTTGACAAGTCTCATATCATGAAATTCTGCATCAGATTTTAATACTTGTGTGATTCTGCGATTGTTTCAGTCCCCTTTTTATGATGAGAACATACACATTTGAATTTCAGAATTTCATTTTATCTCACAAACACCACAGCTATCCACTTCGCAAGTTTAACCGATTAAATCAGGAAGGGAGTTTTGAATTGCAGTCAGTTTGATTATCGCCATCTTTTGAACCAGAGAAGCGGGGATGTGCACAATAGTAACGTAGCTACTATATGTATCGCCATAACTGTGTTGTTGCTTTGGCCAAAATAGATAATGCGGCTAATAATACGAATGGAGCTAATGCGGCACTGCAGAAAAGAAAATCGCAAGTTTGACGCCCCGTGTCGGCACATCATGGGCAATATCTCATTTCGGCGTCGGCTCGGTGTGTAGCCGCTGCGTGCACGTTAAATACATGCGCGGTGACGACGGGCATTTTGTGTCAACATTGGGCTATTTTTTTGCTGGACCAACGTCGTTTACACGCCGGTGCATATAGGCTTACGTGGGATTAACTAGTCTAAAACAGCCATTTCCTGATGTTGGCCGGCACCTGCTCCCATTCGGTTAGCCCACGGGGTCATTGGGCAAAACGCTATCTTCCCATGTTGGGGCGGACTGGGCTGTGCTACGTGTGCGCTTTATTAGTTGCTAGCATCTGCTGAGAAGAAATCTGTTCGTTAGATGAAAGGACAAATGAAAGACGCTTGTGTGTCACGATGGGAACTAAGTGCCAGATGATGTATTTACATGGACGAGCCGATCCGAATTATAGGCCTAACTCCTCACTAGAAGAGACTTTCAGTTTCATAACTGAATACCAGAGTTACCTTTAAGACTGCTTAAAAATGTAAATCCACTATTTCTAATCTGTAAGTAGTATAAGTAGTAAAATGTGAGCTAAACATGATAAGTTGCAGTGAAATTTATGACCATGGCTTCCAGATCATTTGGTAGCGAGTCATCATTGCTGTGAATTGAAGACAAAAGTGATTGTATGGTAACCAATAGAATTCAAGGTGATTTGGCAGCTGCAAAAAGGTTTGACAGCATATTGCCAAACTTTGCCGTCGGATTTGATTCACCCAGGTGGCCGCTACCACATGAACACGGTCTGGTATCAAATATGCCAAACCATCTTCATTTGGGAAGAAATATTAGTTTTTTTTGATAAGTGTGTTTTGTAGCGAAATCTATTTCATTTGGTAGATAACGGCTTACAGTGCGGTGGATGACCTGGTGCTTCCCACTTCAGACCTTTTTTATGAGACGTTGCAGAAGGAGCCATGAAGATCTTCTTTGTCTTCAGTTACTATTTAAATTCTGTCATTTAGTCCCTGCCAAATCCTCTCTACAAATTTAGCAAGTTGTGAGCACAAGCATTTCATTCTTCTAGAGTTCTTCTAGGGTCTTTCTAGAGATGCTCATTTCTAGTCATTGCTGTCTTCTCAAACGTGCTAGCATTTGTTATATATTGTCTTTCTTCTTATATACTCATTGACATAATTAATGAAACAAACTATCATTGGCTTAACCCTTTCAGTCCCACAGTATCATATATGATACAAATTTTCAATGGCCCATTTTTATGTATTGCAGGATGCTTTCTTTCTACATGACGATATATCCGTGTTTAGGACGTATCAAATTAATATATTTTGTGTTAAACGCATTCAGGTGTAAAATCAGTGTCAACTAATTTGAAAAACTTTTTTTAATTTTTTCCTTTTTTTACATGTAGGAGATTTTGTATCTTTTCTGCATGTAATGGTAATTGATACCCCTGTAGCATTTCAGACGTCTCATATTAGGCAGAAAAACGTCTATCTCGTCTAAGTTGAATAAAAAATAGTTGAATTCTTCTAATTGCGATTTTTTAGTTATTTGACCTCTTTGATGTCATAAAACCTAATATATGAGTTAAAAAATAATAATTCGTGAATTAGAGCTTTGGTCTAAATTAAGTAAAAAAATCGGAATTTTCTGAACGAGTTAGTAATAAAGTTAGTCAGAATAATAACGTCTGTTTTACGTCTTATTCTTTCCACTTTGGTTCATCCTGTCATATTATCGACTAAAATTGGATTGCAAGAAAACAGTCAACGGTCGACCAAATTGTGTTAAAGTTGCAATTTATATACTGCAACATACGATAATTTGTAAGTATGTTTGTGTCTTATATAAAATCCATAATCATTTATTAGAAAATCTTATCATAAATTAAAAGAAATTTAAATAAAGATCACAGCCGTGGTTTAAGTTAAGGACCCCTATAATACTGACTTAAATACAGCCATTTTTTAAGTTTACATTAATGTTAATGATCTACGTTTCGATGTAAGGCCTGACAAATAATCGGAAATAAAAATTGCAGATATACAGTAAGTCAGAACCTTTATTCAAGTTAACTCATTAATAAGCATATAAAAAGTTACATCGGCACATGTACCCGTCATAATTGTCTCAACTAGGTTAACTCAGAGAAAATCCATTTAACTAGTTAAACTGTATATATCATCTCCAATCGATTAAAATAGACAAAAATCGTTTACAATTTATCATAGTCAATAGCTCAGTATGACTTTTCTTGATGAGTCAACTTGTCGTAAGATTTAATTTTCATGTGTAGATTCAATAGCAACATCATCAATTCAATTATACATAACTTTCATTGCGAAATCTGAATTGCACACGTGGGTCTAGTTCTCATCATCTGTTTTTATTGAAAACAAATTTATTTATATTTAAACAAAAACATATTAGCAAATACTTGGTAATTAATGTTTATTATAAGCGGTATTTCTTACTTTATGTTCAGACTTCAAGTTGCAACCTTACCATAACTTTCTTCGTTGGAACAATGATATTTGTAATTCATCTTCAGTTTGGCATTAATGTAAACGTGTATTTCGTTGCCTTTCTATGAATAAATTTCGAATTTGTGATTTTATTTTAATGTAAGTATTAGGCCCAACCTAGCTATATAGTCTTATGTAATGTCTGTCTTAGCTGTCAGCCAGTGTGAATAATTGTGAAGAAAGCTACATCGTCGTTTTCACTATTCCACATTAAATTATTACATGTGGTCTCTATCAAAGGTAATTGGTAATTGGTAATCATATTTCTTGGTGAACGGATATATAATTGTGAATGTATGTTCAGAAGCAGAATCTTCCGCATCGTTTTGAATTCACTCATCATATTTTTTTAAAGGAATGTAAGGCAAACATGATAATGCAAACATGGTAAGGCAAAATCTAATTCATGAAGAAATATAAGCAAGGCAAAACTGAATCCAGCTAATAAGTTTAATAGTTGTATTAATAGTTTTCGTAGACTATATTAGGCTCTGCTTAAATAAATCAAAATCTCATTGAATTGAACTTTTTATCATGGCAATTCATTCATATATTTAATAATCAAATTTGTACTCTATGAATTTAATACTATATTATATATTTTTAATTGAATTTAACGTTCTTGTTTTAATACAAGAGTTACCTTGTCCGGTTTCAGTAACGTAAATTTCATTGATTCACGTGGTTTATTATTTATAGTGTGACTCAGTGATTCATAATGAGGACTTACCGTTGACACTGGTAAGTAAAAAAATAGCATTTACTGAGGATTCAAACAAGTCTATTATTAAGATTGCAAAAAACGCGTTAGAATAGGGTAACCGGTATGTCAGTGAGCTGCAAAATTATAAAAAATGGTACTCGGTCACAAGAAATGTTACGACTCCATCAATAATCTTCGTCTTCATCAATTATGGCCACGTCAGAAGAATCACTTTCTATGCCAGAAGAATCGAGATCTACATTTGATGACGAAGTCTGGCAAGACGTCGAGCCAATTGAGGGATGGCTTCAGGATGAGTCTTCAGGTACTCAATCATGTGATCTTCCTTGCCATCGTATGCATTCGTTATCGCACATTGCTTCAAAGAATCCATGATTTGTTGGCGCGGAATGGAGTCCCATGCAGATTTCACCCACTTGACAATAAGATTAAATGTGGGTGGACGCATTCTTCCACTTGCAGTAAAGGTATGATCACAATTCACCATCCACTCTTCGTATTGTTCAGCGATCTTGCATTTCAGACTAAGATTCCATGAGACGTCAGGAGCCTGTATCTTGCCAGTGCAACCTGCAGGTATGACAACTGGCGCGATCTTTATCTTTCGAAGTTTAGTCTTTGTCTGGGAAGAAATATGGCAACGGAATGCATCCCACACGATCATTCGCTTCGTAAAAGAAAATTCACCGATGACACGCTTCAGATAGTCACATGTTAATTCATCGTCCATCCAACTTCTGCTCGAATAAGCACATTTTCGATGTTTTTGACTTGATCCACTTCTTTTATCGGTCGCTTTCTTGGAATCACGGTGTAGGGATTCATCTTCGCACCATCTCCTCGTGCAGTTAGAATGACAGTTATCCTCACATTTTCAGCACCTGTCGATTTGATTGGAATTTCTTTGGCTCCTGATAAATTGATTGTGGTGTTAGCGACGGTTTCAATCCACACCGGAGTTTCGTCCATGACGAAAATCGCGTCGTTGTCATACTGTCCACTTGTACGACGATGACGTAGATAACAAATGAAGTTAATGATTTTCTCCGTGCAATCACTTGGTGTCTTCTGTGCGATCGTCGTTCTGCGTCTTAACACAAATGCATTCCGCAACATGAATTTCTGCAGCCAACCATTACTGGCTTGGAATTCACTGTCCGTACTCCATTCGAGCGCTTGACGCTGGATCATCTTTCTTGATACCCTCAAACGATTTTCTCGTGATTGTACTCGTATAATCCAGTCGTTTAGCTTGGACTCAAATTCTTCTGACCGGATCTTTCTTCCACCACCTTTCAACCTTTTGATTGTCGTTTTCCCAGACTTGTACTGTTTCTCCAACTCTTCGGCTGCCGCCCTCCATTCGCGTATTCTCTTCGTTTCCACTTGAAATACCTTAGCAGTATTCTCAATGCTATGTGTTTTCGAATAGTCAACCGCCGCCAGTTTGGTTTTAATGGTAAAAGATCGCAACTTCGATTTCTCCATCACTAGTGAGTGTCAACATCGACCGAAGAATAAACGAAGAATGATGAATCAAATATCAGGTGACTTAGTTCAATAGATCAGTTTGACTCATCATTCGAATCTAGTGCTGATTGGAGCTGCGTTGCTATCGGATCTCTCACGGCGTCCTTCCTCAAACTTCCCTAGCGTGCACACGTTGCAAATGACAATAGAGATACCGGCAGACTGCTAGCGCTCATAGATAATGAATAGGGCAATTATTTTATGACCTAAAAATCGAATGACCTAAAAAGATCTAAAAATCTGACCTATATCCACTTTGAGGTGGGATTTAGTCAGCTGCCGCTGCCACTGACTACTTTCTCTATGCCTGCCAGTTGTAGTGATGAATTCTCACTTGTCTTTCTTTATTCATATGTAGTGATTGTTCAAAATTTTATTTATTGTTGACACAAGTAGGCTGCACTCTCATTGTATATCAAAACATCGATCATTTTGTATGACCCCGTAACCATAACAGTATAAAACTACTGAAAAATGACCTTAATATGACCAGATATGACCAAATATAGAAGATAAGACAAAATATTACCTTACCATAAGAATATGACAAAATATGACATGTCATAAAAAATTGCCCTAATAATGAATAAGGTAGATTGACTACCTGACATTCGTCGCATGTTAGGGAAGTTTAATTTGTCTCCTCAGCGAATGACAGATTTTTTGACATGAAAACTCTGGTTTCCATCTGTGAACACAGATGGTCAGTACAATATACAACACCCGGCGCTTATTACATTCAAGATACTCCAGACCCGGCGCTTATTAGAGGCGGGCGGGTATTAGAGTCTTCTCTCGAATGAAGTCTTAACTCACATTGCTTCAATGCCATCTGCACACCACAGCAGATACTGCTGATAAGACAATACGTCAATTTGGAGAGTTGATTTTAAGTGAATCTTTTTAATTAAAATGTAAAGCATTCACGCTCTTTGAAAGGATTGATGATTTGTATCATTGAAGTAGGTTGTAGGACAGATTTCAGTGAGCTATGAACGATAGTGAAATCAGTTCTGATTATGTTTCACGGCATTGCCGTTGTTGAGTCGGGTCTCTGTAAATAAAAATCTGTTGTGCCTGAACCTAAGAGGCTGCACAGTTGAAGCGCAGTGAGCAATTTATGATGCTGTTAAGAATGCAGGGGGGAAGCTTTGAAAATTGAAATTATTCAAGAATTGCTGGAGCATGTCAGACAATCTCGACAACGGTAAATATCATATCTTCTAATCGGCTTAAAGAGATTGTCATTCTTGTTAATGTTAGAATTTTAGGTACCGATTCGCTCTTGAGAACAAACGGAGAAGTAAAGACAAACTATATAAGTAAATGAGCCGAAGTAATTTAGGTTGGGTCGGGTAACGGGTTCGGGTTATTTGGGTCTATTTTACATAAGTTGCTCTGGAACTGCGAGTATTTCACCGATATAGCTCTGAAATTTTGAAGAAAAAAAACTACCTGACAAGTCAACTGAATTGATTATAAAACATAATAGTAAATCATATTTTGCTGCATTGAAACATATTTCATCACGAAAAATTGTATAATATTAGGCCTGCCTACCTGCCTTTTGACTAGACGAAACTTAGAAAATGTCGTTGAAGTTAGCACCAACTTCAACACCAACTTTTTGAATAGAGTTTGTACAGAATAGAAAACCACATGTACAGGTATTATTAATGACGCAGAGTTTGTACAGACAAAAATTTTTCCAAAATTCGAACTCCTTCACCTTCAAAATTCAAATTTAAATTCGAAAAATTGGTGCAAGTATTGGTGCTACCTAGTTAGCGAGTTTGTACAGCATTCCGATGGAAACATTTAGATACAAGCACAAAAAACTGAGTTTGTACAGCAACTTCCAGCACCTTCCCTACACGAACAACCGGTAAAAACCGCCAAAAACCGACTTTTTCAAGAAAATGATAAGATTTTCCAGAAAAGTACTTGGTGCTACATGGAAAATGAGTTTGTACAGTGCTCTAACCGGTAGAAGAGTGTTCTACTAATCGAGTCTGAGTTTGAACACACACTTCTCCAACACTCCTACGACCGGTAAATGCCGGTTATTATACAGTAACTACAAGAATACTGCCCATTTATGAACAAATCAATTGGTGCTACATGGAAAATGAGTTTGTACAGTGCTCTAACCGGTGGAAGAGTGTTCTACTAATCGAGTCTGAGTTTGAACACACACTTCTCCGACACTCCAACACTCCTACGACCGGTAAATACCGGTTATTATACAGTAACTACAAGAATACTACAAGAATACTGCCCATTTATGAACAAATCAATTGGTGCTACATGGAAAATGAGTTTGTACAGTGCTCTAACCGGTAGAAGAGTGTTCTACTAATCGAGTCTGAGTTTGAACACACACTTCTCCAACACTCCTACGACCGGTAAATGCCGGTTATTATACAGTAACTACAAGAATACTGCCCATTTATGAACAAATCAATTGGTGCTACATAGAAAATGAGTTTGTACAGTGCTCTAACCGGTAGAAGAGTGTTCTGCTAATCGAGTCTGAGTTTGAACACACACTTCTCCGACACTCCAACACTCCTACGACCGGTAAATACCGGTTATTATGCAGTAATTACAGCAATTATAGTAATTTACTGTATAATAACCGGTATTCACCGGTCGTGGGAGTGTTGGAGTGTCGGAGAAGTGTGTGTTCAAACTCAGACTCGATTAGTAGAACACTCTTCTACCGGTTAGAGCACTGTACAAACTCATTTTCCATGTAGCACCAATTGATTTGTTCATAAATGGGCAGTATTCTTGTAGTTACTGTATAATAACCGGCATTTACCGGTCGTAGGAGTGTTGGAGAAGTGTGTGTTCAAACTCAGACTCGATTAGTAGAACACTCTTCCACCGGTTAGAGCACTGTACAAACTCATTTTCCATGTAGCACCAATTGATTTGTTCATAAATGGGCAGTATTCTTGTAGTTACTGTATAATAACCGGCATTTACCGGTCGTAGGAGTGTTGGAGAAGTGTGTGTTCAAACTCAGACTCGATTAGTAGAACACTCTTCTACCGGTTAGAGCACTGTACAAACTCATTTTCCATGTAGCACCAAGTACTTTTCTGGAAAATCTTATCATTTTCTTGAAAAAGTCGGTTTTTGGCGGTTTTTTAACCGGTTTTTCGTGTAGGGAAGGTGCTGGAAGTTGCTGTACAAACTCAGTTTTTTGTGCTTGTATCTAAATGTTTCCATCGGAATGCTGTACAAACTCGCTAACTAGGTAGCACCAATACTTGCACCAATTTTTCGAATTTAAATTTGAATTTTGAAGGTGAAGGAGTTCGAATTTTGGAAAAATTTTTGTCTGTACAAACTCTGCGTCATTAATAACACCTGTACATGTGGTTTTCTATTCTGTACAAACTCTATTCAAAAAGTTGGTGCTAACTTCAACGACATACTTAGAAACCTATATTTTTATGGTATGGAAAAATGTTGAAGTTCATGACATGATACTCTGTGCGGTGCGAAACTTAGGGAAGCATTGAATGTAGGGGAACATCGCATTTTGTACACTGCTTCATTACGTTCTTGTGGCAGTGTGCACATTTTCTTTGATGTGTGATTTTGACAGAAATTGGCCATCACCATCACATCGTATGATTGTGTCAAGACCAAGACGCTTTTGTCCTTACCTTGTAGCAGAAATAATCGAATAGGTCAAACTTATTCTCGAAGCTTTGGCTAATTAGAGATATGCCCGTACAATCTTTTGTATGAAATTTGATTGATTTCTCAATAGCTGCTGCCATCCATTATTAATTAAAACACTAAGTAGCCATGGTATTGTTGGCCACCACCATCGTCTTCTCCTGATGAAAATTCGATAAGTTGAAATGTTTGGATCCAACTGATCCTCCCCACTCATGTATTTATAGGTATATAATATACATGCTCGCTACGGCGCGTTGGGGAATTTCTATCGTTTTTCTTTCTGTTCTTAACCAACGCTTGGTCTTTCCAATTGGATGACGTTATTTCAGATATTATGCGTAGTCTATCTTTTTTATACATTTTACAAATCTTATGTCGATAAGAAATCAATAAATTTGATACTGACTGTCGTGATTTTCTATTTAATAATGTTTAAGCGTTTGCTTTCTTAGTCAACCTTGCTGTCAACTTAAGTGTGCAGTGTCGTCCGCTTCTTCCCATCGATATCGTCATCTCTACAAGCGCTGGGAGGGGAGAGATTATTTCCAAATGCTCAGGAACTCACGAAAAAACGTTTTTTTGTACTTCCATGCACGAAAAAGCATTTAAACAACTATAATTAAAATTATCAGTTTTACACATTTTTCAAAATGATGACTTTTTCATTCAAAGCTTATTCGCACATGCAGGCTACATGAAAATATGATCTGAAGAGACACTCAAATATTCCTTGCTACAAATTGAGACAAATTTTGTATATATTCTGTTACCGTTAGTTAATTTCTTGAACTTAACCATTCAGTACTTTAATATAAATCATTTCTTCATTTACTGTTTATCGTTTGCTTCAGATGAGTACTGCAAGGAGGAAGCGCCGAAGATTAGATAAACTTGTAAACAAATGTTTTGAAGTATATTCAGACGACGACATGGATCTACTTCCTATCGAAAAGAAGGTTCTGCAAGTCTCAGATGATTCCAGTAATTCCACAGCAGTTGATGCGAATAGTTATGAGGATTTTTTGTCAGATTCAGACGATTTGATCAACTATTGTGTAACTTAGTACTATTTCATTTATACATGCTGCAATATTGTGCCTAGTTCGTAAAAGTCAAAATTTTGCTCACACATTCAAAAACTTGCATATTCAAAAACGCCGATCGAATTGCTTGGAATTTCGACCAAGGTATACTAATACTGGGGTTTTAGTTCTATACATATATGTGCTATGCTTGTGTAAACTGGTCGTCCAAGTTAATCGTATCCGAATTTTTAATTAAATCGGATATTTCGTTCCTCTGAACGGTGAACTTCGTGTATTTTTATAGTCCAAGCATTAAGATTTAAATCCTTCATGTGAAAGCGGTTACTTAATCACAAGGCAATGGATTTCTAAGTAGTCATTCTATCACCGAACCTGTTGTAGCAAAAAAGGCTATAATTTTAGAGGTATATATAGACACCAGAATAAATTTTTGTGCACTGTGCCTTTAACAAGTTGTCATTGCCATGTGTTAGCCATTACTGTACGAGAGCTGTTCATACGTTTTGGAGACATAAAGTTGAAGAGTGACAGCAATGCAATAAGTCAGGTGTGACCTAATGAATGTCTATGACTATCTAAATGAGTTTGGTTAATTTACATTCTAGTTGCTGCAATGATCTGTGCAAATGTAGTTAAACCTAATTTGTTAACTGCGTTGAATTCGGTTTCGGCAGTTCATCAGGACAACTCTCCGACTCACCGGCACAGATTACGAAACAGTTAAGGAAAATGGAAATCGCAGAAGTAGGGCATCCACCCTGTTCACATGACCTTGTGCTCTGCGATTCTTGCTTCCGATAGTGAAGAAGATGTTCTCGGAGTGCCGAAGCCGCTGTGGAAGAATTCATTGAGGTCATCTATAAATCCCGTTACGGATTTGTGAGAATGCTTCTAAGATTGGTTCATGCGTATACAACTTTGCGTAGAATCTTCCGAAGAATATTTTGAGAAATTCTATGTTTATAAATAATTTAGTATTACCATTACATCTCAAAACTTCTTTGATTTCAGATTCCTACGACAAAATCACTAAACAATGTGTGAAATATCTTGATGTGGGATCCCTGTCGGTGTCGGAAGCGGACGAAGGCCGTAAAAGACGAATCCGTCCTACAAAGCGATTTGGTTTAGACAGCGTTGACACAGAATCGGAAGTCGAGAGTGATTCACAGCCGAAGAGAAAACGAAAGCATCTACTGAAAAGGCAAAATGCGATTAAGCTGGTTGAGATCGTTCCGCCTCATGATCACGATTTTCCATCATCAACACCTCCCAGTTCATCTACACCCATTCAGTTCCTATCGGATATCTGGTTACCAGGCAATGAGATCCATAATAATACTTTTGAAGAACAGCAGAATGTGAAGAGGCTTGGTCATCCCATTCATCTACCATTACCTCCTGCACCTACACAGTCGAAATCGGATACCGAGTCGTATGAGAGTGAAGTCCAAGCGAAACTTACAAATGAAGACACTGATGATCCTAAACTGTCATTTGCCCCTGAGACAGGAGATCAGTCTGTCGATGCGGATGCAAACATAACTCGTTGTCATTGTCCGCACGTTGCACATTGGTCTAAAGAAATTTTCCGTCTTCTAATAAGAATCGAACAGAGACTGAGTGCCAAGAAAGCAGAATCGGAGATGAAAAGTGACGACGAAATGCCTGAAGTCCGTACATATCATGCTTCGTCAGCAGAAACCTTAATATCCGTCCTGAAAGATAAAGAGCACTACAAAAACGCGCTGAAGCAAGTGAAACATGAGGTTACCAAAAACAAGAAAAATAGTACTGTGAACGTACTACTTAGATTGGCGCCACCCTCCGTGTGGAAAACTTTCTCAAAAAACGGTCAGAGGGGGAAGTTGTCCGCCATTGAAGCTGGAGTGGATGTCTTTGTTATAGATGCCCTCAATCTGAGCGAGGTAAGCGTTTTTTTTTTACTTTGTTGCTGCATACTTTGTATCATGCTAGGAATTAAATTAAGTCAACCATTTTTAGAGTAAATATTTCCCTAGAATATTACACCCTTTCTGAAATACATAGGCTTAGTTGACCCAGTAAAATGAATAGTTGACAGTTACTCTTTAGATCAAGGGTTCCCAACCTTTATCGCTCCGAGACCCCCCCCCCCATGGCAAATCCGGAAGGCTCCGCGTAAAAATTGAGAGAAGTTAGAAAACACCTTTATATTGAACTGTTATCATATTCAATATTTCACTGCCATCGTTATTGAACATATTCGAAAACACATACTGAATGGTGATATATATATATAGATATAATGCTGAATATAGATGCCCTCAATCTGAGCGAGGTAAGCGTTTTTTTTTTACTTTGTTGCTGCATACTTTGTATCATGCTAGGAATTAAATTAAGTCAACCATTTTTAGAGTAAATATTTCCCTAGAATATTACACCCCTTCTGAAATACATAGGCTTAGTTGACCCAGTAAAATGAATAGTTGACAGTTACTCTTTTAGATCAAGGGTTCCCAACCTTTATCGCTCCGAGACCCCCCCCCCATGGCAAATCCGGAAGGCTCCGCGTAAAAATTGAGAGAAGTTAGAAAACACCTTTATATTGAACTGTTATCATATTCAATATTTCACTGCCATCGTTATTGAACATATTCGAAAACACATACTGAATGGTGACTACACCACGGCCTTTAAGCGCGCAACTTGTTTAATCTCTTTTCTGCGGTCTTGCAGTTAAATAATTTGAATAGCCGGACGGATACAGATATTTTCTAGGAGGCTCTCACGACCCCAATAAAGTGGCCTCGTGATCCCCCGGTTGGAAACCTTTACTCTAGATACCTATTATGAATATTCTTTTGACGTGGCATTTAGAGGTTTATAAATTGAATGATACAGATTTTCATGATTACGAAAATACTTGCTGTGTTCGATAAGTTTTGATAATATATTTTTCAGTAAAAGCAAAATAAGATTTCCCGAAAAGTAATACCGTTTATTGATAGGTAATTTCTTGAGGCCTGTATCATAGAAGGGAAATGGTCAAACAGTCTTTGTTTTTGTTTCAAGATTTGAATTTCTCCAGTCAGTTTAACCTTTGAAAAGGAAATCTTCCAGGTCCTCAGAGTCATTAAAGCTGCGCTTGCTTCGCAACCCCTTCCACTTCAAAAGTAGCTAAAAGTCTTCAAGATTGAAATCCGATGATTATGGCGCCTGGCAAACAACCTGACCATTTCAGTTAAAGAATTCTGTACCAAGATATTAAGACTCCTTTGGCCCCTAGAAATGTCTGTGGCACGAAGCGCCGACCTTTTTATACAATTTTATTGCTTATTTTGTATTAAATGACAAGGAATGCTACAATTCTGTGCTCTTCACAACATGACCTTAGGTTCTTATCTTGCCACCAAGCCGTATAAATTTCGAGCACTATAAGATGTCTCTGTGGATGATAGGGAATTTATAGGGTGCATTTTCTCACATTATTGACTCTATGTTCATGTATTATATACAAGGGTCAGACGATTAAGACGTATTCGTACCCATGGCTTTCATGAATTTGACTTATGCACCCTGTTCTTGACACAGTCAGGAAAAATTGACTTGCCAGCTTGCAGATGAACCCCTAGGTCTCAAGCGCAGATAAGCCAGTTTTTCGAGGCTGTGTCAATAACAGGCTCATAAGAATCAATTCCACTTCTTAGAAGTCAGAGGCATAAATTCGTCTGACAATAATTCGAAGTTATCTGCAGAAGTGGTTGATCTTTGTCCACCAGGGTTATACTTTGTGCGGAACATCTGCTGGTCTGAAAATTCATCACATTGCTGGATAGAGGGAGGGTGACAGTCAAAGTTTGCTATTGTCTGTCCACTGTCCAGTACAAATTATTTATGAAATCCCTCTTGGTGCCAATTACTGTGGTATCACGTTTTCGGACTTCACATTTTCTCTATTTTTGAAATCCCAACTAGCGTATTCATATACAGGTCTGTTCATAAGTAACCGTACACTTAACTTTCTCTCTGATCTTCTGACATTAGGGACCAGATAAAGTTACAACGGATATATGAGTGTGCCGTCAATTGAACAACAGTGTAAGGGATTGGATTTCCAACATTGTCGTCACGTGTCTCCCAATAAAATTGTCATCATGCGCTACCGTTTAGCAGATAGAGACGATGCCCAGATGTTTGAGCGAACGCACGCGGTATGAGGTACTGTTACTGCATGAAAACAACTATTCTACCTCAAAAATTAGTACGAAACTGAAGATATCACGAGGAAGTATTTACGATATAAAGAACTTTCGGTTCATTGGAGAAGTCCTTGATTTGAAGAGTAGTGGAAGACCAAGAAAGACGACACGTCAACAAGATCATCATCTCGTGCTCAAGGCCATATCTAACCGACAGTCGTCAACCAAACAGCTCCAAAGAATTAGCACCATTAGCAGTATGAACATCTCAAGAGAGACTGTTCATCGCCGCCTCAAGGAAGCTGGAATTTCGTTTCCTCGTCATGAAGAAAAAAGCGATCTTGATACAGCGACATAAAGAACGAAGGCTCGAATGGGCGCGGAAACATCAAAACTTGTTGATAGAAGACCGGCGAAAGGTCAATTTTATTGATGAGGCTCCTTTCTTTGCGAATCGTACGATTGGTCTACAATTCATTCGACTAAGAAAGGGAGTGGTGTAGTGGTTAGAACACCCGCTTACGACCCTCAGGGTCCTGGGTTCCAGGCTGACCAAGAACATATCAGGCAGTCGTCAAGAAGGGCATCCGGACTGTAAGCGACGAAGCACCAACAAAGTCTGACTGATGTCAGCACCGTCCAACCCCGTGAATGGGAAAAATGGATGTAAAACGGTAAAAAAAGGGAGAACGCAGCATCGAGGTTGCAACATCATCACCAGCGCAAAGACGTGTAGCTCGACTGATGGTGTGGGCCTCGGTCAGTGGAGATAGAGTCGGACCTCTTGTGCGTCTCTATGAGACTCTGAACGGTGAGCGCTATGAAACCCTGCTTCGAGAGATGTACGAATCTCATCAATTGAATGTTCAATACCATCTTGCTCAAGACAACGCGTCGCTGACCGGAGTCGTCGGGTTATGACTTTCTAAGACGCCTCCGTCAACACTTTTGACCGGCCACCACTGTCACCGGATCTTCATGTTATTTAAAATGTGTGGTCGCTCGTAGGAGCCCAATTATCCTACAATCCTATCCCAGGCAATACCCAAGACCAGGAAGATCTGCTTTGGCAAAGAATCAACATCTGGAGCAACATATTTATTGACTTCATCAGAACTTCCGTTGATTCGATGCCAAAACGCATCAATTAAATATTGATCGGACAAAAATTGTTTTCTTTTCAATTATAAGATACTGTAACTGAACTTTCTTTTCAGTGTTAAGTTAAGAATTTAGAGATGGTGAATAATTATTGCTCTTGTGATCTAACGTTAATTAACGTCTTTTAAATGGACTCGTATAAGAATTTATATTAGATGTAATAATAAAAGTGATAGTTATGTATGAAATATAAGTGTACGGTTACTTATGAACAGACCTGTACTACTGTACACGTACTACAAATTACCATTTTTATCATTTATATCTATCTAAAAATCTTAATTTTTTTTCAGCACCACAACATCAACACATTGGAAAAGAAGAACTTGGTGCGTAGACAGTTGGGGGATGTCTTGAAGAGGATGCCACAAATTGAAAAAAGAAAAATTTTTCAAGTAGAAAGAATTATGGAAGGTGGCACCACTCGCACTGCATAGATTACCGATTTATTTAGTGAGTAAATTTACTGAACTAATTTTGACCAGAAACTTGAATATGCCTTTGTTTTTTATGTTTATTTTTGTGTAAGAACGATTTTATACCTCTGCGAAAATATCGCCAACTATTGATTTTTTTATAGATCTCAGATTGTGTTATCCTATACATATTCAGAGGTGCTCGAATTAATAGAGTATTCGTTGACGAACACGGAATATCTCGTTTCACTAAAGCAAATGAGTGCTGTGTTCTTTTCTACTCTATTCTAATATGACTGCTTCAAGTCAAGGATCATTGAAATCAATGCAATATGACAGATATCTTTGCCACGCGTTGATTCAGTATAGTCATTCACGGCCAAGATTGTGACGAGACTTCTTCAAACAGAGCTGAGAATGAAAATTCTGAAGTGGCCAAGAAACTCTCCTGATCCAATTATATTTGATTCAATCTGTGATCGGTGCAAAAGGAAGCAAAGCAAGGTACTAAAACATTGTAATCTCAATTGTTGCATGTTGTATTTATAAATAGCGAAATATACGATCGTACTATAGTTTTTGAAAAAAGTCTGTTTACTCTATTAATTCGAGCCCCTCTGTAGATCTTTTAACGGTATTGTGCATTGTTAGATTTCAAACATTTGTATCAACTATTTTATACCTATGCGAAATTATCGCCATCTATTGTTTCTAAACTCTTTTATTTTGATATATATAATTGATTTTTTCTAAATATTGTTTTCTCTTATAGAGCTTAGATTGCGTTGTCCTATTCATTATGTGAGTATGGTGTATTAGGCCTAAGCCTGAAATAAAGGTTCATGAAAAGATTTCAATTGATGCCTAGGCATGTATATATGTTGACTTAAATTGGTCTGGTAAAAGTCGACTTTTTTTCGCCCTGTGAGACGTCAAAAAAAGTCGACACCCTAACGGACAAAATCTTACCGAATTTAGACTAGTTAAAAAACTCTCCTATTAATCGACTTATTTACGTCATCCTGCTACAGGGGATAATTCCAACAAAAAATGTTTTTGTATTATTGTGTATGTAAATAAACAATTTTGATGATCCTTTGTAACTCATCATTCTTCGACTATAAAATAGAGGCATGAAATCCTATGTATCATATATGATACATTGGGACTGAATGGAACAAAATCTGAACAATTTATGTGAATAGCGATTCAAGTTCCCATGGACATAAATTCACTGTTTCTGCCCGTGGCTCTTTCACTGTCAGCCGAGAGACGTATGAATCAATTTCTATGCATACATGTATTTCGACAAACTTGTCGAATACTGCATTCTATATGATTGGTTGTTTCAAGATCCAATCGCTTACCAGCTGCTTGTGTGTCAGTGTTGTCAGTCTTGTGCGTTGTGTGTAGCAAAGCATAATATTAGTATCTCGATGGATGCAGATATTGTCACACGCAGAGACAGGCTTGGCCGCAAACCTAAGGAGCTAATTGTCTACCCGGACGCGGATGTTTCGGAACCTGAAGTCGACGACCAAGATGATGCTCCAAGTTATGAAGTATCATCAGATAGTGATTCTGGTGATGAAGAGGAAGTCAGCGCAACTATTCCATCAACAAGCACTGGTAGCAGCAAGAAAACCTCGTCTATCTTCAATTGGAAGAAGAAGCAATTAGATGAGTTAGAGCTAGATTTCGATATCAGACCTTTGAATAATTCGGCTCCCGATGCGATTGAATCACCGGTGGCATATTTCCATAAGTACTTCAAAACTTCGATGTTTTCATGCATAACACTACAAACCAATATATACGCTGTGCAAAATGGATCATCCTTTATCATTCGTTGATGGAGCAAGGGTAAAAGTAGCGGATCCCTGCGGCTTTCAGCCTGGAGATCTTGTACTCAAAGTCTGCGAATCTCTTCCAAAACATGCAAACCACATTGTCTATTTCGACAATTTTTTTAACTTCCCTGAGCTACAGGTATATGATTGACAATTCCTTTCACCTTCATTTTCTTATACGGAGTAAGAGGAGAACCTTCCAATTTGCAGGTGAAGCTGTTGGAGTGGGGGATCCATTCGGTGGGAACTCTCCAGAGCAATCGGGTTCGAGAATGCCACCTGAAATCGGAACAGCAGCTGAAGAAGGAGGGCCGAGAAGCGTTCGAATGTTGGACCGACCCTGACATGGGAGTCAGCAGCGTTAGATGGTTCGACAACCGAGCTGTAACCCTCAGCTCAACTGATGTGGCAGCTGAGCCGGTGTGCGAGGTTCGGCGGTTCGACAGGAAGGCGGCGAAGAAAGTGTCTGTCAAGTGCCTGGCTATCGTCAATCATTACAACCAGCATATGGGAGGAGTCGACAAGTTCGATATGCTCATGGCACTTCACCGCTATGAGCATAAGACCCGAAAGTGGTAAAGGCCGATATGTCTTTGGATCATTCATTTGTGTGTTGCGAACGGTTGGCTACATTACAAACGCGACTGCAAGCAGCTCAATGAGCCTTTTGTTATGGATTTGCTGGAATTCACGACCAAGATTGCCACTTCACTTATCATGCAGTACAAGCCCCATGGGAAATTTTCTGCACGGAAACGTGGACGGCCTTTGGCTACGTCAGCACCCAATCTCGATATCATGGAGAATGAGCCAGAGAATAGGATTCTGCGAGTGCGCCAGGTCGCTCCAATTGAGGAGGTGAAGAAGGACGCCGTCGCCCACTGGCCAGAAATGGTTGCAGTTACTTCAAGAAAACGCTGCAAACAATGCAGTGCCCTTACACAAACTCGTTGCATGAAATGTGCCATTCATTTATGCCTGCGACCAGAACGAAACTGCTTTTTGGAATATCACCAGTAGGACTTTTGTAGCACTTTGTAGAAATTAGCGTGCTGCTGAATAATACAAACAATCAAACAGTCATTGTTACGTTTTCGTTCAATTGTATGACACAGTGCTAAAGCAACCGTTAAGTCCCAATGTATCATATATGATACAAGCAAAAAAATATACAAGAAACCTGCAAATCGCTTCAATTTTTTATCTGTAGTTATAAAGTATCCCAGAATGATCAAAAATGATCTGTGATATTTTTTCCGTTGAATAAAAAAATTTGGGACTGAAAGGGTTAAAGTTTGGAACAATTAAAGTTTGTTTCATTTTTTTCTCAGGTATGATGCAATATCTCGCTTTCTATGTATTACCATTCAACACATTAAAGAATGGAGAAAGATCTATGGTGGTCAAATTTCAAATTTTGATATCGATACAACTGTCACAATTGCTTCTACAAATTGAACATAAGCGTGAACTGAAATCCAGCTTTTGTAAAATAATGGCACGCGATCAGTTTACCAGAGGGATGGCTATTGGAATGATTCGTTGTGGTAGAAGTTGTGCGAGTGTTGCCGAAGAGCTGCAACTATCGAGAGTCGCTGTTTGGAGGTGGTGGTGTCGATGGAAAGCAGAAGGAGATGTTAAAAAGAAGAAGGGATCTGGTCGACCAAGAAAGTCTGCAGGAAGGACAGGCGCATGTCTAGTTTTAGCTGCAAAGAGGAATAGATTTGTGTCAGTCTCAAAGCTAGTCGTACACTGGAAGAGTGCCTCAAATATAGACTGTAGCGTTCGAACGGCTTACCGAAGATTGCGAGAAGCTGGAATTCAATCGCGACGACCAGCTGTCCTAATTCCATTGAGTTTTGAGCACCGCAGAAGACGAGTTGCCTGGTGTGATGCCCATCGCTCATGGAATGACCATCATTGGCAAAAAGTCTTGTGGACCGATGAATCGAGATTCACTCTGGATTTCAATGACTGTCGTGTCAGAATGCATCGTCTTCCAGGTGAACGCTTTGCCCCATGCTGTATTAAAGAACATCTAAGCAGTATCGCAATGTGGCGATTTTTTCATTTTCAGAATATTTCTTCGAAGGGCCTTAAATTTACCCAACAAAAGCAGAAAACACTAGTTTTGAGGTAAATAAATGCCACCAGTTAGTTAACAGCGTTATTTCTGTTATTATTGCAACACATTCTGAAAATGAAAAAATCGCCACATTTTCTATCTATACTACTTTCAAAATATTGTCTATAAACTTCGAGAAAACACTTTCAAACTATATATTTTCTAAAAGCCAATCTTGTGACGATTTTGAATATCACAAGGAGAATTTTTCAAATTGATCTATGTGCTTGTCAAAACAAATCAAAGAAAATTTGGGGCTTTCGGGTTTATGGGCCTCTAGGAACCACCAATTTCAAAAACAATTATTTCAACAACATTCAAATGATAGATCCGAAAATTCTCTTTAGAGATGATTATAAATTTGTGGATATTTCCTAATAGCAAAAAAATAGGTGTTGAAGAATGTACGTGTCCGTAGACTTATGCCAAGTTTCCAACTTGCTGTCCCGCACTGTATGGTTAACCTATACATTGCAATTCTATGTCGTTATTTTTTGTAGATGAAAGTTCTAGGTCCAAGAAACATTTTCAGATTTTTTGCGGTTCATGATGACATGAAATGCTATGCTGTGTTATGCTTGTTCTTCAAATTCTCCTATTTGGAGTTCTCGAATTACTTCATTGTCAATGGAAATGAAAATTGATTTGCTTATTTGTGGTTGCAAGAAATCAGCGTTCTGAAAAATGTATGGATGGCGTTTCTCATCTGAGATTGGCAGAATCGTGATTTCAATCTATTTATGGCTTAATTAAAGTAAATGTTGAATGACGCGTAGATAAAAATAAAAATCTGTGCATTTCATCAAGAACTCCTGAAAACAAAGATAATGAGCAATATAACATCATTAGGTGTATTATATCAAATTGTTGGTTCAATTACGTCAGTCTATGGATATATTATCATCATTGTTGGAGTCATAAGCAACTGTGTTGCAATATTTACAATGTATCATTTCCAATCAATGCGAAAGACAACAAAGATCCTGTTCTACACCCTCTCTGTATCCGATACTTTAGTTCTTGTCTGGCCCGGAATAATTGCCTGCTTACATGTTGGTGTTAATCATGTATGGATTGGTTACAGCAAGTTGGAATGTATTTTGTCAAATTTGGCGAGAAATTGGACACAAGGCTTTTCAGTTTGGATGTTGTTTCTAATGAGTATGGAGAGATATATTTGTGTTCGGTTTCCTACGAGATCAACTATCTTCAATTCTGAAATAAAGACCGTATTACTTATTACTGGGATTGGATTTCTCAATCTTGCGTTCCTTTACTATAACTTTGACATGCAGCATAAAGGAAGACTGTGCATCAATCGATTCTTTGTTAAATATTCAATAGCAATTCTAACAAATCCTACATTAACTATCTTCTTTCCAATTATATCCTCGGCTATCTTAAGTTTTCTAACCATGGCTCGAATAAGCAAAGCCACTGATTCCGGAAATCAGCAAGGCGACATTGAAGAAAATGCTGACGCAAGAGCTCTACATGCAACTAGAATGGCTGTTGCTGTTAGTATATTCCAAGTGGTTGTCATTTTACCGATGGTGATTGCATTTCCACTATTTATCGCAATGGATATCAACTCGTTTATCACAGAACAAGAAAGAATTTTCGTCTTCCGTTGCTTGGAAATTTTTAAGTATACCAGTAATGCCTCTAATTTCTTCGTCTACTGGCTGGTCAGCAGTGGATTTCGTGAAGCCTTTCACAGATCAATGCCTTGCTTAAATACTCAAGTTGGACAAATTGGTTGAATGTGCTCGGTGACGAGGTCAAGAATTGACCAACTTTGTGTACGCAGACTAACTTGATTGAGCCTAACGATGAAAGACCATGGGAATTGATGTTTTTCATTTGGTATTTCTGTATAGAATAATTGGGACACGCTATCAAAATAGGAAAAATACCCATCTGAAGATGGCCCGAAGATTTCGCCCAATTATCGGGGGTCAAATGGGTATCAACATGTAGGATTCAAATGGGTAATAATTTGGGTCAGATAATAGATATTAATAAATCATACATATTGCAGGAAGAAATGAAAATCAGTGCAGCTTCGGAGTACATTTCGGGTACGATTAAGATATAAAGTCAAGATATATGATTGTAGTTCTGTGAAAGTCAGAAAGAAAATCAATCAACGAAAGTATTGTTGGAAATGATGACTGTTCTAGGAAGAAAGGAGTTCCTTCTACGAGATGTTTGACGCAATGGCTGCAAAACCATGCCAGATGCAGAAGGTGTTAAAGGACACAGTGAATGCAGCGGATGATTTTGATTATTAAAAATTATAAAGAAAGCTTCAAAGTTGCAGATTCACGTCTCTGGTGTAAGTTTTGGAATGAAGCACAAGGACAGGAATAATCACCACAAATTATAAAATGTGCCCGTCTCTATAACTTTTCTAAAAGAAACTCGTTGTGTGAAGACATTCCAATGATCACAGGCGAACAATACTCAATCACAGAACGAATCATAGACTTGCACCAACTGAGACCGTGCAAGAAATGGCTTTAAAGAACGAAGAGCATATAAGCGCCGAGACGCACATCGAATTATGAATTCAGTTTGCTTGTACCACTCCAAATCATCACTGAGATGTACGCTAAGATCTTAAGATCAGTCACTGCGGCGATTTCCGGTATCAAAACCGGTTGATAATTCCTTGAACTGGGTATCCAAAGGAACTTGCACTTCTCGAAATTCAACTTAAGACCAGCTCCAGCGACCAAGTCAAGATATTCTTGTATTCTAGGACGTGGGAATCCAAATTGTTATTGAATTTGATGGATTATTAATGTGCAGTTATCCACGTATTTGATTATTGAGGTCGTTTGATGAAGGGGATTTAGTTGACCAATTGCAAGGTTAAACAAGAAAGGACCCATTAATGACCCTTGAGGAATTCCAGATGTCACATGCTTTTGTCGGCTGAAGATATTATGGATTTTAACAATCTGTACACGATCCTGCAGGTAATCCAAAGTCCACTGATTGGTATTAACATGCACGATCAGATAGGTAATGTCAGTTGTACTTCCATTTTAGCAGCATTAAAGCCTTTGCGAATAGATAGCTGATGAGCATCAATGTTGCATGTTCTCATAGAAAATTCGTCTCTTCTGAATCTTTGAAAGCAAAGTGCCATGATGTGAAACATTTCGCTAGGCAATACATCAACAACATGGATTTTTGAGGGCAATAATGTCGAACATTTGAGGACGCGCAAGCGCATGAAAATGTCCTACATTGCTGTCCAGAAAATGTTGATAATATTGCGCGTAGGTTGAGAGCTGTCAGGCCCGATGAAGCGATGCTCGCTGAAGAATTGTCTTTTGCACTAACGTGCATGTTTATCAATGACAGTATGTTGAAAATTAAGCACATTAGGCCTACTTAGAAAGACAAGTAGAATCAAAGTAATCTCTGGGACAGGGACAATAATGGACGCTCTAACAGTTGCGCATACTAATAATAATAATTTCTTGAGCAGTCAAGAAGACGAAAGATCACAAAAGAAGAACAAAGTAAAGTTGTATCTCACAGAACGCTGCGAATAATGTGTTAGGAAAAGAGGGAGCATGTTTGGATGAACTTAAATTTCATTATGAAGACTTTTTTGGCAACCAACCATATTTCAGTCAATGAGACCACCATCGGTGGCAAATTAACATGGAATCTATGACCATAGTCTCAACTTTTGAACTAAATTTCCAGAAGCATGTGCCATCAAAAAATCCATTGCAGAATCTTTGAGAGACATGCTGGAATACCGTACTGCTCAGGATCGCTTGTAACGTGGGCTGAAAATCAAACATGCAAAACATGGCACCGGAGATCATAAATCTGTGACCATAAGATCAACTTTTCTAATG
The DNA here is from genome assembly GCA_907163375.1 of Prostheceraeus crozeri. Classification (NCBI taxonomy): domain Eukaryota; kingdom Metazoa; phylum Platyhelminthes; order Polycladida; family Euryleptidae; genus Prostheceraeus; species Prostheceraeus crozeri. Next base: position 152,512 of record CAJQUW010002221.1, on the reverse strand, counting down.
TTCTTTAATTCGATCTACAAACTTTGTTAACATCAATTTTTATTGAAATTCATATAAGTGACAATTCTAGAGTGAATCTTGTTTCGCGTGAGAATGTTAGATTGCATGGCATTTATATAAAAGTTATCTCATGCATTTACAGTATTGGCCAGAATGGATGACTCAGATGTGCTTTTGGTGATAAACTTACTGTGATGCTTGTAAGTGTGCATAACTTTGTACAAAATGAATTGTAAACGCAAGTCAAATAATAATCCAAGTAATATATTCATCTAAATATTACATGAGTGACCACCGGTCAGTACTTGGAGTGTATCCCTTTTTCTGAATTACTCCACAAATGCTGTCAGGCATAGAGAAGTTCAACTTTTTGCATAAAATTCCATCTATCAGCTTCGTACACACTGCCGTGATAGCTTTCTTCAATTCCAATAAAGATGTCTGGCTTCGTAGGTAAGGATGTCTGGCTTTGTAGGTAAAGATGTCAGGCTTCGTAGGTAAGGATGTCTGGCTTCGTAGGTAAGGATGTCTGGCTTCGTAGGTAAAGATGTCTGGTTTCGCAGGTAAAGATGTCTGGCTTCGTAGGTAAAGATTTCTGTCTGGCTTCGTAGGTAAAGATGTCAGGCTTCGTAGGTTTGTTTCACCAAGACCCACCAATTTTCAATAGGATTGAGGTCTGGTGATTGTTCGATAATGGACTCAAGGCCTCAACACTCGAATTGCATAGCCATATTGTTTCCAATTTCAAGGCTACATCATGTTGTGAGTGAAAAACACTGTTTAGATAACTATGAATGGCAGTACTTTCGTTTTCAGATTTTCTTGGCAGTCAGCTTGTACCTTTGGTATAAAAACCGTAATCCATAGTTTTTCAATAGCAAAAGTTTTTCACAGGTTTTTCACAGTTGAGACCGGGTATCGCGATAAACCTCTCTATCTTGGTGGTCCTCAAGCGTGTCACATAAAATGGGTTGAGATGCGTCCTTTGGTTTTCTACAAGATCGTAACTGGAACCCGTTCGTAGCATTCCAGTTTCCATCGGCAGAAAATCGACGAAAATCTTTTCAGGATTGATCTTTTTTGGGTAGCCCGAATTTTCGTGGTCTGTGTGACTTGAAACCGACAACCACGTGTAATATTAAGCCATGACAGCTCAGTTATCATGCAGATAGTCCTGCAAGACAGTTGTTACAAAAACATTTCCGCAGAGAGGTCAGGGTGTCTGCAGGTTCAACCAGAATAGAAAACAATACAAATTGATTAACTGAGTCATTCATTCTGGCCAATACTGTACATGTACAGACAGAGTTGTTCTGAATTAAACCCGCTGTCAGAGTCAAAACTGATGCCGTCCTGCCAGCTATCTTATGTCCTCTCTAGGGTCAGATAGCTTTAATATCCGATTATGATATGAACTTGTTCATGCATTTGTACACCTTAAATATTGAAGGTGAAATTTCAGCAGTAATAATTTTAGCTGCAGATGCAAACGTGGATATGATTACGATTTTCTACTAAGCTATAGTTGAAACATCCTTTTAGCATTGAATATTCAGCAATCAATTTTGGATGACAGCTAATCGGCTTATGTTGCATGCGTTTTCTTCATCACGCATTTCCCAGTTTGATGCAATTAATTAATCGCTTCGACGATTGCGTGGTTGAAAATGTGACAACACATCTGTAACTGCGTGGTCGGTCATCAAGAATTGTCTTTCGGCTATACGTTGAAAAGTGAGATCATCGAACAAATATCATATTTCATTTGGGAGCTAAGCATATAGTCAACGCCCATATTACAACAAACTACACGCATTGTAAGCTTGCATTGCATAATAATTGCAATATGAGTATCTAAATTAACATGAAAATAGGGAAATGACAGCTGTATCAACTATTAAAATGTAATCGATCAATGCTGACTTTTCATCAAAGTTGAAATTCTGAAATGATCCAGCGTTACTACTCAATGAAGAACAATTTTTCATTGATGTCATTTGAACCTACCATTTTACATGAAAGAAAATTAGCAGATTTTTTGAAGAAATGTTTAATGTCTTGCAGAGATAGGGAGAATAGTCGTGCGTCGCTTGCGGATTGCTGTGAATTCCTTCAAAATGCTCCGATGGCCACCATTCCTTCAGATTTGAAGAAATCAGTTCACTATGCAAAAAATTTCTACATGATGCTGGTCCTTCCGATCATTATCAAATAAGATAGCATGCGCACGAAAAAGCGTTCACAAACTTCTCTGTAGAACTTGACATCGTCTGTGTCTCTTTGCTGTGTCATCCGGTTGATAACAGTCACTGAATTCATGCGTGTTTTATGCCTCAGCCACACTGCGAGCTGTTCCAAACGTTTCCGAGCAAAGCGTTTTACAGCAAATATAAAGTCATCATTACAGCAGTTATAGACTGCCACACTGCGAGCAAAGCAAATCAGAGCGGAGATATGTTTGCTCGCGTTTGCTCGGGACACTCGTGTTTGCTTTGCTTTCAGTGTGGCTGAGGCCTAATGCTGAACTACCTGCTCATTGTTCGATTGCTATGGCATTATGTCAGCAGATTGTGCCATTTTACTAACGCTACATGTTCCAATGCCTCCTTTCTACACCATTTCCACTTTAATTACAGAACTCTGCAGTTATATTCAAGAATCCAGCAGATTTATTTCAGCATTTCAAGTTTATATTTCAGATTGAAGCATTTATATTTTTGACAACAACATTTTAATTTCAGATAATTTTTGTGCGTGTGTTTAAATCGTTTATATTTGAGAATGCAACACTTCTATTTCAGACTTTGTCATTTCTAATTCAGAAATAGACTTTATATTTCAGAAATGATCATTTATAATTCATTTTTAGTCATTTATATTTCAGAATTCCAGAAAAGACGATATATATTTAAGAAAGTGTCATTTATATTTCAGATTTGCAGTTTATATTTCAGAAATGATCATTTATAATTCATTTTTACTCATTTATATTTCAGAATTCCAGAAAAGACGATATATATTTAAGAAAGTGTCATTTATATTTCAGAAATGATCATTTCAATTTGAGATATCTGCACTTAAAATTCAGACGCTAGAAGTAATTCAGAATACGTCATTTATATTTCAGAAATCCCCATTTCACTTTCAGAATTGGTCACTTGCAATTCAGATGTCAAGTTTTAATTTCAGAAACGGTGAAATATATTTCAGAATGCATCAATTAAATTTGAGAATGTCGAATTTTCAGAATTTGTTTCTTTAAATCAGAAGTGGCATTTTCAATAAAATAGAAGATTCTATCACTTTGTGAGATATTCAATATTCTTTAATTTGATTTTGTAAGATGAAAGATGCGTTTTTTCATCCAGAGATTTTATGTTTAATATCATTCGTGAAGCTTAAATGTTGTGTATAAATAGACGTACAGTTATGAAGATAGTTTAAGTCACTGACCAACTTGAAGATCCCTCAATTCAAGGACATCACATGGAAAGTTGTGAAATGCTGGCAGCAACGAACGCACATTTGGTCACTGAGGCTGTTGATTCCATCCTGGACCATGTTCTCCAAATACTGAAGTCGCTGCTCGCCCACTCCTAAGCCATGAACGTCGGGAATGCGTAAATGCCTTTTGACATATGCTTTGAGAGATGACCACATGGACTCAATCGGGTTCACAGGTGGAGAATATGGTACCAGACGTAGCAGGATATTTCCAGTCCCGGCAAGGGCTTCGTCTATTCGTGAGTGGCACGGAGCATTGTCACAAACAATTATCAAATTGTTTAATTGCTTTCCTGATTGCTCCCAGGTTTGAAGCAGCTCCTGTATCCATTCATTGCAAGAGTCATCACTCCTAAAGGCAGCCCGACGCTTGATCATCGCAACTATCCCTTCCGAGGATATTGCTCCAATTACGTGAATATTCGGACCACGTGATGGTGGACGATCTTGAATGGCCCTTGTTCCTTGCTCCAATAATGTTGCTTTTGACATTGGTCTCAAACAAATTCCACAATTATCGGACACTTGCATTGTCACCAACAGTAATTTTATCAATCATCTGTGTTGGCCAATTTATACCTTAGCCTCCTGCACACTATTCGGATCTTTGCAAGCATTTTTTGACAACTGAGAAGTGCTTAAATTAAACTGATGCATTCTGAAATATATTTCACCGTTTCTGAAATTAAAACTTGACATCTGAATTGCAAGTGAGTCGTTTTTCAGGTGCAAAATTGAAAACGGGTCCGATGAACTTATGAGCATATTTCACAGGTTTCAAAATTTATCCTTCGAAAAGTAGGGCTTTTTCTATTATAGATAGAATACACAACCATCAAATGATTATCAGAATTGGAAAAATGGAAGGTTTTTATTTTCATTGGTAATTTTAGTTGAAAACATTATGCAAAGTATTTTATATAAATTAACAAATCAACCCAGGGGATGCAAGACAACTTGTCTCTCTGGTAGAAGGTGAAGAGTGAGCTTAGTACAGAATGGGTCAGCATCAGAATGTAGGAGGTAAATGGCAGGACCATTTAACAGGTCCATAATACTTAAAGTCATTTTAACGTATACGGTCACTATGCGGAACCCTTTGTACCTCCAAAACGGACTCCATAGTAATATCGACCCTTTCTAATACCGGACCTATATATACGAACCCATGGGCACCTTCAATACCTGAAAATCAAACTCCACCCGAAATGTTCGAAGATTAAAACAAGGAGTTTGGATTTAAGAGAAAATCTAATGCAAAACTTTCGAAATGATCAAAATGTTCTTTATACATGTACATTACAATAAGCATTGCAGAAACAAAAATCGCTCCATTGATTACAAGAGATGACGAACTTTGGAGGAACAGAACATTAGCAAGATCGATGCCGCATGAAATCACTGACTATAGAGAACCTGGCCATTAAAATATGTACTTGCAAAGAATGGCTGTAGTGACAATTTCGAGAATGCAGCTTCTGTCCCTAGAACAAGCTTTAGTGTTGACTGTGAGTCAGTTACAGAAGACAAAAGACCATGCACTTCAATCAGTTTACACATGACCCTAAACATCCGTGGCTATGCGGTACATTGCTGCAATATCTGTTATATAAGTTAGTATAGTTGGCAGTCCTGTTATATAGACTTTGCGTCTCATGTGTCTGCATGTATCAGAGGCTAAACAATGTGATAGGACCTCAATTTCATGCTCAGGGAAGACAGAACATGCCAAGTGGTTCATCCGTGGTTCAAGCGGCAACGCAGACAACCGTAGACGACGCGCTAACTATAAACGCTCGCCCGCTCGTATTCATAAACATTCCCCATGTTTTAACAGCATCAGATCAAGTGATTTCTGACTCTTAGGGCAGCGCGTATGTACGCGCGTAGAAGAATACAATGTCTTTTACAACGGATGTTTGGGGTGTTCCGTAATTACGCGTGAATTACGCGTGAAAATGTCACCTAGTGTAGCTACAGCCCTCGCAACCTGCAGAACTTTTTGAATATCCACCAGATTTCTAATAGCTCACTTTCTTTGCATTCTGCAACTTTTGACAGAAGGATAATAAATTTGGCATGATACTCTTGGCGTGAAAGCCATTTTAAAATTTGAATATTTTGGATATTTTAGTTGATTTCGGTATATATTCACTTCTAATGTATATTTGAGTATCAATTCTTGATGAAATGAGTTGAGACTACAAAAATGATTCTTCCTATTCATGTAGAGGTATTCATAAATACAAAATCCTTGAATTTGAAATTATCTGCTTATTATGCATGCATGCTTGAAATTTAAAATTCAAATTTCAAATATGATTTTTTAATAATTTTTGTACTTTTTTCTGCACCTAAACAGCAATTATGAAAAACTTTCAGAATCCTATTGCTTTTAGACTCAGTGTCTCGATAAAAGTTCATCGAATTGGGTTGTGTCTTCACCTGCATAAACTAAATGCTAAAATGTGCGATTGTAGTGCTATTTGAACTGAAATAAAATGTAAATTATCTGACCTTTGACTTCATCTGATACAATGATGTAATCTCAGAGCGATTACTAATCATTTTATCAACCACCCTTACCAGATATTAGATTAGTGCATGGTTTGTTTGTTATTGTTATCATTTTCCATTTTAAATAGTAATCATTCTGATGGAAATTTGTCAAACATTGGTGGTTTTTGACCTTTGATGTTCACCTCAGCCGAGGGATGACCGAAAAATGAAACTGATGATGTTTTTCTGTATCCCCTTTCAATGCCTATTCAATCGATTTGTGGTTCGGCAAAATTGCTGCAATAGTTTAGGAGATCAGCAGAGGGCGCGTTCTGAAAAACACCACATTGTGGGGAGGGTTAAAGGACCAGTCCCGATCTTTGTGAGAGAGAATAGCTATTCTCTTGAGAGAGGAAATATCAACTTTCCCTACCGCAGCTATGTTGTACAGCCAGAGTGCAGCAAACGTTCATTCCTCTCGAAAGAATGTAACCAAAGTGTTTAAATACATTAAGTGTGCAATCAACTCATTGCTCTAATGTATTTTTTTGGCGACATGTCCGCCATCTTTTTTTCGCCAAGATGATTTTCAGAAATTCACATTTACCAATTTCAAAAAGTTACTGTGGCTAAAATTTATGGCAACAACTCAATTTTCCAATTGATTCCTACCCAAAATTCATCAGGCTTCTCATACTTCATGCCAATTTTGCTGATGGACGTGTCATTTCTGAATGGTGTGGTTTTACAGATGAAGCAGTGGAGAAATTGCTTCATTTTGCGCTTAGATATTGTTTATCTACATATTTAAGATGCATCTAATACAAATATTTCCTGGAAAGAGAAGAAAGGAATGGCGCATGGTGTTATAAATTTTGCTGAGGACGAATCATTCTGACAGCGTAAATGGCGTCTGGTAAGTTGTTGTTAATGATAGTAGGTTTATTCAACTTAAATCGTCAAATTTGCGCAACACCTAGTGAAAGGTCACTGCATATAATACAGTTGATGTCTCATGAACACGGTTCTACATCTCAGTTAGCAAGAGTATAACTTTTCAGTGCCAATTCATTTATGTTCAACTACATAGTCCACTGAAACTCATTTATGACAATGTTCATTGTTGACGTACATCCCATTCATCTAGTGGTTGATCTAGTATAAAAAATTATGACGCATTCAACTGGATCAGTAAGTCGGTCAAATTTTTGGCATATAATGAAAGTAAAAGCAATCACCATAAATGCAGACAGTGCGTTAATTTTCACCACGTGAACTATACATGAGCAACTAAATAAATTTCGCAAAAATGATCCGGTTCAACCCAGTTTACCACATGAATGTCATAAGAATAACTTCTTCCAAGTTGCGACGTTGAATAGTGAGCGTTCTTTAAGAACAGTTTCAGTAGGCCTATTTAACACTAGAAGACCGGTGCGCGTCAATTGACGTAAAATCAAACATTTTTTGTTCTTTTTCCGTTTAATCGTGATATGAACCGATAACACTTCGTGACTTTTAATATTTCTATGAGTTCTTATTTCTATAATGGAGTCGAGTCTTCAGGTCATCTTATTATCATAGAAATCACATGAATGCCTAGAAAGCCGAACTGCGTCAATTGACGCAGTCTACGATTGGGCATGTATTGGCGTTGTTTGATTTCTTTTCAACGTACCTGACATCTACTTCTATGGTGCCTTGCATGTTACAAATTCTAGAAATGTTATTGAACCATGACATCGATTGTCTGTCGCAATTTACATACTAAATAGAACTCATTTGCAGACAGAAGTCAAAGATATTGAGGTCAATGCCGTCAGTGTAAGTAACTGACGAAGCTGCTGTAACCATTAGACATCGAAACAGTTATCATTCGGCTGTTGACTGATATCCTTACGATACTTTTTTCTATTCTGACGACTATAATGTCTCGACGCGCGAAATCTTCCGCTCTAAAAGCTCTACAATCTTTACCAGAACTGGATACGGACGACAGCGATACCGGAGAAGAATTCGTAGGCACACAAGAAGAACATGAAAACTCAGTAGCGAGTATTAGTGGAATAAATTATGATGTCGATAATTCAAGCAGTAGTGACAGTGACGAAGGAGATTCGATCGATAATATTCCGCCGTTACATCGACGACTTTCTATACATCCAGAAGGCGATAGTGATTCAAATGACAGGCATTTTGGAAAAGATGGAACAGTTTGGACTTTATTTTCTCGCAATACATTGAGCCATAATGTTGGATGACGAAATTCACAAAACGTTTTGCAACGACATAGTGGTCCAACTGCGTATGCAAGTGCCCGAATAAGTGATCCATTATCCGCTTTTTGCTTATTGTTCAATGAGCCGATGCTTCGAAAAATGTGCAAATATACGACAGCAGAAGGTGAGCGATTCATATCAGGTTGGAAAATCGAACCAGCAGAATTAGAGACATTTTTAGGACTGTGGATTGCTCGTGGGCTTTTAGGATGTAGAAATCTTCCTCTTCGAGAATTTTGGTCTCAGAAATGGGGAAATGCGTTATTCACAGACCATATGAGTAGGGTCTTTTTTAGCAATGATCGCTAGAAGCACCTACTTCTTAGAAGTGGATATCTGTTGAACAAGTTACCCATGATTCATTCACAGTAGGGCTATCTCATTCATATAGTACAGCTTGCCCTTATCGAATTCACCGGAAATTTCAGAGTTATGTATTTTGCACATTATTATCTGCTGAATCTGTCTCTTTAGCAATTATACAGCTTTCAATTTTAAATATAGTCGGTATGTTTGAGAACATTTTTTTGGCATATCAGAAGATACAAATTGATGACCTTATATAATCTCTGTGAGCAGTCATATTCAAAAATTTCAAGCGGGCATTGATTACCTTACTTCGTAGTTCGGGTGATGCTTTTTGACATCAGGTAAAATAGAACAAATCAGACACTGATGGTGCGAAATCTATTTATCTGCTCAATGATGGGCGCTACAACATGATGATTTATGTCAGTGATTATTAATTTAGGTCTATACATATGTATATGCACTTGTATCATAGGCTAGTGGGTATAAAAGTAGGCCTACAGATAGACAACGTAAAGTTCCACAACACACCAAAAAAATTACAGACGTACATATCTAGTTGACTTCATCATAATGTATCGTACTATATCGATCGTCAAGTTAATCGTCCACCTATCACAGCGAATCTAACATCTACTTGTAATGACGTTGTTCGCTATTGCTTGTTATTTTATTTTTTATCTAAGCTTATAGCCGAAGCTTAATAATCAACTTATTATTAATTTAGAAAAGGTCTTCCTTCAACCAAAAAATATACTATATGAACTGCAAGTTTACAAAATAACCACCACACATCTTATTTTGTGTACAGTATACATTCATAGAATAAAGCATGCGTGTGTGCTAGGATGAAACAAAGATCTCTCATAAAGCAGAAAAATAGCAAGTGAAAAATATGAAGCCGTAAATACTATTTTAAATTCTTCATTATGAGTGCCTACAAATTATCAAAATGTAAAGTAAACTCACTAATCTAAATGGATCGTTTCCTACAATCTGATGCAATACATAAGTTCCTTTGGTACTTATGGGTTATCTCTCCCAAATTTATTTAGAATCTGCAAGAATCGTCACCAAACTTCGAATACACGTACTTAAGCATATTTTCTACCTACATGCAAAATTCTATGCAGATCGGCAAGTACTTCTTGCATTAGAGACGATAACGTAAAGTGTAGCGATATCAACAGCTTGATCTAACTTCGTCTGTTCGACGCATCATTGCTACTCGTGTATGCATTATTCTCTCTACTTCTTCGTCTCATTCACTGCCATTTGAGGGATGTGGCGCGGTCATCATCGCTTCACGAATTGTCGAGAAATGACTTTGTTGACCTCAAGAGCCTTCTGCTCAGACGTTGAGGTCACTGACAACTCAGATGAAGCTGCCGGCATCGCTGCACTTCAAGTCATCGCTTCTAATTAAAAAAGAACATATCCGATTTGCCAAAATTTGGTATGTGACTAGAGATATCCTCACCTACGTGTGTTTAAAGTTTTGTGACGATTGATTCATTTCTACGACTTTTGGACAAATTTGAAAACGTTGGGGATAACCCATAAGTACCGTTTTTTATTTGTGTTCTGCATTTGTGACATGAGTCTCATTCGCCTGACGATGACATGGCTGTGCCGTTCGAAAAGTCTCACCTAAATAGACATTTTTACCGAAATATCACGGTTTTCGGCTTCCGTCAAATAGAAAATAATCAATCAAGTCGATTATTTGGCGAAAAAATGGAAGTATTTATTTCTAGTCCTGGCACTCGTTGAATGAAGAATGTAAGTGTTAATTTCAGGTTAGATGGGAGTGAGACCGCAACTAGTCAATCAACTGAAGTAAAGTGATTGTACATGTAGTTAGCACCAGTTAGCAACAACAAAATTTTTAGGATAAAATTATACACTGTTGAAGGTAGGATTGGGAACTTATTACGCCGCCGCACTAGTTAAGTGTTTATTAACAAAGGAGAAACGTTGGTTTATTTTATATAACTTTATAATATAAATTTCGTTGGAAGACCTTTTGTGAATTGATACAGCCTATAATATTCTAACCGATAAAATCAAATCTACGTTTGCTTAATTCAGTGTCCGATGTCCCAAATGCTTTAACTTGCTTCTGAATGTTTCGTGTTGATTTCCTTTTTTTCTGTTGTTAATATAGTTTTATCTTTCAGCGATTTGCCGGAAGCCGAGGAACTATTGTATTAATTGCTCAATATATTCAAATGCAATTAATACAAAGTATCTGCAGCTTAAGGCAGGAGCATCATTCATCATCTGAATGTTTCGTGTTGATTTCCTTTTTTTCTGTTGTGAATATAGTTTTATTTTTCAGCGATTTGCCAGAAGCCGAGGAACTATTGTGTTGATTGCTCAATATATTCAAATGCAATTAATACAAAGTATCTGCAGCTTAAGGCAGGAGCATCATTCATAATTTTTCCTTATTTTTATCAGACCTATCACTAACTAACAATCAATCATTTAAGTGATCATTTTAGTCAATTGAAATCTAAAACTGATCAATGAATGTATGCACAACTGGTTATCAACAAGAAGATGAAGTATTTATAGATTCCAGACAAAGATTACAATATGTTCAGTGGGCAAAAGTTGGCAAATGCATAGGAAAACAATCATGTAACACCCACATCAATGTGTAGATAAATGAGTGGTTTACGGTCGTACCTTAACAATCAATTAATTTCTATGCCAAATCAACTCTGACATTCTAACCATAGAAATGGAACTTCATCTATGTTTTTGTCTTCCAAACGTCTACGGATAACTATGTAATTTTTCGCTGATTCATAGCTTTGACATAGCTATTCATTCCCTTCCATTTAATAATTCAATGGTCTTATGTTATCAATTGAGATATCAAATAAATCTGCTTATAAGAGCTGGCAAAAAAGTAATATCATAGATGTCCCCACAAATCACACAAGTCACAACATCACTTGGCGGCTCAGCGGACGGACGCATCATCTGCGCTCCTCGTTAGCCAACCCGCAAATCCAACTTTTCATCGATTTTTGTTACTTTCTCGCAACTGTCTGTCTGCCAACTTGGTTTCATCGATTGGTATTTACATTGAGATCAACACTTGCTATTTAGTTTTTTGGAACTACGTAGTGCATCGACGATATACTCAAAATTTGTATTTTTTTTCGCTGACTCATCGTGTCTCATGTTGAAGGCAATCTCTCTGATTCTCCTGGTCTCATTCCTGTGTGTGATTATGTCATCACAGTTTCACTACAGCTCCTCCAAACTTCTTCGTCTCCGACGAGATTTCCCCATAGGCAGAAAGTTACGCCGATCGCTTTGGTATCACAAGCTCCTACGTCACAGCACCTCTCATCTTTCCCAAACAACGTCTACATCACGTGACTCTATCTCTACCTCCACTGACCGCCGTTCTGTTGCTCCATGTGTTCCTGTCCCACTTTATCCGAGCAAGTCAATCTACAACTTACGTAAGCCGAAGAAAAGTGCTATCACTGTTCCATCCATTCTCATGTTCAACGCGCGGTCTCTATTCCGCAAAGTCGATGAACTGAGATTACGATCTGCTTCATTCAATAGTGACTTGATCTGTGTCACGGAAACGTGGCTAAACGACTCAGTTCGCGACGAGTCTGTATCAATTCCCAATTATCAAGTTTTGAGACTTGATCGTGATTGTAATGGAGGTGGTGTGGCCCTGTACTTCAAAGCCCACCTAAACGTTTCTCAAATTAATCAATCTTTTCCGACCAATATCAAATCAAATGTACTATGTTGCCAAATTGGTGATTTCGATACTCTTCTAGTTTTAGTTTATCACCCATACTGGGGATCGGTCCCCTCGCACGATATTCTCCTTGACTTTTTTCAGGATTTGATTGATAACACAACATGTAGCCATGTTTTGATTTTGGGGGATGTTAATGATCTCCGTTTGAGTATAAATGATTTTTCTGAGTATAATGGTCTGACACAAATTGTACAACATGCTACGAGAGGCCGTAACATTTTAGACATTGTTCTCACTAATCATGCTTTGAAGTTTGAAACTCCGACTTGTATAGCTCCTCTCGGTCGTTCTGACCACAAAGGGATTTATATTAAAAGCTCTGTTCCATCCCCCAATGTTTCCTTTATTAAGAAAGTCCGCGCCTTCACAGCTTCCTCCTTTGCCTCGTGTTATTCCTTCCTTGGTTCTGTGAACTGGGATGACTTTCTGAGTGTCAGTGATGTAGACTTGATGGTCTACCTTTTTCAAGATATTTTGTTATTCTGCTATGAACTTTACTTTCCGGAAAAACATGTTCGGATGCGCTCCTCTGAGCCACCTTGGATAAAACCCTCTCTGAAAGTTCTGTCGGACGCCAGGGATAAGGCTCTTTCCCGCGGTAACTTTTGCAAATATCTTGCTTTGCGAGAGAAGTTCAACTCCCAAATCCTCAAAGCTAAGTCTCGGCATTTTTCTCGGTTGCACTCAAGCTCTCCCTCAGAAGTCTGGAAAACAATTAACAGCCAACTAAAATGTACTTTTGACTCTCGTCTTGATCCCTCATTAGCTTCTGAGCTTAATGACAAATTTATTGAGCACTTTGCACCTCCTGATATCCATTTATTCAACAGCTCTTCTGTTCATAGCACCCATTCTTTGTCTGTTCCTCATGTTTCTGAATTTACTGTTTATAACATGATTAGAAGATGTAAGTCGAATTCCACAGGACCTGATGGCATCCCACCACACTTTTTCCGTCTGTTTGCCGAGGTCTTAGCCAAGCCCCTTGCTATAATCTATAATCGTTCGCTCGAGACTGCTATCTTCCCTCAGCAATGGAAACTTGCTAACATCACGCCATTACCCAAAGTTGACGGCACTTTCCGCCCAATCTCCATACTTCCATTCGCCAGCAAGGTTCTCGAAAGGCTGATACGGGACAAGGTTGTTCTACCGTCCATTTCTGTGCCTCTAAATCGTAGTCAATTCGGTTTCATTCCGAACTCCTTTGGCGGCTGTACCAATGCAGCACTTTCTATTCGGCTCCACTTACTTCAACATCTTTCCAAAAATCCCGGAAATTCAGCGAAACTACTTGCTGTGGATTTCGAAAAAGCTTTCGATTCCATAAGTCACCATATTCTCTTAAACACCTTGAAAGAACAACTTCACTGTAATTCCCACTCTGTTAGGCTTGTCCAAAGCTTCCTGTCTGATCGCTTTCAGAGAGTAACGTGTGAAAATTCCACTACGGACTGGAAGTGTATCACCAGTGGTGTCCCTCAGGGCTCTGTACTGGGCCCCCTTTTATTTGTCCTCCTGATTAATGATTTGCCCTCCTTTTCCGACACCGCCGTGGTAGCCTACGCTGACGACATTACCCTTATCCATTTTGTTGAAAGAGACTCAACTTCTGATTTCCAAGCTATCGTAGACTCTTTTCATGACTGGTCTTTGAGTAAGAAACTGAACATCAATATTGATAAGACCAAGCTTCTATCAGTTCGACGGTCTATGACTCCATCTGTTGCTCCTGTTACAATCGATGGGTTTGTTATTGATGAAGTTCGTTCTGTTAAGATCCTGGGGGTTTACTTCACGGATGATTTGAAATGGGATGTTCAATTCAACTTCTTATACAAAAAAATGTGTAGGAGTCTTTCCTGTGTAAAAAGGTTGAAAGTGAATTGTAATACCTGTAATGTTATCTGGCGAGCCTACAACGGCCTCGTAATGTGTCATTTGAATTTTTGCTGGCCAGTGATATGTGATTTGCCTATGAAATACTTCGCTAAGATCGAACGAATTGATCGCCTTGCCGCCAGATGGGCCAATATCAAAAATGTTCTTCCTCTGAGGAATAGACTGGACGAATCGTGCATCAAACTGATAACGAAAGTTTCCAAGAATATTGAAGTACACCCTCTCAGCGAATTCTTTGAAATTCGCTCTGAAACCTGTAACACCAGACATTCTAGAGCTTTACTTCCTTTACGTCGTAAATCAAGATTGTACAGTCAGTCATTTGTAAGATTTTCACCATTTTCTTGAATTGTTGCGAGTTTGTTTTTTGTCAAATACCGCTATGTAGTATTTGAAATATAGCATTATTATTATTATTATTATTATTATCATGCTTTGATTGCATACTTCTCTTATATACTTACTTTGAATGTAACTTTTCATTTTGTGATTTATAGATGTCTATTGTTCATTATAAAATGGATGGTTGCGTCGCGAAATCTATGAATGAGCAAATCAAGGGACTGTATCAATATCTTGGTAGTCTCTGGCTATTCATTTGTTTATAGACTTCTATGATTTGTCCTTTATAGGAGTTTACATAGAAAAGTTAACTGCTGGAGGAAAAGTCAGCTTTCTCATCCCGTGAGACTGAAAAGTTGATCTTTCCTCCCGGCAGTTTGCATAAGAGAGATATCTTGTCACTCCTACAGAAAATGAGAAGTACTTTCCACTTTCTTTTCTATAGATATAGGAGCTATTAGCCATTATCGTGCAAACAGCAGGAGAAGGGCAATTTATGCACCGTGTAGTGTTGTAAACAAGATTGCACAAAGCGACCAGTCCGAGAGGTCTTCTTTAGGCACAGAGAATGTAATGCATGTTGATTATTGGACGATATCCCATTCAAAAGTGTCAAAGACGCCAACCTACTTCCCTTTTCCAAGTCATCAAAAATGTCACACGCGGAATCGGAGCCACTTATAATGTTGCTAGCTGTGCGATGAAGTCGGTTCAGAGGATTTTGTCCTCATTTGACATTCCAATTAATAACGGAGCGCAATATTCCATGACTAAGAGTATATTACTTTTACAGACAGACGATTGTGGTTCACTTCGTCAACAGGTTGCTTCATCAATGTCTATGTCCAGAGCAGGGATTGCACCGGGTCTAGGATCCGGATCCGGGATTCGGCGGATCTGGGTGTAAATATACTGATCCGGGATCCGGTGTGATACCCGCCCGGATGCAGCGAAGAGCATTGAAGACAAAATGCGGATGGTCATTAATGCTGCGGAAAATCCTATTTAACGATAGAAGTTATAAGAGTTACTGGACCTCGCACTTGTTTTTCTCGTTACTCACTTAGAGTTGGGAGTGGCAGCCAAGAATGCGAATATAAATCTGAATAGAAATATTTTGTCAAGGGTCAAGGAATATCTGTAGCTCGATATTGAATGACCATCTATTAGGATTACAGAGAAGATGAAGGCTATTTTAAATGATAATTAAATGATAATTTCGCAAAAATGATATAATAACAACTGAGAACCAGATTGTCAACTAAAGTTGGCGTTAGCGAAATCCTAGGATTGCAATATCACTTCATTTTTATGTATAATGAAACGCATAATTCAAAATTTATCTCAGAAACCAGACTATTCAATATTTCATGATAATGAAAACGAATTCCATGCAATTTTATCACTTGATAATAGGATCCGGAAACGGGATCCGGGTGTCTGGAAAAAATCGGGTATTTGCAATCTCTGGTCCAGAGTCACAAGACATTGGAGTCCCTGATAGCGCTCAACGACATCATAGCTTGATGTCTATAAATTATTGAGTTAATTTGTTTCTTTAACTATCTACATGTACATGTATGGATGCATGATGCTCTTGAGCGAATATCAGTCTCGATGAAAACATATGTCGATGAAGTGAACTACCACCAGGCAGAGGTTAGGTCTGACGAGCTCAAAGAGGACGAAGGATGTAGAGCATGTAAGCGTCTTGTGATAGCAAGCCATGATCAAATTTCTAAGTTTTCCAGGGAAACCTGCCAGAGAGGTTGCTGCCTTCAGGCGAGCATCAAGTGAAACAAAGCACTCGACATTGTGCATGTATGCGACGGAACCGGCAGTATATAGCCTCAAAACGATTGGATTCAGCTGATAATAGGTCTGAAAGGAATAGGCATAACATTTTGAGCAGAGAACGGAAATGCCACAGGTAGGTTTGCAGGATCATTTATTGTTCCACTGCCCCCATTTCGACATGCAAGAAAATAAAAATTGCGATTTCCAGTTGTGAGCACTTGCCACCTGAGACAGAAGCGACGCGAGTGACAATTTTGGTGCAGGAACAATGAGCAACTGTGTTGACTAGCTGATTTACGCCATCCTTCCCACAGTCGCCATTCATCACAGCATCGACAATGCACTCTCAGTTGGGAAAACTAGACAAAAAGACTTATTCAGATTTAACGTGCACTGACTCACTGAACTTGGCTTCGTGTCGCGTCCTCTACTGAAGTTGATATTTTATCATATTAGTACTCAGCAAGCTCTGTGAATTTAAATTCGGTAATATTAGTAGTCCAGCTCTTCTGTATAGTACTCAGATTCTTGCTTGAATAGGGATTTGTGATTTACAGTGTAGAGCCATAATTTTTGCATGGCAAATCTTCAGGTCATGATTTCATGTGCCAAGCTTTGAGGCAAACCACATTCAAATTTAGCGGGCATTCTCATATCCACAAACAGAACACTTCGGTAAATTTTAGAAACATTTAACCGCGTTCATACATGCAACAACGATCAGAAACATGATAACAACAGTTTTAAATGATGAATCCCCTTTAGATAGCTTATAAATAATTAAAAATTAAATAATTATAATATGTAATTAATGATTATTTATAAAGTTGTAAATGACATGAAATTTCTTGAAGACATTTTATGCCAAAATCAACCTATTAAACGCGGCTGGCTGTAATTCCTTTGCATATTTCGAATTATATCAATAAATATAGCTCGAAACATCACGAAAAATGAACATTTTAACACATAGAATGGATACGAGTCATTTATATATACAGATATTATGTTTGATGGCAGTAAGATCATGATTGATGACTTTGTAAAACAGACACTGCCATCAAACAACATATCTGTATATTTAATTATTGTACGTATGATATAAAAAATCAGTTCCGCGTAAAATATAAAGGTACAAGTAACTATGAAATCAGTATTGTAGAGGCATTAATGATAAAAGATCATCAACCAAAAATTAATCAATCTGCTGAATATAACGGAATGTCGTATTTGCTAAAGGTATTTAATAAATTTCTTTGTCTTGTGCTAAATAATTGTAAAGTCACCTATAATGGTATTGAATTACTCAATTGTTTAATTAATTCAATCATGTTCTTACTTCAGCGTTATTGATCAGTGTTCCGAAAACGCCAACGCCAATCAGCGAACTACATCTCCGATTTATAATTTCGACCTGTCATTTTATTCAAAACATAATTGATGTTGCTGTGTACATGTTACAAAAACAAGTCTGATAGCAGTGTACCTATAGCAGTTTCCAAACGGTCATGTAAATACACATGCATTCCACAGATGAAGTTCTATCAGTAACTTCTCTAAACAGTAGGCATATTTCACTCTGTAAAACGACTTGTTTAAGTCTCTATACACAATAGTTCATATCGCCATGAAACAAGAGGTCAAATGTGGTGCTCTGTGAAACACTTGGCGCACCGTTCCACATCACATGACATCAGGACAAGGTGCAGCAGCAGTCTAATAGCTTATGTGCTTACTATTGCTCGACATTGTCACTGACAAATTCTGACGTCCGGCTTCTCCCATGCAATCATCAGTTTTCAAAGTTTCCGATCGTCTTCTATATCTAGACTATGGTCGTCAACTTCACTGGAAGTAATACGTTGCTATCCTGAAACAAAATAGAATTGTTGAAAATATAGCTTTCGCATGCACCGTGTAACTTTCTAAGTCATGCTATTTCTGCATCATAAGAGACGAAAATTATCAAACACATCTTCAAAAAGTTAGCATGTTGATTCACAGTAGGAGAATGCTACATTTATAGCAACTACGAAGCTTAAAGGAAGCAAACAGTTGTGCAAGTGTGGTCAGAGTGTCTCCATCTTCTTTAAATTATGGGTAGGCCTACTGAGGTAAATACTGATCTCACATGTCGTTTATTTACTTAACTCCCATGCAGACCATTTGAATATTGAAAAATACTAGAAAAGCAAAATAAACTGATAGCTTATAATTTTGTTGCTTAACAAGTGTATCTACAGGGCATTCGATAGACATGTTCATATTAGAACATGCAGAATTAGGCCTACTTCATATGTCATCGTCAAGGCCACCTTCGTCCTCTTTGCCACTGGTTTTGCACTGTTCTTGCCATGCCATAATGGGGGTATATCATTATATCATCCTATTCATCATGAATTAAATCTTTCAGGGTATATATCGCTAAAGCTTTTTATCTGAATTATTCTGACATTCACAGCGATTAGGGCCTACTTATTCTGACATTCACAACAGCGGAATGCGCGATGCATATACCGGGTATGCATGTATACAGTACATTTGTACATACATACATACATATATATCCCAGTACGTATTGCTGCATAGCCACTGAATTACTATCACTAGCGAAAGTTTAAGACCAACTGCTTATCGGCAGCATGTTTTATAATATCCATTTTTAATTTCCTTAACTTATGGTGACCATTGTCTTATTCTTTTCCACTATCAGCATCTGTAGTTGGTACAGTATATTAGACGTCTATTGAAAACGTCTATCGAACGTCTATTTTGGAATCTATTGTATTAGTATATTAACAGCAAGAATGAGTAGTATTACAAGTCTTAAGATTTCCATTTTTACCAGATATTGGGCCAAAGCTGATCAATTTTAATTCGTTGCCACGAGAAAGCTACATTGAGTTCTTTTAAGAACTGATTAATCCAATGGTTACAGTAGCATTGCCTTTGTACACTTGCGGATTGGAGAACGCCATCAGTCCTCATTAGGACTACTTTAACTAATAATTTAAATTAGTAAGCATTATATTCGATTATAAATGGCTACTGGGAATTGAACTTGTGAATGGCTACTATGAGAATTACCTCTGTCTTCAATTATTATTCAGTGACACAGAATCAGTTGCCATCACTCAAAGTAATTATTCATAAGATGTCTATGAATTAAATTTCATCAGCACGATTGCGGCTTATGCGAATTTTGATGAATCGGAAAGCAGTATTGCACGTCGTTTGAACTGCTCAAAGACAGCGGTGGACAATGCACTTTCAAAAATTGAGATCGACTGAATCCTTTGAGGATGGCCATCGAAGTGGACGATACCGTAGGACTGCGACACACGACTACCGACTCATTCGAAGATAGCAGTTAAGACACCAGAATGCACGACCGATAGCATCGTCGAGGAGCTACGGTGCAGAGGTGTCGAGGTCAGTTCGATCCTTGTTTCACGTCGGTTGAACAAAGATTTCAATCTTAGACCTCATCGCCCTTCGAAGAAACCATTGCTGAAATCCTCAATGACAGAGAAACAACTTTCATTTGCGCGTCAATATCCTTATTGGTCAAATGCCGCACTGCCATGAAATGTGCGGCAGAGTTCTGTGGTCCGACGAGTCGGTACTGCATCAGTTTGTTTCACGCATGCAACGTGTTCGCCGACCTCCAGGGCAGAATCGTAGCCCTCAGTACTCAGTTCCGACCGTCAAGCATTCAAAATCGGTGATGATCTGCACGTCATCTCACGGACGAAATGCTCTGACTGCTTTACCGCCAAATTCGACGATGAATGGGAAGGTATCTCAACATATTGAAGGAGAAGCTTCATGTTCACATGGACATTTCGGGATGCTCAATATTCATGCAAGATGGACCTCCATGCCATCGAAGTCGTGCGGCGTTGTCATGGCTTACCTCACAAGGGATTGCTCTATTGGAATGGCCGGGAAACAGTCTGAATTTAAATCATTTCGAGAATGGAATATTCTAAAAAGAAAGGTTCCCCAATTCGGTCATCAAATTTGAATCAACTGATCTCCATTATAAACAAGGTCTGGTGTACCGAAATCTCCACCGACCTTTGTGAGAAGTTGGTTGCAACTCGTTGGATACGAAAATTACATACAAACATATACCAAAATCACATCCAATTTGAAACTAACATCTTATACGAGATTATCGTATGCTTACAGAGATCTGGTATGTTTTTCATACGAAATGTCGCTTACTTTCGTATGTGATTGGTATGTAGCGATGCGAACTATTCTATCTTTTATATAAGCGAACTAATGAATTATTTTTGCGAAAAAGAAGACGAGGTCAATAAAAACATATATTGGAAAGCTTTCGACAAAAGTCTTTTTCAATCCAAAAGTAACAACAATCCTAAAACAAGCAAAAAGGAAAGAAGGAATCATCTAATCTAAGTCATCATATCTAAAATTTAAACGCTGATACAAAAAGTAGACACTATGTAAAAATGGACAAGATTTCTAAAGAATCTGAATGACTCTGTTGTAGTTATCAATTGTACGTAACATTAAGATCTTTGAGATTTGATGAAATTTCTCTCGCAGACTTTACGCTCATAGACATTGGCAAAAAACTTCTGCAAAATTTCTATTTTGATGTTACAAGCTGATGGATTTAATTGATGTCTCACATGAAAATGCTGGTGTACAAGACTTTTTTTACTTTTTAAATGTTCTAAAATTCGCTTCCTCATAGCGCACTGAATTTCACCAATATAAGTCTGTTGACATTTGTTGCAAGTGATTTTAGATGCAACATTTTTCGAAAAACATAAATTGCTGCTATTACATAAACAAAACTTATTGCATGAAATACTTTCTTTCTTTTTGATTTGGCGAACTAATGATGGTGGAGTTACAAACACAGGTTTCACTTTCAAAATTGAAATTTTATTTTATTCAGAGCGAATTTGTCTTGCTTCATTTTCATTGATAAAAGGAATACGAACATAAGCTTGCTTTTCTTGGTTAGTACGTGTACGAGTATGAAATGATAGAACAGAAGTTGCTATATACTTGCTGACAAAACATTTGGGATATCCATTAGAAATAAAACGATGCTTGACAAAAGATACCCTTTTTCAATCAATGCAGGGGTGGTACAATTTACTCGTAAACATTCATTTTTCATCATCTTTCTAATTAATGGTAGGAAAATCAAATTTACTATCGAAATCCCAAAAAATAGTTTTCTTAATTTTCTTGATCTAAGTATTTCGATAAAAAACAACAAGATTTAATTATAAGTGTTTTAGCAAACCTTGTCATTCAGGCATCACCCTTAAAAAAGATAGTTGGCTCCCGAATCATATCAAAGACAAATTTGTGAAAAATAGTGTAAGATACGTTCAAAGTCGCTGCTCAGACAATAACAACGCGAGTGAATCTCTAGCTGTTATGAAAAATAGACTCGAAAATAATGGTTTCATTGTTCTAATGACAGTAAAAACAATAAAGCAAAAAATAAAAATCAAGATTCAATTACGCTTGCTCTTAACTTTGTCAGAGATAGTTGCGTCCGTAAATTAAATAAATTAAAACGTAAATATAACCTGCCAATCAGGATCACATCCAAACCAGGCAATAAACTTATTTCTTCTGTTAGCAATAAATTAGATGATAAAAATGACTGCGCATGCTATGTATGTAAAGACATTGGACCGAAGTACAGATATACTGACAAGCACTTGGTTTATAAGTTCACGTGCTTGCTATGTCACGAGTTTTACATTGGTCAAACGTGTAGACCCTTCCGATATCGAGTTCAAGAACATGAACGCAGCTTGAGAAACAGAGACAGAAAAAGCGCCCTTAGTGAACATAATTTGACAGTACATTCCGATGAAGTGATGACCATTAATAATTTCAACTGCATCATCATGGATAAGCAAAGAACAGCGATTACAACTAAGATGGCCGAAGCACGCTGTATTGCGTTGAACATGCCAAAAATAAGCCGTCGTCAACTGATCTGTTGAGTTCCCATTACACAGCAGGCAGTATATAATACTTTTGTAATCTCACAAGAACCGCCAGCACCCTTGACACTGTCCACAGGACGAAACGCGTCGGGATTTTATTGTCTTTTACAAAATAAACACTACGTGTCGAAACAAAGGGAGAGACCGTTTTTCTTTTTGAAACATGACTTTGAAGAACCTCCCGTACCGAGAGATGCTGACCTAATGGTAGGAAGCTTTACGAAAGCGTTTCAGGCACTACTGCAGTTTAGTGCACCCTCTATGAAAGAGACGGAAACGCGCCTACTGCAGTTTAGTGCACCCTAAAACAACGGCGCATTCTCCCGCAAACGATGACTACACACATTACACCGAAGCGCGCGCTCGGTGTAATGTGCGAAGACGAAGACACACGAAGACACAAAGACACTCATTTATAACTATAGGGAAGAACGAATGGCATTCATTCCGTTGATTAAATCATGTTGTTCTCACATGCATTTTAGGGTGCACTAAACTGCAGTAGGGGTAAAAGAGGGTGCACTAAACTGCAGTAGTGCCAGCGTTTCATCCCGCCCAACATGTCAATCCAGCAAGGAAGGACGAGCATGTTAGCTAACAAGTTGGACTGCGTAAAACCGCCTTAATTCTGTGGTTGGAGGAGAAGCGTTGGATGTTCATCAAACTGTATCGTGAATGGCACTCACGAAATTTGCTCGCGCATTTGTTCGTTGGGTAAATATTGTGACTGTAAATGCGCTCCGAGTGTATCATTGTTTACAACACTGGAGCGAGACAGCCATAGACAACTTAAAGGTCTAACATAGAAATACAAAAGCGATGAATGAGATATGAAATCATAAACAGTTTTGGCACTTCAGCAACAGTGACTTACACTTACTAACGTCATGGCACGTCAGCAAAGTGTACAGAAAACTTCGCAATTTCCATTGGACGCCTTCAACGATTCTGAGTTTGCTGAATCTTATTTCAAGCAACTCGTCAGCGATGATGAATATTTATAGAATTTCATCAGAAAATACTGACGATTCCGAAAACAATTCCCTATCAGAAAGTGAAAACAGTGAAGACTTCGAAGACAACGCCAATGACCAGTGCTTGCGTTATTGACTCAGAGTTCACAAACGCTAAAATTCGAAATGTAGGATATCTGCTAACTACAGGTTTTTCCACCCACAATCACGCATTGTGCAAGCACATTAGCTAAATAGCATTCAGATTCACATGTTTCGGTTGATATCTATGTCTTGTTCAGCCAATTTCGCTGATTTTTGTTCTTGTGCATGTAACTTCACATCTAGTGAACACAAATTCCTGAATATGAAGGTTACTCACTATTTCACCAGTCTGATTCGCGTATATAAACAGCATTTTCATCGTCAGTGTGCGTACATCGACTTCTTTGTATAAAATGTCTCGCGAGCGTCGTCAGTACTCACGAACGAGTTTTGAAATGAAGCAGAAGCTCATTGCTGCGTGGATGAATGGTGAGGATTATAAAGCTGCTACAAGGGCACTCAATATTGACCTTTCAACTGCCAGATCCATCATAAAGCGTCATCAACGTGAAGAGACACTTGTCGATAAGCGAGGTGGAGGACGGGAAGAATCTCCCACGGGGGGAATAGCGAAGCACAGAATTCGAGTTCTCGATGCCATATCCAGAGACATTATAGAGGATCAGACAACTTTGAGTAGACATAAGGTTGAGTAAATGGCCACTCATGTCTTGCGTTACATTCATAGATGCTTTGCCATGGTAGACATTGTTGTGTAACATGTAAATATAAACAATAGGAAATGGGATGTCTTCTTTGTATTTTGCTTTCCAAATTTACGAATTTGGATGCAATAACTGAACTAACAAATACCTGGCGAAATTGAATGATAAGTTCCATTACGTTAGTGGAATTTGCATGCGAAGTAGACGAATTTGCCTGAGAAAACATACATGTACGAATTAGGTTGCACTATAGCGAACTTGCATGATAATGGAATGAATGTGTTCGGTAAAACCTGTATATAGGCCGAGATTATATATAAATGTCCGAAGATTATATAATTTCTGGACCTAAAATTCACAAGGCCCATCACTACAACGGATGAATGACAGGTTCCATTACTGGGGTCAGAAACAGCCAGATGTGTCTCTGCCGTGCTTGTAGTAATCGCCACCCTGGTCAAAAACGATAATCCAACTAATGCATTATCTCGCCATAAGAATGTTAGACTAACTACTATTATCTATGTTCTTGGGTATTGTTCTCTGATATCCAAATTTATTTTCGGTTAAGTCATGGCTGGGTCATTCCACAACGATTCAACCAATGGTATGTGGCACTTAGTCTCAGAACTTGCTGATTTTCGGATATATGCTTGCTATACTGTGCATTAGAAAACACCAAGTCTAAAATATCGGCTTCCAATTCTGAATATAGCGGGATCTAGAGCTACTTTAGAAATTTAATTTTTTTCCAAATTTTTGAAAGCTATTTACACTATCACAACATGAAATTAATGTAGTTTCCGTTTCTACGGTTTATTGCGAATGATGTCTCACCATTAGAAGAGCTGAAATTACCATAAGTAATTGATTACTTCAGAAAACAGTAAGACAAATCGATCCTGAGCATTTCGCAGAAACTTTAGGCTACTATTCAAAGAGTACAATGTCGATTGATGAAGCATATCTAGTGCAACAAAACTCGAACTTCGAAAGTCATATTTGGCTCTATTGCAAAATATCAAAGTTTCATCTATAATATCTATCAAAGAGGATAATTTCTTATCGCACACCAGCTTAACGGTTTCAAGTACTAAAAATGTGCTATGAATGCTACTTTTCGATACTACTCATACAATATTGGCATCACATATTGAAAAGATGTGCAAAATCCAAATTGGCCATTTTATATCACTTTAACTATCGGTTACCTGATCGAATTTCTTTTACAAGTAATTGAGCATGTTTCTGAGTTTCGGTGTCAATTTGGAGTCAAAACTGGCATACAGAAAAAAAGCTATCCCGGCTTGAAAGCAGCCATTTTTTGAAAAAACACGATTTTTGAATGCCTGGTGTAGCTCTCTGTGTTCTGGTTACCGCTTAAGATCACAAATGTGAAACACACTGATATACAGCAGCACAATTGTCATGGTTATTACGGGTAACAAGGATACAGAAAGTTGTGAGATTAGTTTAAATTTTTTGTGTTTTTTTCGCGGACCCTATTTTTTATCATCTTTGGAGCCATGTAGCTCCGTTCTGCATGCCAGTTACCCGTTGAAATTTATACAGAAATTCCTTTATACCAAACTAATGCTGCATGCAAAGTTTGGTTAAGTGAGGAACATAAAGGAATTTGAGAATTTCAAAAATTGGAAAAAAATTAGATTCTAAAAATAGCTCTAGATCGCACTATATTCAAAATTGGAAGCCAATATTTCAGATTTGGTGTTTTCTAGTGTATAGTAAACATACATATATCGAAAGATGAGCAGATTCTGAGACTTAGTGCAACAGAATTTTCCAAAAATTGGTTGAATCGTCGTGGAATGATTCCTCAAGTTTGGAGAGACATTCCTTATCGTTCATTCGATATGGTTGACCTGGCACCGCTATGTGGCACAGGTTGTAGGTTGGGGGCCGAAACCTCGCTTTATGCAGCCATACGGTTCCTCCCTGATGACTCCGTACATAGCGATCTTATTTGTTTTCTTATGTTTCTGGATTTCATCATTTATAAATTTAGGTAATCTTCTCGTCATATTTCATGCCGAGCTCTCATTTCAGTTTATACACTGTAAATCGCTGGATATGAAAATTGCATACAAACATATACCAAAATCACATACAATTTGAAACTAACATCTGATACGAGATTCTCGTATGTTTACAGAAATTTGGTATGTTTTTCATGTCACATTCTCACTTACTTTCGTATGTGATTGGTATGTAGCGATGCGAACTAATCCATCTGTAATTGGCTGTTTTACACTGAAATACGAGTTGTTGGTATGTTTTATATACGAGACCCGATGGAAATTCATCCTTATTCGTATGCCTCTAGCATGCATTTCGTATGTGCAACTTTAAGTCTCCATAGCAAAAAAATATGTGTATTACATACTACTGTCAAATAACTTTTTTCGGTAATACCAGACGTGAACATTTTTTTGATGGAGTGATATTTAACTAATTAAAATTTTATTAGAATTGTGAATTTTATGCTCTAGGAGAATGTCGTCGTTGCTGCTTGTCTAGCAGCATTAACAGGACGATTAATTAGCTCTACTTTATGACCCAAGTTGATTAACATCCATTCATTCAAACGATATCAGTAGTAAGCAAGTGACAAACACTCGACCGGCGCGCCCCCTCCCCCTCTGGAACGACAGAGGTTGTGGTCTGTCGTGGTGTGCCGGCCAGGTTGGTTCACGTTCACAACATGTTCGCTGACTCCCCCCCTCCCCCTCCCCCTCCCCCCCTCGAAAACGACAGAGTGTGAGACTCGGATGTGTTGGTCTCGTATGGGTTGACGTGGCCGACCGCCTAGGTTGACGTGGGCGACCGTCTAGGTTGACGTGGGCGACCGTCTAGGTTGGCGTGGTGGAATGGTGAAACGGACTTTAGATTCGTGATCAGCGTAAAACTCCGCATCGGTATGGTGAATTTGAAGTCAATCGGCGACAAAAAATTTTCAACATTTTTCGAAGTTAGAATTTGGGACGTTTTGGTGTGTGGCGCCCAAACGAACCATCGGATGGGAAAACGGAGGCCAGATTCGGATTCAGCGTGAAATTCTGCATCGGTATGGTGAGTTTCAAGTCAATCGGAGAGAAAAATTACGCTGACTCCCCCCCCCTCTGGACAGCTTGCTTCGATTTTGGCTTCCAGTGGACGGATTTAGTCGTGCCATAGCTCGTTTGAAAGCTAAGAGTGAGACAAATTCAGTGAAAGAATCGGCTTGTTCCTATCTGTCTTCGTTTAGATGTGAGACGCCATTTAAGATTTTGGGACATTGGCGAAAAACGACAGAGTTAGAATTTGGGACGTTTTGGGCTCTAGCTTCAAAACGAAGCATCGGATGGGAAAACGGAGGCCAGATTCGGATTCAGCGTGAAATTCTGCATCGGTATGGTGAGTTTCAAGTCAATCGGCGAGAAAAAGTTTCGCTGACGTCCCCCCCCTCTGGACAGCTCGCTTCGATTTTGGCTTCCAGTGGACGGATTTAGTCGTGCCATAGCTCGTTTGAAAGCTAAGAGTGAGACAAATTCAGTGAAAGAATCGGCTTGTTCCTATCTGTCTTCGTTTAGATGTGAGACGCCATTTAAGATTTTGGGACATTGGCGAAAAACGACAGAGTTAGAATTTGGGACGTTTTGGGCTCTAGCTTCAAAATGAAGCATCGGATTGGAAAACGGATTTCAGATTTGGAATCAGCGTGAAATTCTCTATCTGTATGGTGAGATTCATGTCAATCGGAGACAAAAATTTCGCTGACTCCCCCCCCCTCTGGACAGCTTGCTTCGATTTTGGCTTCCAGTGAACGGATTTTGTCGTGCCATAGCTCGTTTGAAAGCTAAGAGTGAGACAAATTCACTGAAAGAATCGGCTTGTTCCTATCTGTCTTCGTTTAGATCTGAGACGCCATTTAAGATTTTGGGACATTGGCGAAAAACGACAGAGTTAGAATTTGGGACGTTTTGGGCTCTAGCTTCAAAACGAAGCATTGGATGGGAAAACGGATTTCAGATTTGGAATCAGCGTGAAATTCTCTATCTGTATGGTGAGTTTCAAGTCAATCGGAGAGTTTCAAGTCAATCGGAGAGAAAAATTGTCAACATTTTTCGAAAAAACGAGTTAGAATTTTTGCGATGGCTGCCTACTGTAGAGCCAAAACGAAGCATCGGATGGGAAAACGGAGGCCAGATTCGGATTCAGCGTCAAATTCTACATGGAAATGGTGTATTTCCAGCTCAATCGGAGCACTAGAACCGGAGATAGACGGGTTTTTTAGTGTTTGGATGATGGGTATTACGTCATCAGCTGATCGCCACACACTATATAAGCTGGGAACCGACAGAGACTTGTCATTCAGACGAGAGATTGCCAACGGTAAGTCGTCTCTCTGAGCTCCGATGATAGCATCGGACATTCCAAATCCCGAGTTTCTGTAAGAAACCGACTTAGAAAATTTCATTGCTGATATCAGCTAAGCCGTCAGACTTAGAGGTTTGCCAGGAGATGGCCTTCGTCTCCAGGCCATAAAAGACTCCAAAACTTTAAAGGCTTGTAACTTTGCTTCTACAAGTCCGTTTGACTTGATTCAAAAAAGGTTCGGTCGCTATTGACCTGCCCTAAGTGATAAACTACTTATAAAATTTCATAAGTAGTGCTAAAAAGTTGAAAATTTTAAATTCACTATTTTTGGAGGTTTTCTGGGGTTTTCGACCCTGCTGAAGTCAATGAAAGCATTTTTAATGATGTCTGAGCCAGTTTTCTCATGGTATAAGCGGCTTTTCACTGAAAGCGAGCAAGACACGGAGAGTTTTGCTGTAATATTCCACTGACAGGGTGTTCCTTCGGGACGGCGGACGATGCCGTAGTGATAAGTGTGGCAAGGGAATGTGTCATATTTTAGACCGTAACCGCTGGGACAACTCATGTCTCATGTTGGGCATTTGACACAGCTCTCAACGTAGCACTTTGAACGCCAATCGGTTGAGTCTTAGCTATCTTGTCATGGGTGGCCTCTAAACATCTCCATTGCAAAACGCTGGTGAATCAAGCACTCTACGGCTTGCTATCAAGCTGATCAAAGCAATAACTTGGGATGTTTCCTCAAGGTTTTCAAGTATGCTAAGTTCAAATCTGCTGTCAGATTTCAAATTTAACTAAGTCTAAGGCAGCTTTGAGAGGTTAGATCCCAGCTACTGTTCACTACCTTTGACTCGGCGTTGCTGTTACCACTTCGGGGCAGTGACAATGATGTCTTCAGCTGTAAATAGCGGGTATCGGGGAAGATCTCTCACTTCCCTAGTGATCAGTACAAGGCCTTCGGGCTGTCGACGGGATCGAGTGCCACTCACTACACTCAAATCTATCATTCCTCACTAAGTGTAAAAATCATTGTTTTCCGTTTTTCGCTTCAGAAATTCCGAAATACAATAATATGAAGACCAGTTTCAAACTGTGTCAATGCCGGAAGGTGTTCCGAGCTGACGCCTTCAAGAAGCACGCTTGTACTAACAAGAAACAGATAGGGGTCGCTCGCTACTATTGCGGAGCCCACAAAGTCAGTCGCTTAAGTGAGCGGCTGGAGGATTGGCACTCACAACACAGCGAGTGTCAAACAGGCGAAGTAGGCGAAAAAGAACGGAGTTCACTCTTCGCCACTGAGCTCCGTTCTTTGGAGCTACAATCTGCCAACGAGCAAGAACGGAGTTCACTTTTCACCACTGAGGCCACTGAGCTACAATCCGCCATTGAAGCGATTGCCGCTGTATCGTCACTTAGTAGCGAGAGCTCGCTGACCAGCAGCGATAGTGAGGAGGAGGAGGGAGAGCTACAGTCGCAACTTATCGAGGACGTCGACCTCGATCGCGAGACCCCTACAGCCGTAACTGCGAGTGGAATTGCAACACAATGTCGCAATTTTGTCAAGCGCCCGCCGGTGATCGCCGAACGGGATAGACTAAAGAAAGAGGCGGAGAAGTTGAAGGAGGAGGCCTTCTCATACAAGGCAAAGTATGAGGACCTAAAGAACGTGGCCGGAGAGATGAAGAAGGTGAAGGAGAGATTAAGCGAGCGGGATGGCGAGTTGGAGCAGGAGAGGCTCAAGACTCTCGAGGGGAAAGCCAGAGAAGAGGCTTTACTAGCAGAGAGGGAAAGTAGGGAGAAGGAGATACGAAGGTTGAAGGAGGAAGTGGAGAGACTCCGTGTGCAGATGGCTAAGGTGGTCGAGACGAACCACGAGCTGCACCGTTCGGCGCAGCTGGTGGATCGCGATCGAAGGTTGCGTTCCAGTCGTCTGCACATCCCTATTAGAAAGGGGAGAGTAGCAGAAACTCCTCTCTTGTACGAGCGTGGAAGAGGGGAGAAATGCTACTCTCGGGTGAAGAAAGGGGTGGAGTGTCTACACTTCACCTTCGATCATCGTGATCCGATCTCGAATTTCCTTTATGAGGAAGCGTCCGAGAAGATCTGTAAGTAAAAATGACTAAATTAAAATGTAAGATGATAACTCACTACTTCTTTCTTTACAGACATCCAAGAGAAGCGACCACCCGCCCCGTTGCCGGAGCCGCAGTCGAAACAGCAAGCCTGAGTCCCTACCACACACCCCGAGAACGAACCATTGGCTCTCTTAAGGGCCACCATGGGGCAAGACATGATAGAACCTCCTCGCGGTTTGCCCTGGGCAGTCTTCGGACTGGCGAATACTATCATTAAGTTGAATCTGCTATCAGTCAACTTGAACGTTGCAAATGAAGTTCGGTGTAATACTTCCTTTCGACGGGCGTTCCTGTAAAGGGCGGCGGTGAAACCCGTAGCTATGTATACCGCAAGGGACATTCGGCAATGGTCAATCTTGTTAAACCTCTCTGCGTCATGTTTGCAAGTGATTGCCTCTGTCTCAACGTAGTATGCATTCGCGCCAGGGCGACATTTAGCCAACTGTCGAAGGTTGCCTAAAACTTTCCATTGCATACGTTATGAGAACCATGAGTTCTACCTGTCTCTATCAATGAGACGAATTGATGAATGGAATGAAATGGGAGGACACTCACGCGCCACACGCAACATAACACACTTCTCTCTTCCGTAGTCTAACAAGCTCTTTACACATGGATCGCAGTCGATTGCTATCCCTGTATCAGAAGTGTAAGCTATCTTAATTTTATCTAACACTATTTCATCTACCATTATCATCCATATGAAATGTTATAAGAATTGCAAGTTAAACTAAGTGTGCTACTATTTCCAAATGAAAAAGTATACATGGTTAAATCATCCACTGAAGCCCCATTCAAGTAAGTCAGTATGAAAGCAAAGATAATATGAAATAAAAATTTATTATGGCATGTATTTCAAAAGGTCTTCATCGTCAATATCGTCCCAGAGTCTGGCTTCACATAGATAACAAAAACAGTTCAGTTGCTTTAATCGTTCTTCCACTGCGAGCCTCACTTTATCAATATACTCCCACTCTGCCATAGTTCGTGGCTGGGAGTTAGGGGTGTACCACTCCCATAATTGGTGGAGGAATTTCGTGCTGGTGATCTCCATCACATCGTCAGTATCGTACTGGAGATACTTCCACCTCACGCCTGTTAAGTCGGGACACTCCTTCTCACATACACTCTCCTCTTCCTCGTCCGCTGGTAATGATAACTTCCTGATATTGTCCAGTCGGTACACCTTCTCTACCTTCCCCTTCGTTGGAGCGTTTGGTGTAACGAGCGCCTTTGGTGTTGAGCATGGAGAAGAGAATTTTGTGTTTGGTGTTGTCGGAGGGCTTGTCATGTTGACTGTGAATAATGACTTTGAAATGTTTTCTAATTCTTAAGTATCAACAAGCGACCAATCAGAATGAACAGCCAATGAATGATGAATATGAAAGTATATATGCAAAGTGACATTCGTGTCATTTCACTCTGTCTTTGAGACGTATAAGTGAAGTGTTCTCTGGCGAATTCTATATTTGAGGCGCACAAGTGAATTCCAAATTTGAGTGAAGTCTCTATCTTGTTGAAGTATCAAGCTTCCTCAATTTCAGGCATCAACTTCATCACCAACACCCTCCCTTCTCGAGGAAAGTTTAGAGTTGTTGAGTCAAGGTAGGTTGTAACAATACACTGAGACTTGAACAGAGATGAAAGAATGATTTCTCTTTCAGGTGATACCAGTTCCATCTCGTGCGAGTCCATATCAACATTGTCGCGGGAATGCGACGATCGGCAATGTGCTGACTGTGGACACATCTTCACGAGGAAGCGTGATCTCATCCGACACATCAAGCGAGGTGTTTGTAGACCTAAGCCGGCATCAATCTCCGAAGGTAGGGATGATTCTGTTAACGATGTCTCCTTTTCTTGCGATTTATGCATTCAGTCTTTCGAGACACGTTTTGAACTATCTTCGCACAGACTTCAACATACACACACGAACGATACCTACACCAACGGTACCTCCTCTATCCGACTCACTGAAGTGTCCATAAATAATTTAGTGAGGAACTACCAGATGGACTCCTCAGAAACCATTGCTAACTTTGAGGAATGGTTTCATCAAAATTCATCATTGATAGAAGCGCTCTTCAACAATTTAGACAATTTTAGAATGAAGGCGCTCATCTATCTTAAAATAAAATATGTAAAAATCGACCACCATACTGGACAAATAATAGAGAGGTTGGAGTTTCACATACCCTCCTCTCCTGCAACCGAAGTTGTAGACTGTGAGTCTTGGATAAATTTTCATATCCAAGGGTTAAAATTAAATATAGATAAATTTAACGAGCGTGATAGTGGACTCGTTTTTGATGGTATTGAGACCGCCATGATTAAAATCAGTTTATTAGGAAATCATAGTGGTCGAGGCTCCTTTAAACTTCCGAAAAATTTAAGAAATAAAGCAGCAGTCATTTCTGTAGATTGCGAATCGCAATGTTTTAAGTATGCCGTCCTCTCCATTCTCCACTATAATGATGTGCAGAATAGCCGATACCGCAAGAGT
Source organism: Prostheceraeus crozeri (assembly GCA_907163375.1). Taxonomy (NCBI): domain Eukaryota; kingdom Metazoa; phylum Platyhelminthes; order Polycladida; family Euryleptidae; genus Prostheceraeus; species Prostheceraeus crozeri. The sequence continues at coordinate 119,323 of CAJQUW010002221.1, read as the reverse complement.
AAGTATCAACAGTGGGAGAATGAATTAAACTTCGATGACTGTAATAGTGACGATATGAAAATTAAAGAAATAGAAAAATTTGAAAAATTGAACAACATCAAAATAGTTCTCCATGTTTGGGAAAAGGGATTGAAGGGTGTGCGCTACAACTCGCGTTCGAGTTGTTATGAACGTACAGTAAACCTGTTATTAGTAAAACAGGATGATAGTGAGGAATGGCACTACTGCGGTATTCCCAAAATCTCTCGCTTATACCACCACTTAGAAAACTCTAGTAGAGAGTTATATTACTGCGACAGATGTATTCGCCACTTTAGGAGGAAAACTAAATTTGAAACTCATTACGAATGGTGTAAGCGAGGTAAACTACAAATGGAGCGCATGCCCAAAGATAAGGAGTTTTCATATAGAGAGAATGGTGATGAACTAAGTCCTCTTCGTGTCATCTATGCTGACATCGAATGTTATATCGATGATAACATCCATCGACCAGCAGCCATTTCCTGCTATGAAGTATGGCATGATCACTTTAGGAGTAGGCAAAATAAAATGCGCGTCTGGCAAGGTGAGGATTGTATTTACCAATTCCTACAATTCCTCGAACAGGCTGTAAAATTTCAGCAAAAGTATGATGGTGAACTCTATCGCAGATCATTGCATATGACAGCAGATGATCAAGCAAAATTTGATAGTTGCAACGTTTGCCCCAAATGTAGGAAAACATTTGACGATGATAAGATTAAGAAAGTGCGCGATCATGATCACATCACTGGTAAATTTAGAAACGCACTCTGTTCAAAATGCAATTTTTCACTTAGGATGAAACGGCGTACATTACCCGTCATTTTCCATAATTTCAAGGGCTACGACAGCCATATGATAATAAAAGGAGGTTTAGGTCAAATGAAAGAGTGGAAGCTTGATGTAATAGCACAAACGAGAGAGAAGTTTATGGCCATGACAGCAAAAGTGCCTGTCGATAAAACTAAAGAAAATAAGACGGTCTATTTTGATATAAAATTTTTAGATTCCTACCAATTTATGACTGCATCACTGGCCTCTCTCGTGCAAAATCTAAAGTCTCTTCCACTAACACAAAATCTTAAGAAACAATATCCAAATCTAACCGATGAAGTCATCACACGGAAAGGAGTCTTTCCATATGCATATTTTGATGCGATTAGTAAACTCGGCGAGACTTCTCTTCCGCCCATAGATAAATTTAAAAATGATTTGACCGGCGCAGAATGTAAGACCGAAGATTATGATCATGCACAAGATGCATGGATAAAATTTGACTGCCATACATTTGGTGAATATATGATTGCCTACCTTAAGTTAGATGTATTTTTGCTGGCTGATGTATTTCAGGAGTTTCGACGAGTGGCATTAGAAGAAGATAAGTTAGATCCCGTCCACTTTGTCAGTCTGCCAGCCATGTCATTTAAGTCTGCTTTTAAAATGACTGGTGAGACCATTCATCTCTTACAAGATCCAGAGATGTATAATTTATTTGAGCGAGGAATTCGCGGTGGTCTCACATTTGTAAATAAACATAGGTTAAAATCTGAAACAGTAGGTAATGATCAGACTCATCTTAAGTATTATGACCAAAATAATTTATATGGTAGTTCACTATCCAAACCACTCCCTCACTCTGAGTTTAGCTGGTTAGATGATAGTGAAATTCAGCATTTCTCCAACCCTTCTAACATACTAGCAATCCCAGATGAAGGTGATTGGGGATATTATTTTGAGATAGATCTAATCTATCCAAATAATATTAAACATAAAACCGTAGATTTTCCACTCGCACCCGAATCAGGTGAAGTGAGTAAAGATATGTTTTCCGACTTTATGAAACAATTTCATAAAGATTTAGAATCATGCGGTCAACCCGACTATAAGCCTTGCCGCAAACTTTTACTCACCCAGTATGATAAGGAAAACTATCTAGTCCACTTTAGCATCTTAAAATTTTATTTAGAAATGGGTATGATTTTAAAAAGAGTTCACCGCATTATTAAATTTAGACAGAAAGCCTTCCTCAAACCATATATTGATAGCAACAGCCAGAAACGTGCACTAGCCCAAAATAATTTTGAAAAAGATTTTTATAAATATAAGAACAACAGTCTATTTGGTAAGACGATGGAGGATGTTAGAAAGCGCGTAAACTACAAACTAGTTAATGATGATCAAAAGTATCACAAATTGACCTCATCACCTCTATTCATCGATAGAGACATTATCGATGAGGACCTTATAGGTGTTAAAATGATAAAATCTGAAGTTGAGTTGTGCAAACTCATCTATATTGGCCAAGCTGAAAAGAATAACTCTAAGCTTGAAATGTATCAACTCTTCTATAAAATACTAAAACCGTGTCCTCTCGTAAAAGAGGTTCGTTTGTTGGGTGGTGACACAGATAGTTTCTTCTTAGGTATTACCACTCAAAAAGATTTAAATTTTAATGAAGTAGGAAAATCTTTAGAAAGATATTTTGATACATCAAATTATCCTACTGATCATCCACTATACTCCATCAAAAATAAGGCCAAACTTGGTTGTTTTAAGGATGAGACAGCAGGGAAGGAGATAGCTGAAATGATTCTCCTCCGCCCTAAAATGTATTCTATGAAATTAAAGGATAGTGATGATAGCATTAAGCGCGCTAAAGGCATATCAAGATCATTGGTCTCTAACATGAAACATAAAAATTTCAAGGGAGCCTATAGAAATAAAAATATAACGTTTGTCAATATGACAATCTTAAAATCTAAGTCGCATGAGATCAAAACTCATACTTTTAGGAAACGGGCGCTTTCAGCATGGGAGGATAAGAGGTGCTGGCTAGAACACAACATATCTCTTCCACATGGACATCCTGACACAAACATACCACCACCCAAAAGAATTAAACTCACACTACCACATTCAGGAGACGTCTTAGCATAATCATCCTTAACTTAGTATTTTGATGTTGATTTCTGTAGATAAACATTGTTGTTTTATGTATCGCATGAGATTGTTTTTTCCTTGTGAATATGTGTCCACATCTGTACATTCCCCATGTGATGACTTTTCCACTGAAAGACATTTTTCCTATCCCTGTATATTTCCACCCTTCACGAAGTAAAAAGACTTTTTGTATATAGCAATGTTTATTGAAGTGCGCTCATGTATATATTTTCAGTGGATGTTGTATAAAGTCTATTGCTTCACATTCATGTACATATTTCAATAGATGTTGTATAAAGACTTCACTTTGTTTTCCGAAACACTAACGTTATGAGGGATTTAGTATCTTTCACGTGGATGCACTCTTGTAAACCATTGGTAATTTTGATAGCAATAGAGGGTATAGTTTGTTTGACGACGGGATGATAGAAAATAGATTCAAACATCTTCTCGACTATTCCATATGAAGCGTCTTTATCATGAATGAAATCACGTAAAATGTATTCTTTTTTCTCACCAACAGAAATAGGTAGAATCAAATCACTTTGAATGTAAAGGTGCTGTTCATGTTTATCAAGTGTCATTGGTGTTTCTATACCAATCGTATGCGCAGCAGCAAACACAGTTTGTAGCATTGAAAAACCAAAGAGTTTTTTCAAATTTTTACTCAATTGACATTGAATGTCATCACCCAGTCTCAGAACAACGCGTTGATTTTCAATTGAAAACGAAATGTGGTGTGTCTTTACATCATATTTACTTTTCATCACATGCTTCAACTTCTGTTGTATATAAGGATTTACTACATGAATGAAGCTTTCAACTGTATGATATAGACGCGGCATTATATTGATAGCAACTTTAGATTCTTCATAAGACTCGTAAATTTTCTTGATGCGATCGCCATAGATGTCCACCCACCATTCATCATTAACTGAATCAGCTTTAGTGTGATATTCATGAGAACCATACACCACACCGCTTCCAATAATAGGTGTATAATGTCTTACAAAATGACGCAAGGTTGGAGAGAAATAAACTGTAAGTTTGTCATTATATTTCTGAATAACCAACTTATTTTTGTTCGCCATAATTTTCTCTCCATACTTCTTACCCACAGTCTCATTCCATCGTTTTAGTAACTCAATAAGTGATAAAGGTTGAACGCCACGCTTTTTCAAAATGATGCGTTCTTCACATTCTACAACATCTTCATCAAATATTTTAAATCTATAATGAAATTTGTTGATTCGATTTGAATAAACTTTTTTAACATTTGCAGTAGCAATTGATGTTAGATGTAGTCCATGACCAAAACCAAGATGTGGATAGAATTCATTATCCAACCTCAGCGTAAGACCTTTAGTAAAAGAATGAAAGCGGAGGAACTGTCTCCCACTCCAATGATAGATAGTAAACTCATAAGCTTTCTGATTTTTATTCTTCATGATGGAAGTATTACCACTGTTGAATGCCTTAATAATTTTCTCATTCCCAAATGGTTCATAAGAATCTGATTTTATCTGAATCCATTCATAGTTCCACTTTCCATCTGATGTTAAATTGTATGGGAACTGAAATGCATTATTCATCGTTATTCCATCATGGGTGCGAGGAGTCAATATCATTTCTTCCAAATCATTCACATTCTGAATATTGCTATCATAGCAAATATTAGAAACACCAACCTCCCATTCACCTTCTAAATGCAGTGGTCGATTTAATTCTACTCGATAGTCTGATGGTTTATTTTTGGGAAATTTATTCATAGAAGCATTACTGGGCAAGTAGATTAGAAACGAGTCCTTATTTTCACTTTCCATATTATTCACATTGGAAAAATATATTAGCATACGTTTGCATTAACTCTTCATTCGGAAATGGAGTGTGATACTTGTTACAGCATCTTTATGAAAAGGAATCAACGCACCAGCATCGTCATAAATGGCAATATCAATTTGTGGGATGTAGTTTGATTTCAGCTTTGTATAATGCACTTTCTTGAAAGTATGCTCAGATAAAATACTGCAGCTTTTTGGCTGGTATGGTATCATTGCTAGCAATGGAGCTTCACTATCTCCCACACGTACATCTTCACCAATATTGGAATATATCTGAAAATAGTTAATACGACGCGATAGTGACATGTCTGCGCTAGCTTTGGTTACAGTACCACTTTTAAAGATATTTTGATCAAAACCCAAAATGTCCATTAGAGTTTTATCCATAATTAGTTCAATACCTTTTCCACTTATAGTGAGAGACAAAGTACCTTCTTTTTCAGAAAATGAAATATGTTGGTCATTAATCACTTCATTTAAATAATCTACAACCAATTTAACCGAAGTAATAATGCAAGGCATCAACACTCTTGTTTCATGTAAGATACCACCTAAAGACTCTACACACTTTCTGTATAAAGATACGGACCATTCTGTATCAAATTGATTTGACCTTTCACATGGTAAATGTTGCATATCAGATTTTCCATGAACAGCTGCAGAACGATGTCGCAAGAACTGATGAAAATCTTTTGAACAAACTAATACTAGATCATCATCATTTAATTTGCTTATTGCAATATGATTAGATGATTTAATATAAGTCAATGTTGCCACTTGTTTACCATCAACTCGAAGGAGATAATTAAATTTCTTCAATAATGTTTCAGGAGTCATGTTTGTCTTCTTGGCTTAATCACAATCTTCTTCACCAACGTCTTCTCATTTCTTGGAATAAGATCTACATAATAAGCTTCCTCTCGATATATTAACTGTTTATGACCACTTATGTGGTAATTAACGTTAAAATTATCATAGCTTGTTAAGGCGCTAGCGAGGTAGCCTAAATCATTTCTTCAACTTGGACTTAAACCAACAATCCAATCTTTCTCAACTACATGATGTACATAATTATAATCATCATTGTGTGGAGTAAATTGGACAATATGTTTACACGCTTTATTCAAGAAATCATATATAAACTTTTTACATGATAAGAGATCTTTCTTTGGCCACTGTGGATGTATACTCGGCACCCTTTTCACATTGGTAAGCAGCTGTACGCCTCATATTAATAGTCTTCACCTCATGATCAAAAGTATAGACACAGTTGCTATAAACAAGTTGAGTGACACCCACTTCCCAATTTCCATTTAGCTGTTGTGCATGATCAATGGGAGTAGAAAAGAGTGCGACTCGATTACTAGTAAATCTCTTTGTAGCTGCATTGCTAAGCAAATATGATAAAACGACATTTTTATATTGCTGATCTGCAACTTTGCATAACATCATGAAGACTTGGATTTTGGACTCTCTACAATATATCAGAGTTGATCGTGATGGAAACGTACATTTCAAAAATTCTCATGGTCATACATCAAGAGGAATTACATTAACATGGCGACAATTTGTCAACCTCAATGATATCATGAGGGATTTGGAATATTTTGAAACATTAAGATTCATCTCCTTGGGTGATCAAGTTTGGCTTCAACATTACAGAAATGAAATTCAAATCTACCATTCTCATTCCGCAAACTGTTTCTCATTTCGCAAATACAATTGGGAGAAGTATAGAAGATATATACATCGCTCCATCATGACATTTATTCGTCGTGAGTTCATCGCCCTACTATGCAAATCTTAATCAGACATGACTACCACACATCATGAATTGGAAATTAGATTCCCTACAACGTATTGAAACGGATCATGATCGAAACGTCTATTTCAAAGATTCAACTGGAAATGTGAGAAGAGAGTTTGCTTTATCTTATCGTCATTTTCAATCTCTACATCATATCATGAAGGACTTGAAATACTTCTATATGAAAAGACATTCACGTATTGGAAATCGCATCTCGCTGCGCGTCAACAATCGGCGAATTCCACTCTATCATTCCCAACTTCATACTAACTTCACATTTCATCAAGGTAGTTGGGAAAAGTATAAAAGTATATAATAATACATCGCTCAATTTACTCATTCTTTCATCATGAAGCGCCATCGCTACACCATCGTCAACATTCTCCGTCGCTTCAGACTCTACACCAAAATCGATCTCACAACATTACACCAACAGCTTCCAAACAGCAAGTATTACCCGGGCCGTCCTCAAATGTTAGTGGTGAAGATGAACAATTCACGAACTCTTCAACTCTTCCCAAATGGGACTGTACAGATTCTCGGCGCCCTTTCTCATTCATCGGCGCAGTCAATGCGCTTAGAGCTACAAAGACTACTACGTCGGATATGGAAGAGGGAGAGGTGTGTGATGTCGAATCTGACTGTGGACAATATGATGATATCTACTCAATTGAGTGACAGTCTATCATTTTTGAAGATTCGTACCAGCAGTTACAGTTTGTGTTATGAACCCGAACTTTTTCCTGCAGCTCTCATTAATTGTTGGTTACCTGTGCATGTGGCAATCTTTCATAATAGTAAAGTGATCATTACTGGACTAAAATCTCGTGTACAAGCAAATACGATCCTAGACTATCTCATTGAGTATGTACGTACCCAGCGGATTGTAAAATAAAAAACAATTTTTCCAACATGATGTTTTTATTTCAAATCTTGATAGAACTTACAAATCATTTTTTCATTAGAGGATGGATTACATGAAAAGTTTTGAATAATAGATGCAAATCGAGATACATGTAAACGTTTTAAGATGAAGTACAGTACAAAAGCACCACACGTTGATGAAAGTGGATGTTGTAGTATGCGTTCATTTCGCTGATATTGACGCGTATGTTTTCTCAACCACTGCTGTGTTGGTATATTTGGAGGTTGAGCAAGAGAGTCAAATAGTTCACCACGTCGGTCTTCTCCAATAAAGATCGCTTTCCAATGCTCACCGCCGCCTAAATTCTGCGAATGAGTGTTTAGCACAATAAAGATGGGATAGTGATATTACTGCAGGTGGTAAGGTATCGAGTGAATAGACATTATCGAAAGCTTTCAACGTCGCTTCGTCTGCATTACGCTGCACTTTAGTCTTAAAATCGTCAGCAGTCAACCAACTCATTAACGATTATACTGAAGAATCACGTCACGATACTTTGTAATTTCAATATTTGAATCGAAGACTGCATAAATTAATACATTGATCGTCTCAGGTAGTGTTCTTTTGAACGTCAAATCCAAACGAATATTATGAGGCACGTTCGCTTGACGATAGGGTGCACTAATATCGCTGTCAGCAGTCAAATCAAATGCATAAATAGTATATCCACTCTTAAACTCTTTCATAGTAAGTCCGTTGGTGTCATCCGTATTGTAAAAGCCAAAGACATCCATAAAATCAACATAACTGCGCATAAATTGATCCGAAGCAAAATCTGGTTTGTAGGGTGGACCAGGATGACTGACACCATTTACACGTAAAGCAATTTCACTTAACTGATTGTGTTTAAAATTGAAAGGATTCTTCTTTATATTACCATTAAATGCATCATTTCAACCATTGCCACCATGAGGAGCTTCGGTGCTTCCGATGGAAAGAGGCCATCTTTCATGAAACTCTTTTGATCTTTCGGAATTGTAAAGGTGAGAAGCTTTGTATGCTGAACGGGGTAAATGGCATTTTGGCGGTTAAGACCTTCAGCATGCCCTCTAATGACACTTGGATTCGGTACTACTCGACGAATGTAAAGTGCAATATCTTCCACATGAATCTAAAATTGTCAACTTTACCAAATGCATTCAGCGCAAATTCAGGCTTATTCAATGTCAGCTTGAGTCGCATGCTGGTATTACAGAGTAAAAACTTTGACGGTCTAAAGAAGTCTAAATTCAGCGGACCATATAGCTGACATACATGTACTTTACTATCTTTAATCATAGCAGATCGCTTTTCATCTCTATACCATCCCATGGCTTCCATATGACTTTTTTGTGCTGCTGGATGAAACTGTGATACATGATTGAAATATGATTTATAGGGATAATCGCTTTGACCACCTTCCACCTGCTGCTCTCCAATCGTTAGAGAAACATCGCGAAGTAATGTAGTCAATGGTAAATTGTTCAGTCCAACTTTATGTGCATCGTCAATAGCAGTTCCATCTGCTTGCTGAATTCTAAACCTCAAATCAAGCATCGCATAACTCAAATCTATGTAGTCATCACTACCACCAGGAATAACAAATTCAATGGGGCCAGCATTCTCAGCTGTTCGAGGATGATAATCTACAATACTTGAACTAAGAATATCTGTCTGTATGTCTTGTTGATCAAACAAACAAAAACCGGAAGTTTTACACTCCATGATTAGAAGTTATAGCAGCGTCGTCGTTTAGCGCCTGATGAATGATTAGAGCCTCTACGACGTTTGCGTGAATGCCTTTTGACTGAAGATCGCACCTTACCAGCTCCGCGATGTTTCCTCCTTCTTTTATTCATTCGTTTAGGTGATTTCTTTCCTTGAGTAACACCAGCAAAGGTCTGCTTCAATGTTTTTAAACCGCGTTCCTTCCCACGATTCAACAAACTGCTCTTAAAACTTCTACCTCTGGAAAGATCACTAGCAACATCACCAGCAAAGCCAACGGCATTACTTAAAACATTTCGTTTTAAAGATCTACCGACATTGGATATGAGAGGTGCTACAACAGATTTCAGTGCACCAAGTATGCTACCTGCACGTTGGCGGCGAGCGCCGATGTAAATTTGTCCTCCACCACTTACATAGGAGGGTCGTGAATAAAATGAGGCAGTTGGATTCATAGCTCAAACCCTAAACATTGTTAGTTACAACTTTGCATGAATCACTGTCGATCACTTAGATGAAAGATGTCGGCACGACGCATCCAAGAGTTCATACTTGAAGGATAACCAGTCCATTTAACAAGACACCATTCTTCACCTTGCCGTTTTCTACATCGAATGATTTTCTCTACCAAATATGTTTCACTTTCAGTGACTACCTCAATCTCATCGCGGTAAAAGCTACCTCAATTTCTTCATTATCGTAATCTTTCAACTTGTAGGTGGTCGGAGAGTCTTTTTGATTAATCCTTGATACTGTAAATACCTCCTCTGTCCAATTCGGAAGGTACCCTTTAGCAAAAACACTTTTCACTTTTGAGATACGAACTTTATCGCCAATTTTCACATCACTTTTCACATGAGTGCGTTTACGTTGGAATGATTCGCGCACTTATCTACATTGTCAGCCATTTACAATCTACTGGTCTGAGTCCAATAGAACGATGGATAGAGTGATTGTAGGCATGGAGTGTATCTTGTAGAACCTTTATCCAATTTTTTGTCAAGTTGGCAGTAAAATGTCGCCACAAGCGATTTTTTAATGTGCGATTAAAACGTTCAACGAGTGCAGCTTTATAAGCACTCTTTACACTAAACAACTCAATGTCATGCCTCTCAAATAATCTTCTCACATGCTGATTTTCAAACTCTTTTCCTTGATCACTCTGAATTCTTTTTGGAATGCGACCTTCTCGAAAAATTGTTTGGAATGCTTTTGCTACTCCTTTCCCTTCTTTAGTTTTTAAAGTTTGAGCCCACGCATAACGCGAGAAAATATCAATGACGGTTAAAATAAAATTATTGCCCGAGTTATGTTTTGAAATGGAGGCGACATCGCACAAATCTGCTTGCCACTGTTCATCGATGTCATGAACAATATAATGGCGGGTGCGGTACTTCTTTTTCGCTTGTTTGTGGAGTGTATAGGTAGCCTGACCCTTTAACCATCGTTTCACTTGTGATTGTGGAAGACCACTCGCTTTTGATAATATCTTGATAGATGCAAATCCTGCCGGATGTTTTACATCATAATAGATTGACTTCAAACGATCAGTCGATGACGACTGACTCTTTTTCCTCCTTCTCATCTTTTTGTTTTCTTGCCTTTGTACATTTACAACAACTACAGCATTTAGCTTTAGCGGTTTTGCGATCGTGTTCACATTGCTTAGGGGTTTCATTATGAGAGCTGGCGCAGCAAGTGCAAGTGACAACGACATTCACCTCTGGCGGCTCATTACATGGCAAGCAACACATCTGCTTCATATTAATAGTCTGAGAACATGTATTTCCTGGGGAAGGAGCTGTTTTACGTTTTCCTTTTACCAGTTTTAGTGACGATTGTAGATCTGCGTCGAGTTCTTCCTCTTGTTTGCTTATGTGAGTGTGGGAGGGGATGTAGCAGGTGACGACTTAAACCAATTTGTTGGCATTTTCATCGTCTGAAGCATTGGAGCAGTAGCCACTGTTGAATCAAGTTCTTTCAATGTCTCATTATTCAAAGAAAATTTTGGCACATTATGCTTTTTCAATAGTTTAAGAAAGTATGACCAACCAGGTGGAACATAGCCTTGACGGCGCTTTCTACGTGTCGCATACTGAATCAAGTCTTCATAACGTGAAGCATCAATCACTTTATTTTCATCTGTAATGATTTCTCCTCTATCATTTACATTGAGATGGGGCTCAATACTATTGAAAAGAGATATGGCATGTGCGCGAGATGCTAAAGGTGTAGCAGTCGATACAGAGTCACGCATCTTATTCTTCAAGTTTTTCAATTGCTCAACAGTTTCCGATTGTAATAATACAGCACGATGTGGATCTTTGATGTGAACATTTTGCTGATAATCTATTTCTTTCCTATACATTTGATTTGCAAGAGGTTGCTTACTTGCTGCATGGCAGTCAATTGTACATATTCATCCTGAGGAATAACAATCATGCGAGAATAAGAACTCATAGTTTGTAGATAATCATGGGAGTTTTCAAAATATCACTTCGAAATCTAAATTCTTCCGGACACTCTTGCGTAAAGTCAATGAATAAGTAACCGTATGGTTTTTCAGTAGCTGCTTGAAAATTTTCAATTAAGGCTTTTGATCCTCTGGGTGCAACTTGTCGCGCTAAAATTTCAAATTGACTTTTATCTCGCGGATTCTTGAAAATAGCATAATAGTGTGTATTCAGGTTTCGTGTACGAGCTTCTTTTTTTTTTTTTACATCAGAAACAAATTTTGTGTAATATAGATGATAAAACACCTTTTATGGTGTGCTGCGCGAGTGAACATATCTGTAACATCTTTTGAATTCTTACTTTCTTTTAATAAATCATCCAATACAACAACATCATTAGACTGAAGTTTATCCACTGGAATAATTCCTTCATGTCGAATAAAGTTGCGACTTTGCAATTCCTGAAACAGCGAAGGTTGATAAATACCATAACACCAAATCACTCGATTGATAGGTTCCTTAAACAACTCCCTTCTTTTATCCAATAAATTCAGCGTGAAAACAGTTTTACCTGCATGAGATGGACCTGATACAGTCAGAACTTTATCACATTGAAGTCTGGAATCCATTTTATTACTTTGAGACTCAACATTTGCATAATTAACGCTTAGAGCCAAAGATATTTCCCAATAGGTTGCCCACGGCAGGAGCTATCATTGGAAGTTATTGCTGAAAGGAAACCGCCCTTTTGTGTTAGAGTTTTCCTCTTTCTTTGAAGGGCGACTTTAGGATTGGAGATGAAACGCAATTTCGTAGCATATCGCTTAAGTAACTTTCGTTGTTTTGGCGCTAATTTCTTCGTCCTCAACTTCCTCACATGAGAAATAATTTCACAAATGAATTTATCGTTAGCAAAGTCGTTATAGCATTGTATCGCTGATTTGCTTTCATTCGTCGGAGAGCTTGAATGGCTGAAGAAAACTTTTGACTTTTACGTTTCGTCATTTTACGTTTCGCCATTTTCCGTGTTAGTCTTTGCTAAGACCTATCTTTACCACATTTGCATAGGTACTAACTATTGCGACATAAGTGACACTCGAAATGAGCAATATCACAGTGGTTACATTGGCAAAGTTGAATGCAATTACGTATGAAACAGCGTTGACAAAAAGCATGCTTACATCTCTTGAAGATGCGCTTTTCATTTCCATCCTTTCGCTTACATACATCGCAACACATAGTTTCTCCGTTACTGATGTCTATAGCAAGTCTTTTTGAAGATATGAATTTGCTAGCCTTTTCTAAATAATAGACGCATGTACAGAAGGAATATACTTCGAGAGTGAGCAGACATAGCTCGAAAACCAGTTGTGCTACAATCAAGTACCACTGCATTTTCAATTTTTCTTTATGGAAAGTTGAATGTGAATATCTGAAATATCCTTCTTTGATTTGCGTTTTGATGTAGCATTCTTCTCCGACTTGCGCTTCGTACCACTGCCGTTAAGGATTTGATCAATTATGTCGTCCACGTTGGGTGGTTTTGGAATATATAGGATGGATTCCATATGCATGGAGAGAGAGGCTATTTTATTATCCTTGTGTTGGCCATAATATAGCCCATTCACTTTGAAAAGGATATCCCAAGTACCTTCTCCGAGCTCATCACATCTGATGGGTATTTAATGATCTCCATCCTTCTTATAGTAAGTACACCAATGTGATACCGGTAGGCAAATGTGATTACCATCCCAAATCTTTCTATAGGGAGTATCCTTGTCATCTCTAGCCTTCCACTCTTGAGCAAGAGGAGTAGAAATGTCCATATTTAATGTCACGTACTCCTCAATAATATCAAGTTGGTGGCGAATGTACGGACTCACGGGGATCAGTATGTAGTCCCCATACTGATTGCGCATCATCTTGACATCCGTGGAAGGGAGCATTCCCGTTTGGAGTACTACGCTATGATCTTCATAACGCAAGACTTGTTTAAATTTACGCTGTAGCGGTGTAGGATTATGTACCTTGGTTGTTTCTTCCACTGGCCTCAGTTGTAGATGATCTGACCGTAGCGAACCTTGTAACGTTTGACCGCCATTTTGTCCTACTAGTGCAGCAGATGGAGTAGATGCCTGAAAATGAAAAAACATTATATTAAGTTTACGTTCAAGGGAGGAGAGGGAGGAAAGTAGCGACTTACCATTTTAGTTGGATAATAGAATAGAATAGAGAGGAGAGAAATATGCCGTCCGTCACTCGTGTGATTCAACGATTGGAATGATTCTCACTGTGGATGGCTCGCTATTTATATAGAAAATGCTTGATTCTCATTGGATGATGATCCCTCATTGAGACAATAGCATCAAGCTGATTCCAAATCTGAAATCCGTTTTCCAATCCGATGCTTCGTTTTGAAGCTACAGCCCAAAACGTCCCAAATTCTAACTCTGTCGTTTTTCGCCAATGTCCCAAAATCTTAACTGGCGTCTCACATCTAAACGAAGACAGATAGGAACAAGCCGATTCTTTCACTGAATTTGTCTCACTCTTAGCTTTCAAACGAGCTATGGCACGACAAAATCCGTCCACTGGAAGCCAAAATCGAAGCAAGCTGTCCAGAGGGGGGGGGGTCAGCGAAATGTTTCTCTCCGATTGACTTGAAACTCACCATACAGATAGAGAATTTCACGCTGATTCCAAATCTGAAATCCGTTTTCCAATCCGATGCTTCGTTTTGAAGCTACAGCCCAAAACGTCCCAAATTCTAACTCTGTCGTTTTACGCCAATGTCCCAAAATCTTAAATGGCGTCTCACATCTAAACGAAGACAGATAGGAACAAGCCGATTCTTTCAGTGAATTTGTCTCACTCTTAGCTTTCAAACGAGCTATGGCACGACAAAATCCGTTCACTGGAAGCCAAAATCGAAGCAAGCTGTCCAGAGGGGGGGGGAGGTCAGCGAAAATTTTTTCTCTCCGATTGACTTGAAACTCACCATACAGATAGAGAATTTCACGCTGATTCCAAATCTGGCCTCCGTTTTCACATCCGATGCTTCGTTTTGAAGCTACAGCCCAAAACGTCCCAAATTCTAACTCTGTCGTTTTTCGCCAATGTCCCAAAATCTTAAATGGCGTCTCACATCTAAACGAAGACAGATAGGAACAAGCCGATTCTTTCACTGAATTTGTCTCACTCTTAGCTTTCAAACGAGCTATGGCACGACTAAATCCGTCCACTGGAAGCCAAAATCGAAGCAAGCTGTCCAGAGGGGGGGGGACGTCAGCGAAATTTTTGTCTCCGATTGACTTGAAACTCACCATACAGATAGAGAATTTCACGCTGATTCCGAATCTGGCCTCCGTTTTCCCATCCGATGCTTTGTTTTGAAGCTACAGCCCAAAACGTCCCAAATTCTAACTCTGTCGTTTTTCGCCAATGTCCCAAAATCTTAAATGGCGTCTCACATCTAAACGAAGACAGATAGGAACAAGCCGATTCTTTCAGTGAATTTGTCTCACTCTTAGCTTTCAAACGAGCTATGGCACGACAAAATGCGTCCACTGGAAGCCAAAATCGAAGCGAGCTGTCCAGAGGGGGGGGACGTCAGCGAAACTTTTTCTCTCCGATTGACTTGAAACTCACCATACCGATGCAGAATTTCACGCTGAATCCGAATCTGGCCTCCGTTTTCCCCATCCGATGCTTCGTTTGGGCGCTACAGGCCAAAACGTCCCAAATTCTAACTCTGTCGTTTTTCGAAAAATGTTGAAAATTTTTTGGTCGCCGATTGACTTCAATAATTCACCATATCCGATGCAGAATTTTACGCTGATCACGAATCTAAAGTCCGTTTCACCATATTCCACCACGCCAACCTAGACGGTCGCCCACGTCAACCTAGACGGTCGGCCACGTCAACCTAGGCGGTCGGCCACGTCAACCCATACGAGACCAACACATCCGAGTCTCACACTCTGTCGTTTTCGAGGGGGGGGGAGGGGGAGGGGGAGGGGGGGTGGGAGAGTAGCGAACATGAGTTTGTGAACGTGAAACCAACTGGCCGGCACAACCCACGACAGACCACAACCTCTGTCGTTCCAGAGGGGGGAGGAGGGGGAGGGGGTAGGGTGGGAGGGGGGCGCGCCGGTCGAGTGTTTGTCACTTGCTTACTACTGATATTTTTCGTGAAATCATGTTGACTTATCTCAAACAAAACTATTTTTGCGTTTATGAATTATAATGTGTTTTTATTTCGGATTGATAATATGCTTAATTTCAAAATTACTTAATGCATAATTGTTGATGGTTAAATACTTATTGATTATTCATGAAATGCCTTAGACGTACGTGTATTAAAATCGAATTGAGTATTGAAAGTATCACTCTTGAATGTCATTATCTCACTACTTACAGAACAGTAGTAACATTAGTGTGATCCTTATTTGCAAAAGGCCTAAAATCAACATACTTTGGACATGATTTATGCTTTCTTTTAACATTGTGTTGGTATGGCTTTGGTACGTAAAGCATGCCACATTTTAAATAACATACGAAAAACATACAAATATAAACCAAGAGAATGCAGAAATATACCAAAAAAATTTTGGTATGCATCCTTCGTATGTGATTGCTATTGAGCGATTTACAGTGTGGCTGTAAATTAAATTGACCATCAGTTGTAATTTATTTGCCATCTCTTTAAATGTTGGGTCGGCCAGCCGTTATATGTATTTTGTTTCCTACTCTATGCTATCAGTTTTTATATTCATTCGCTCTTGGCTTAAAGTAACATAATTATTTACACAATTCTCCACTAAGCTAGTTGCTTTAACTTTAGTATCCTCCATTTCCTGGATTCTTCGAATTTTTTAACCGTTTCGTATTTTAATTTAATTATAATGAAACAGGGTGTCCGTAAATTCGCTTGACTTTTAAATTGAATATCTACATGAGAAAGCAATAAACTTTTTTATCACAAGCCATGTTATATTGCGCAACATAAAGAGGAATTTACGAATCTAACAGTAAGAAGCCAATATTTGATGATTAAAGTGTTCAAATCAAATGTTCGAAATGATTGCCATCGCAATCAATCACTGCAGTCAATCGCCGAATAATATCGAAAACACCAGCGGCAAATTCTTCGTGTGTGACTTCATTGCAGATATCAGTGATCTTCTCACTCGACTGGTCCAGGCTTTGTGGCTTACCATGATGGTATATCTTCGCTTTTATCCATCCCCAGAACCAAAAGTCGAGAGGATTCAAATCAGGTGAACGTGGAGGCCACTCTCGGTCACAACCTCGACTTATCACGCGATCACCAAAT
The DNA here is from genome assembly GCA_907163375.1 of Prostheceraeus crozeri. NCBI lineage: Eukaryota > Metazoa > Platyhelminthes > Polycladida > Euryleptidae > Prostheceraeus > Prostheceraeus crozeri. The sequence continues at coordinate 102,294 of CAJQUW010002221.1, read as the reverse complement.
GTCTGGATGAGGAAGTTTCGTACCTTTGTTGCAAAGTGGCGTGGGGCACCATCTTGCATAAATATACAGGAGGACATTTTGCGCTTTTGCGCAAGTTGAGGACGCACGTGCTCCTTAAGCATCTGCAGATAGGAATCAGCTGCACTGCGTTGGAGAAGAAAAAAGGTCCTAGTCCAAACTTAGCAGAAAATCCCACCCAGACACATAACTTAGGTGAATGAAGGGATTTTGAGATGCATGTTGATGGCTTAACATCTGACCAGATACGACACTTGTCCGTGTCAACGATCCCATCGAGTGAAAAATGCGCCTCGTCAGACCAGACAATGTCATCGATTACATTCTGATTGTCGAGAAGCCAACTCGCACTGAACTATCTCTATCCGAGTCTGAAGATCCATTGTTAATAAGGTAGGCAGGCGAATCGTACCACTTCCACATTGTAGATTTCGAAACATAGCATGAGGAAACACTATGATACAGACTTAAACTATTGGTTGACGCACGCCGTCTTTGTCATTGGTTAGAGCGAAAACATCACGTCCATAGATATGTGATCATGAGCAATTCTATACCATGAAAGCTGATTAATTTGACGTTCTCAATTGAAGATGATACGATATGAATCAATCAATGACTAAGCATGTCGTTATGGCTGGTGATGAAAGCTTCATACAATTGAATAGGGAAAATTTTGAGCTATCGCCCTAGGTAAGGTTAATTGACATAATTAACAGAACAGCTAATTGACTTTAACATCCACTGAAACTGAAATGAATTCACCAAAGCTTAAGAACTATAATTGCACATATAATATTCATTACAAAAATGACTACATGCAGAATGTAAAATTTAAGCAGTTAAATAATCGAATATTCATTTCTTATTGTTAGATTCGTAAATTCCCCTTCATGTTGGGTAATATAGCAGAGTCTCTGACGTAAGCGTTTATTGTTTATTCATGTAGATATTCAATTTAAAAGTCAAGCGACTTCACGGACACCCTGTATATGCCGACAAACTTACCTTCCATCCATGACAATGCTTAACGAACTACCAGACAAAACATATTTTCAGTTGGATGTTTGATATTCAACTTGTTCAGGATGGCTTTCGCAGCTTCCCATGCTTCAATTTCAAATAATTTAGTTGTCATAAATTACTATGAGATCAAAATATCGTGCCAATATGAAAAACAAATCATCACAGACAAGCAGATTTTAGAAAAAATTGGAAAAAACATGGATAGGGCTAAAGCAAGAAACTTTATTTTATTAAGACAAATGATGGTTTGTAATCAATTGACGAAGTTCAAATTGTCAAAACTCTTCAATAAGTCAATAAGTGTTTATTTCCTAGTTTCATGGAAAACAGTGAGAACATGGAACACATTCGTGGTAAAGATTGCGTGCGGTCAATGAAAACACATTTGTAGCTAAGGAAGAAGAGGGGAATGAACAATAGATATCCTGTTTTTGTATGTTAGTTATATAGCCTACATCATGTTCCAGCATTGAAAAAGGCATTTTGATCAGGATACTCCGGTTAGATGTCGTTCTCTTCCCTTTGATAATAGGGCTTGATATTTCTCAAAAAATGTCATATAGAATATTTTCAAAGTTTCTCACAAAGCCTTCACACAGGCCGTAAAGCCTCGACACGATTATTCAAGCACGGCAAAGACATACGAAATGTTTGCTGAAATCCAGTGCTAACTAGCCAGTAAACAAAGAAATTAGTTGCGTTACTGGTGATCTTTAAAATTTCGAGGCATCGAACTATGAATACCCGTTTTCCCATTGAAATGAATGTATCCAAACTGAATGTAGTAAATATCGCAAATGTTACAATCAAGGGTTAAATATAAAAACGCAGCTATCTGAAATATGCTGACAGCAATGGCCATTTTAGTAGCAGTTAATGCTCTCATTGCCAAAGTTCCATTTGATTCATTGAACTTTTTCTTGCTCTCGCGAATTTGAAGCATAGTCAAAACGCTAAAAATGGCTGAAATAATAGCCGGGAAAAATATTGATAAGGTTGGATTGGTTATAAACACAATTGAATACTTGACAAAATAACTATTGATGCAGAGGTTGCCACTTTGTTTTATATCAAAATTGTAATATATCAACGCAAGATTGAAAAGTCCAATCCCAACAATAAGCATTGAGGTCTTCATTTCAGATTTAAAGATAGTCGGCTTCACTGGAAATCGTACACAGGCGTATCTTTCCACACTGATCAAAAGCAGTATCCAAGCTGAAAAGCCTTGTGTCCAATTTCTTGCCAGACTTGATAATACGCATTCCAATCTGCTGTAGCCAATCCATGCATGATTGACACCAACGTGTAAACAAGCAATTATTCCAGGCCAGATAAGTACTAAAGTATCGGATACAGAGAGCACGTAAAACAAGATCTTTGTCGTTTTCCGCAATGAATGGAAGTGATACAAAGTGTATAATGCAAGGCAGTTTGTTATGACTCCAATAACGATGATGATTGAGCCATAGATTGCCCAAAAAGCTCCAAAAATTTGATAAAATGTTGTTGTCGAGTTGCTCATTTTGAAAATACAGGTGGATAAATGTCGTGATGAAGAAAGTATATATACATTTCGCTTACGCAGTCATTTTTCTCAATAAATAATTAATAGATGAAAATGGGCGTCACAACTTGATAAACAATGCAGATTATATTACATGATTATCACACAATTTGAAATGATGAAAGCTATTCTCCCGCGGCCATATCCCGATGATATTTGAGTCTACAATGCTGAAATTGAAGCCTCGCCTATTATTTCATCAAAGGTGTTCATCAAATTCAAGTAAAGAACGCAAGTAATTGCCATTATTTCTATGTGTGATGTCGATTGGTTGGAAAATGAAGAAATATGTACGTTTTTGATGTCATTGCTTGAGCCAAGAAGCAGAATAAGATCTCACTGTTTCGAATAAAAGTTTCTTATATCAAAATGCAATTCATGTTCGATTGCAATGGGATAGTCATGGCGTGCTGACTAAAACTCAATCTTTAGAAATACATGCAAACTATGAATAGTCTATAACTACATGTATCAAGGCAATGCAAAGTCATGGGTATTAAAGAAAGATGGAATAATTAAATATTGAATTGCATCCTTGGTTGAAAAATGAGAGCAGATCTGAATAGCTGCCATTTAATTTAATGTCAGGCTTAGCTCACATCTTCCAGCTTCGACAACTCCCAGTTAGAGTTGCAGCCATGCGCGGGTGAATTTGATATCTGCAATTAGTAAAGTAAGCACTCGGTGGGTGCCTCTGAATTACCGAAACTTGAACATTTCAATCGAGTCAGTGCAACTTTAAACAGCAGAGATATATCAGAAAGTTAGCGATACCTCCACATGCGAAAGGAAAAATTCTTTCTTCAGATACTTTTAAATTTGATGTAATTCCACCAATATGTCGCTTTCAGGCTTTGCCAAGGAAGGAAATGAAACTGACACACTGGTCATGAGAATCATAGGACCTAAAATAACTCATAAAACAATACTCTATTAGACAGCGAAGTCCAGGTTGTAGTCATGACAACCAGTCTACATTGGAGAGACCTCTATCTGCATTAAAACTACATGTAGAATTAAGGAACATTTGTCAACTAGCAACCTCGCTGTCCACCAACATTTTTATAATTGTCACACAGTAGCGTCCCCTTGTCGAGCAGTAACAGTGTAAGAAGTCACAGCCGAGCGTGTTCTAATTCACTTGCATCCACTGTGAGACTGACAAGTGCGACTCTTTGCAAGTGTGATGCAGCACATTGAACCGATTTCTATGTTATCGCAGGAATTCTACCTCAACATTCAACTATTTGATCTAAAGGTGAATGAGTTTCAAACATAGAAGCCTTTTTTAACTTTGCTCCCTAATACTTAGCGGTAAGATGAACATTTCAACGATTAGAAGATTCGTCTGAACTGCTGATATCCAAGCAGAAAAGTTCTTTGATTGCAATGTCTAAAAAGAAACATTTAAAGACGTTCTCTAGTTGATCATTTTTTGTCATAGAAGTCCATTCTTTCCATCATAGCGATAGCAACTGAAAATTAATCATGAAGTTAGCTACAAAAAGGATATAAAACGCAGCAGAGTGACAGAGAACATTCGGGTAAGTTGACAAAGAATGCTTCCTACCTACAGTAAGTCAAGGATTTCTGTCTAAATGCAACAATCTTGGGTAGAAATTGAGCTTTATGAGTCTGTGACAAACCGACATACCAATTAGACAATGAAATTCTGTCTGTCAATAGTTTAGAAACTGTTTCAGAAATCATTGGTCACGCGGTCCGATATCTATGACTCTTACAGCTCACACATCGAGGAAGCATTGTTAGTTTGGCAGAAGGTTGTGATCATAGAGTAGGTATATTAGGTAGAGTGGTAACTCCGCATTTATAAAATCCCCATTTTCTAATAATATCTAATTTTCTATAATTCTATAATGATTTTCTAATAAATTCTCGATCAAACTCGCAGTCGTGGTGTAACCACAGATTCCTTCATTTGAGATGTACCGGCCTCATCCTTCATCGTCGATTGTTTCAGATTCCTGGGCAGGAGGACACTCGCGTCAAAGTGTTCCATTCGTCGTGGATCCGGGCCTCTTCTGTGTTTCGTGGTTCTGATATTGTTGTCTTGGGCGGCGGCTTGCTGCAGACACCGTGGAGTGTGTATTAGTAACAGGAGCTGCGAAAGTAAGATCATTCTCTGATACACCAATTCAATGATCTATTTTCAATTCTCTTGTAGCTGTCTTCATTCATGTTCAGTTAATGATTTCATTTGTTCATTGCACAGAGTTAGATTGTTTAATCGTATCACTTTGCTAGAAGTGCAAACTGATTCAAACAGATGGCACATGCAGGAGCTTAATAAGTGGGCAAAAAGAAATGTTTAATACATTGCAGAGATAGGAAAAATAGTCGTGCGTCTCTTGCGGATTGCTCTGAATTCCTTCAAAATACTCCGATCACCGCGACTCCTTCAGATTCGAAGAATTCAGATCATTGCGCAAAAGTTTTCTTGATATTCCTAATGTTGAGTCCTTCGATAATTTTAAAAAAGTTAGCAGGCGCATGAAAAAACGTTCGAATACTTCTCTGTAGAACTTGACATCGACTATGTCTCTTTGATGTGTGATCCGGTTGATAACAGTCACTGAAACTTTGCACAATTTGGCGTGTTTAATGTTGAACTGGCTGCTCATTGTTCGATTGCTATGGTATTTAGTCAGGAGATTGTGCCATTTCATTTACGTTACATGTTCCAATGATTCCTTTCCAGTCAAACGGAAGAAGAGACGACCTGTCTAATTCTGTGGGTGTAACCTTTAATTGTCGTGCAGTAACAGTGTAAGGAGTCACAGCCATGGAGTAAGTATAGATAGGTAGAATGTCGACTCAAAGAAGTGTCTGTATACAGTGAAAAAAATTATATCAAAAGATTCAGTTTTTTGCGGAGATTGCGTTCCTGCTGTCAAAAAAATTATTTGAGCAGTTTTTTTAAAAAGCAAGAATTTTTCAAATTATTCCTGTATTTGTATACTACCGAGATGACGTCAGATAAGTAGTGTGAAATAAGTTGGATATCAAAGGAATGAATATTTGCTAACAAGCATCCTAACCAAGCGGAAATTAAGCTGATGATCAAGGAAATCTAATGAGCCGCATTATAATGGAAGTCTTCATGTTGAGATCTTATTGTGCTTCCTTGGCTGTAATTTCTTGTTTTTAATTCAATATTATCATCGGCATGATTTTATGATTCACTAAATTTACGTTTCGTTTCTTGAATCTGAATAATGATGTGGAATCACTTACATCTTTTTAAGTTAATTGACTCTTTAAGTTATTTTGCTCTATCAATGGCAGGTTGCTTGTGATATGATCACGCTTAAGAAACTACTCTTGAGGTTCAGCATGAAAGTAGCAACCCATTGAATTGCTAATTTAACAAACATTCCCTCTCCAAGGCTGTCCTGACACGGAGGATTTGTAAAATGCAATCATTCCTTTTGTATTACTATCATGATCAGTCAATTCCGTGGTAATTTCTTCAAAACTGCAAAAATTTACATATCTCACATTTGTAAACAATAGCCAACTGTATTCACCTCGAGTTCATTTAATAAAATCGAGAGTGTATACACATTTGGGATTTAATAAATGTGGAGTTACCACACTTCCTAATATACTTACTCTATGGTCACAGCCGACCGTGTTCTTATTCATTTGCATCCACAGTTGTGAGACTAACATGTATAATATGTGCGACTTATTTGCAAGTGCACTGTAAATCGCTCAATACCAATTACATACGAAGGATGCATACCAAAATACTTTTTTAGTATATTTCTGTATTCTCTTGGTATATGTTTGTATGCTTTTCGTACGTTATTTCAAATGTGGTATGCTTTATATACCAAAGCCATGCTAGCAAATGTTAAAAGAAAGCATAAATCATGTCCAAAGTATGTTGATTTAAGGCCTTTTGTCAATAAAGATCACACTAATGTTACTACTGTTTTGTAAATAGTGAGATAATGACATTCAAGAGCCATATTTTCAATACTGAATTCGATTTTAATACACGTACGTCTAAGGCATTTCATGCATAATCAATACGATTTCAACCATCAACAATTATGCATTATGTAATTTTGAAATTAAGCATATTATCAATCCGAAATAAAAACACATTATAATTCATGAACGCAAAAATAGTTATGTTTGAGATATATAGGTCAACAGGATTTCACGAAAGATATCGTTTAAATGTAATGATGTTTATCAACTTAGGTCATAAAGTAGAGTTAATTAAACGTTCTGTTAATGTTGCTAGACAATAGCATCGACGACACATTCGTGGAGCATATAATTCACACTAAATCTCAAGTACTTAAATATCACTCTATCAAACAAAAGATATTCAAGACTGGCATCACCGAAAAAAGTTATTTAACAGTAGTATGTAATACATACATTTTTTTGCTATGTGACTTAAAGCTGCACATACCAAATGGATACCAGAAGCATACGAATGAGAATGAATTTCCATCGGGTCTCGTATATAAAACATACCAACAATTCGTATTTCAGTGTAAAACAGTCAATCACAGATAAAATAGTTCGCATCGCTACATACCAATCACATACAAAAGTAAGTGAGATTTCGTATGAAAAACATACCAGATCTCTGTAGACATACCAGAATCTCGTATCAGATGTTAGTTTCAAATTGTATGTGAATTTGGTATATGTTTGTATATAATTTTCGTATCCAGCGATTTACAGTGTGTGATGCACAGACTTTAACCAATTGCTATGTAATTGCATAAACTGTAGCTGAATAGTCTAATTTAACAATAGAACCAAAAATGAATGAGTTTCAAACAAAGAGGTATTTTAACTTTGTTCCCTGATGCTTAACGGTACGATGAACAGTTCAAAGATTAGAAAATCCGACTGAGCTGCTGATATCCAAGCAAAATCATTCTTGGATTCATCACCCTGACAACACATCGATCAAAGCTAGCAATATCGATCATCGACGTATATTCTCTGGAAGATACATAACGATTTCGTCATCAGTTCTGAAAATACACTTATTTAACCCTCAGAGACCTGAGGGGGGTCCAGTGGACCCCGGAGCCACATTTTTCTATTTCATTTTTTACGCTGACGATATATCAACCACTCAAGCCCATACAAAATCATCATTTCTGACAGTGAATCTGCATGTGTTATTTCATTTCAATTGAATCAGTAGAAGTATGCCAGATAGGCCAAGGGGTCCACTGAACCCCCCTCAGGTCTCAGAGGGTGTAGAAATTCCATCACAAAATTTTTGTAATTAGATGAAAAATGATTTCGAACATGTCCACGATGGTGTATAAAGAGTGAAAGTCATTTATTTATTGTTTGCATCATGCTCGTAGATGTGCAATATGTGTTGGAAGATCGCAAAATGTGAATATTTTGCTTTCGCACATGATCTCGCGTGACTGATTGGCCTATATGAATTTCAGAGACCATGCTCTGAAATTTATACGTCGACGTGTTGTGTCATTGACTCAAACAGTGTATCCAGCTGCAGAGCCTGCGCTTGTGTGCCACACTAGACGTATTCCTGTACCACGTCTGAAGGATCCCGTACCACCTCTTAGTCGCGCCTGTCTCATATACAAGTTCACATGTGACTGCGGACACAGGGCGCACTGAGAGGTGTCTCGGGATTCGCATGCGTGAACACTTTCCCAAGTGGCTGGAGGTTGCTCGTTCTTCTGTTGCTCCGTCCAGTGCTATATGTAGACATATCATTTCTTGTAATCGCTTTATTGGCAACGTTTTTTCTTCTTACTTTTGTGTTTTGAGTTTCTCAAAGTATTCTTTTCTTTTACCTATTTTAGAGTCTCTTTACATATCACACATGCGTCCACCCCTCTGTGTGCAAAAGGAACTGAAACATTCCCTTTCTTTACCATGGTGCTAACTAGTTTGTTATTTACTTCACTTTTTGCCCCTTTTTTCCCATTTATTTTTCTTGGTATTAATTATTATCATTAATTCAGTGATTGTTCAATTTTTTTATTTATTTATTTCATGACTTTTATTGTATTGTCTGTGTAACATTGCTTGTCATTATTTTCATGTGTTCTGGTCGATGATACTATGACAGTGATTGTGTACGAGGTGAATTGACATTACGTGAACTGATTTTCTGTAGCTTACATGTCTGTGTTTATGTCACAACGGTCGTACTCCTCGTGATGAGAGGCCGCGAAAGCGCTCAGGAGAAATAAATAAATATGATGTATTCATTGGCGTTACTTTGTCTGCAAAAGTTGATCGGGCTAGATATTGCTTCAAAGTCGACATAAATCGATGTCCGAAATGAAAGCTATCATTATATTCATAGTTGAGCACCAAAAACTGGTTGATGACAAACTTTTCACAGCAGTAATGATAAGTTTGAGATCTCCACAGCTGTTTTTGGTTCTAGAAGTACAGCAATTTTGACTCATTTTAGGTCTATTTCTGATAGCTTTGGATAAATTTGAAGGAATGTACAAATGGAAAGGATTAGCTGCATGAATTAAATCAATTTCATGAAAATCAACTATCTGAGGCTTTATGGTGACCCAAAATATCGTGGAGCCGCCTCCTAGTACAAATGATGCTGTACTAAATGTGGTTGACTTACAAAAACACCATATTTTCGCACGTGTTTACTGAGAAGGCTGAAAGTCACTCAAGAGATTCATTATACCGACCGACCTGCTACACGCAAACATCATTGTTTTACTTAAAATCAACTTTCCTAATGTTTTGATATCGATATAAGCAGGTAAACTAAGAATATGTTGAAGGGGTCCACTGAACCCCCCCTCAGGTCTCAGAGGGTGTGAAAAAGCTCAGATCTCTGAGGGTTAACAGACAGCGAAATCAGGCAACAACCCTGAACACACCTAAATACACCCTGACAACACATCGATCAAAGCTAGCAATATCGATCATCGACGTATATTTACTCTCTGGAAGATACATAACGATTTCGTCATCAGTTCTGAAAATACACTTCCATAATGACTAGGAAAGAAGCTTATACAAAGCATTGTCAGAATTCGATAAAAAATGAACAAGTTTAAGTCTAGACAATTCGAGGGAGTAATTCAAAATTAAAGGAATGCCAACTTATAAAATGTTTGCAACAGCTAGATAAATTCCAATTGATTCTGCCTTCTTCACGTAGCTATCTTCAAGGAACTTGAATACCAGTACCAACTTAAGTTCTCTGAAGATAGAAACTAATTGGAATTTATTTATCCTAAAACTAACATAAGTCAACTTTGCTTTCTTTTACTTTTGAATCATTGACAATGAGTCAGGACAATTTTTCTCAATTCAAAGGAAGTTGACGGTTATGAGGACAGGGGCCATCAATGATTAATTAAAATTGATTATTAAAACAGTGAAAACTAATTTCTTAATTAAAAATTAATTGTTTGCAATGAATTGATTGCTAACTGATGCAAATATAATTCATTTATTACAAATTCGCTTTATACAAACTTACGTAAATATGGCAATGACAAGTAACAATGCTTTGTACATCAGCTACGAAAATCACACAAGTACACGACACAATGTCTTAAAAAGCTCGCACATACTGTAGTTTGTTTTCGAAGGAAAGCACAGTACAGAAAATTCATTTTTAACAACTTTATCTGAGTTTGAAGTCTGAGAATACTAAAAGGTGCAGTCATTGATGGTCTATCTGACAAGCAACTCAGATGACTCATCTACATCAATGCGAATGATGCTACCGTAGTTTCTAGCCGATAGCAGTCAATCCTCTTCGAAACAATAGCGGTGAGACAGTAGATGGTGTTGAACAATCTAAACAATGTGTGAACCTTACTTGACCAGAGTAACCAATCTGTATGTGAACAATGAGCATGATAGATATAAACCTATTCAATATTTCCAACTACAGTGGGTTACAAAAGGTTCTTAAATAGCACAAGACACAAGAGACGTCAATATGCTAGGATAAAGATGACGTCAACGTCAACGATATAAGAACCTCACTCTGAAAATAATTGCAGTTGATTGTAATAATTGATTGTAGCGAATCACCAAAATAAAATAAATTATTTCTACCAGCAATACAAGCATCCCAATTAATTTTTGATTGCTCCTGGATGAGAGGACAAATACAGATCATCAAGACAATTCGATGGAGGTTGACAGTGATGAGGGGACAATCATCAAGACAATTCGATGAAGGTTGACAGTGATGAGGGGACAATCATCAAGACAATGCGAGGGAGGTTGACAGTGATGAGGGGACAATCATCTAAGCAATTCGAGGGAGGTTGACAGTGTTGAGGGGACAACTACAAATCATCTGTACAATTCGAGCAGGAGACGACTTTTGCAACAGCCATATCCGTTCCTGCCTCAAAGCTGTAACATGAACCCGCCTGCGCTTACAAGCAAAGAGGACGCCTCTACTTCGACCTTCACAACAGCTTTTCTCACAGCTACCTCTACTTTCACGGCCCTCTCTACAGTCAAACAATAAGTCATGAATGTACAGTCGTTGGACCTGTTGGTCACATATCGCAATGCATTCAGTGATAAAGTCTACGAACATGTTAGCGAACTCTTTTTTGCAGGAATCTGAAAGCGTTGAACAACTGTTTTGTCATTCCAGCAATGGCTGCAAGGTTACTGGCTTCTCATCTTAGGCCCATTCTTAATTCTCGTCTATATCGACAAACAGAGACGAGAATTACATCCTATAAATGACAGCGATAACAGTTCTGACAAGATGACTATCTCTTTTTAACGATCAGATATCAAAGACTTTGCAAAATTATTTTAGAGAATTCGCGTCATTATTTAGCGGCTAACATCTATACAAGATGATGGTATATGTAGGCCTACTGCATGTAGAAATATCATAATCACAAGATGAAACATGTTTCTACAGCTTCGGCAAGAAAAATGTTGCTACATGTTGATGAAGCATTACTTTATAATTATCCTTGGGCCTTCTTTGCTTGTTTCTGTTGGATAATTGGAAAATTATGTCACATTAGAATTAATCACATTTTTTATGCCACACCCTCCATGATAGGCAAAATGAATTAAAAGCGCAAATTGATTAAATATCGCATTAAAAGCAGTAGCACTTACAATTTGACTTATTCAGTATTTCGTACTTATTTACGATCTAGATGGAGGACCTGTACGTGATCAACGTTCGGGATCGAAGGTCGGGATGAGGCTCGGGGATCGGGATCGAGACGGCATCATCCCGATCAGCTATAATTAAACACTGCATTCTGTCCACTTCATCGCTTTGAAGTGATTTTCATTTCTAGAAAACTGACACGCTGAATTAATGTAGTTCTAAAGAGGCATGGCTATGTCATTTGTATTCTACGGAAGACTTCTCACCGGCACGATACATGAGTTGATTTAACCCTAATAGGACAGGGGGACCTTATCAACTTCTTTCTATATCTCCTGAAATAAGTCAGATTGAAGTTTGATGTTTTGTGACTTTTAGTTTGCATGCATGTTGAACTTTCTGTAAAAATTTGGGCAAAATTGACTCACTTTAAGGTCATTTTTAATGTACTTTTTAGAAAATTGATAGTTTTCATTTAGATAGGCATTATCTGTATTCTGTATCATACTTACATGACATATACACATTCATCTTACCTCCCACGATGAGTACATGTAACTTGTTCATGTATAATTGTGCATGCAATGTATACATGTACTTGTAAAATGTGAAAATATGAAGTTTCGATTTGAAGTTTTAGATACACTAGGTGACATGCCACGTGTAATTCACGCGTATTTACGGAGCACCCAAACATCCGTGGTTAAGGACATTCTATTCCTCTACCCGCGTACATACGCGCTGCACTAAGAGTCAGAAATCACTTGATCTGATGCTGTTAAAATATGGGGAATGTTTATGAATACGCGCGGGCGAGCGTTTATAGTTTGCGTGTCGTCTACGGTTGTCTGATGCGTTGCCGCTTGAACCACGGATGAACTGCTAAGCATGTTCTGTCTTCCCTGAGCATGAAATTGAGGTCCTATAACATTGTTTAGCCTCTGATACATGCAGACACATGAGACGCAAAGTCTATATAACAGGACTGCCAACTATACTAGCTTATATAACAGATATTGCAGCAATATCCCGCATAGCCACGGATGCTTAGGGTCATGTGTAATTACGCGTAGTTTGCGCGTGAATTACGCGTGATTGAGTGTGGCATGTCACCTATGGTGCGGTGTTAGCTGTGGTCTGTAGTTCTCACGAAAACAATTGAACGTGGACAATATTGGCTGACATGCTGACTGATCTTCCCGACATCTTTTTCATAATGCAAAGATTTTGTGATTCTTTGAATGGCCGAAATAAACAGTCTTCTTCAAATCATTGCCAACACTCCTGAAAATTTGGTTATCCATATTTTAATATCAGCTGATTTCAACTGAATAAAATTTGTAATTTCAATTTGCTGTGTAGTTCACTATACTTGTCAATGAAATAGCAATGTTTTTTCGATGAAATCACAAAGTTGCCCCAAAAAGCTTGCCATGCATAGAAGTTAATCTGTCCAATAGGGTGGCAGATTTGATTAATTACAGAAAGATAAAGTTACAATTCTGTATGTCTACAATATAATTTGAGTGATATTTTTATAGCAATCACGTTTTTCTCATTCACGGTATAGCAACTAGGCTTACGAATCATATTGTTGATCATTTTATCAGCCAAGAGAACCGTGTTTTCAGTTTGAGAATAAACGTTCTGATATTCTGATGTTCTGATAGGACTGCTGAGAATTTCTGCTAGGCCCAGATAAAATGAGACCTTTCAGGCCCGGTGATTATTTTCAAAATAAAATGCAGCGATTAACAAGATGTTTTCAAATTTACAGAATGTAGAAATATAGCATGCATTAATATGCACTATTGATAGATAATCTGAAGAAATGACTTCTTCATTCTCAATATGCCGACAGATGTTGCAGCAATGTCACTCATAGCCACGGATGTGTAATTACGCGTAATTGAGCGTGGCATGTCACCTAGTGCCCATAGAATAATATCATAAGCCCACAGATTGATGCAAAATACATATCACCATTCAAAGATTGCATTTGGACAGCGAATAAGTTATGAGAACGAGTCATCTGTAAAGATGGAAAAATGCAAAAATACATGAAAAGACATTAGTCACGTTCAAATTTCAAAGTTCTATTTATAGTACTGAAATTAGCGTAGAATATCATACTTCTAACACCATATAGATATACTTGAGTAAAAGTGTGCATGAATACTTAAGCTGCAATTTATAGGGTAAAAAAATACATAGATTCATTAAAAAAAGAAAAAAATTGAAAATACAAATTCTAAATTCGAATTTTTGGTATGAAGGTCTTCGAATCAAGCAAAATAGACACTACCATTCGAAAAAGGAGACTCAAAATATATAGTAACCGTGTTTTCAAGAAAAGCATTATCCATCGGAACACGGAAAATTGGAGGACGTCCCTACGACGCCAGAAATCACCCGATCCTGCTAGAGTTAACAAGGTACCACGACATATCTATTTACTACAACATTTATGTCATTTTCGCATACGTTGGCTTGTCCTTGTAATGAATTTGAAAGGGAAGAGAAAAAGAGTAAAAGAATAAGAGTAGAATAAAGAAGAGAAACTAGTCAGCGCCTATAGACAGTTCACACTATGAACCAGCACCTCCTCAAACATTACAGTGATGAAGCGGAGAATGTGGACTTCTGATACAGAAACGTTGACTTCTGATATCGTCAAAAGCAGCCATTGCTACTGAGAAGTTTCGTACGTTTCGCATGAGTAGTAATCCCATCCCAGGCGCAAGGACAAAATGCGCAACGATGAGTCATCATGCTGACTCAGCCTCCCCCCTCTCTGGCGAGAGGAAGGGAGTTGGCCAAGGATGTGCTGGGAGGAATGGGTCCGAGAGGAGGAAACCGTTCCCTACCCCCCCTCTGGAAGGAAGGAAGAGTTTTCCAGTGAGGGTAGGGGAGGAATCTCGGAAGGATGGAGTGAGAAAAGGTGGGTTTTGGTGGTTTTGGGATGAGAAAGGTCGTTTTTCGTCATGAAGGAGGGTTTGGATGGGAAATTGGAGTTCAGATTCGGAATCTACGTGAAATTTTGGGTTGGGAAGGATGGAAGGAGGAGCAGCAAGGGGTGGAATCTCAGAAAACGGCAGAGTTGGAAAAAGGCGGGTGTTGGTGGTTTTTGGATGAGAAAAGTCGTTTTTCGGCATGAAGGAGGCCTCGGATGGGAAAACAGAGGCTAGATTCGGAATCTACGTGAAATTTTGGGTTAGGAAGGATGTTTCCAGCGACATAGGAGAGAAAAATTTCGAGGACGTCTCCCCCCCCCTCCTGTCAGACTTCCAACTTTGGTTCTAGAGATCGTAGAAAGTCGTGTGATAGCTCATTTGAAAGCTAAGAGTGAGAAAAATGCAGGAGAAAGCTCAGTTTGGTCCTATTTTCCTGGGTTTAGAGAGGAAAATGATAGCACGGTTCACCGGAAGTTGAATCTAAACATAAAAAATACGACCCCAAAACGAAGTTCATTTTTGAACTACACTATACCCATAGATACTCATGTGATATGTCGTTCAAATCCTGAATGAGCTTCTTGCGAGAAAATCATAGATATCGGATTGTGTCCAAATCTTCAATTTTTTACTACTAACTTTTTGGACTAATTTCTTCAAACTTAATGCTATTGTAAATCTGACCTTATTAGATATCGGGAATAGTATTCCACTAGAATTGACAATTTGCATGAAGCTTTTTTTGCTATTTTACATAGATATCTGGCCTGATTCAAGGTTTATTAATAATGATAATAACACAGTATTTGATAGTGATAGATTCTAATGTTATAATACCATATGAATCCTTAAAAACTTGTTTAATTTTAGATATCGAAAAGTCTTTTGTGATTAAATTAAATTCTATGTAGGCCCTATTACATCATCTTATCAACGAGGTTTGATGTGCATGAAGTTTACAAATGGCGAGAGTTGTATCGAATTACGCAGTGAAGAAGATTCGTTCCATAATTTTCATTATTGTGACTTACTTTTCCTCCTGATTTCCACATAGTGTCAAAATCCGAGTGAACAGCTTCTGATGCCTGCTCACTAAAACGTGATAGTCCGCATTTTTTAAGCTTACAAAATTGAATTAAATTCACCATTACAATATGAGCTGCAGTTGTCACAGTCATCCCCGTTTGGAGATATAAGTTTTCAAAGGTTTTAACAGAGTTTTGAAAGACAGGACAAAGTTGTTTTCCGAAAGAATGGCCGACAACGTTGTCAAATGCGACTAATGTTGATCCAAATAGATTTATTAACGATGCTTGATTCGATCTATTACCAATTTCAATTAGAACATGAGCACTTTTCAATAACTTTCGGCACATATTTCCGGTAAATTCCCCACCGTGATGTATGGGCTGAACTATTCCAAGCTTGTTTAGCCCTTCCTCAGCAATATTGGGAACGGCCGTTTGCAATTCCTTGAATATTTTGTTTACTACACGAAGAAGTAAATGAAGTTCTAGTGGGGGAATCAAGTGTAAGCTTACAAGCATTTCACTATCACTTCCGTGGATCATCGGATGATTTACACAACTCCTGAACTCTTTAGCAGATGCCTTCTCGTTGTATATACGTGGTGTGATCCAAAATGTCCCGGACTAACCTACTTGCAGATAACCTGTGATAAAGAATACTACTTCAGATGTAAATTTAGGTCTTTAAGGCATGAGAAATATGGTTGCCGAAATTTTTCCGGTCAGTTTTCTATTTTTTCAAAATTTTCAAACATTTTTGTCTGAATTTCAAGATTTTCCTATAAATTCTAGCGATTTAGAATTAATATATTTAGATTAACTTGACAGTTAAGCTATCACTAATAACCTGACTAATAATTAACGGAAAAACAAATGTTTTGTTCCAGAAAACAGTTTACTTTTCAATGTATGAGCCGTTAGCATTCGTCACTTTTTGCCAACGAAGTCTCAATTCACAAAAAGCTTTATGAAAAAATTCCGGTGTCAAAGAATCAAAAAACTCAGTAACTGCATCCCGCAGTTCAACTGGCGATTCAAAATGGTGTCCACGAAGATGCTTTTTGAGGAATCTAAACAGATAGAAGTCACTTGGGGCCAAGTCAGGTGAATAAGGAGGATGGCTCAATAGTTGAAATCCGTTTCTCGTTAAGGCATTGGTTGTCTCCTGCGAGGTGTGAATCGGAGCATTGTCATGAAGCAAGTAGAGGGGAATGTTTCGTGGCTTTCTTATTTTCTTCCTCGCTTCAGATAACAGATTGGAATAATATTCGCTATTGATTCTTACTCCTTTATCCGCAAAGTCAACCAGTTGGATTCCCGAAGCGTTCCAAAAGACCGTCAGCATCAACGACCGGCGATGTGATGTTCCGGATCGCATTTTCAAAGGGGCAGACTCGCCTGATTTTCGCCACTCTGCAGATTCTCGCTTACTTTGAGGCAGATACAAACTTAAAGGTGTTTCATCCTCTGTAAGGATGCAGTTCAGAAACTGATCTCCGTGCATTTCGAGGAGATCCAAATTTGACTGTGCCGCCAGAAGTCTGTTCTCCTTCATTTCAGGTGACAGAAACTTCGGTACGAAACGTGATGCCAGTTTGCGATATCCAAGTCTTTCGATGATGTCATGACAGGAGTGATAACTGATTCGCAACTCTCTTGACAACTCACGGATGGTTATCCTTCTGTGTGCTGTAATCACTTCATCGCACTGACTCGATTTCTCTTCCGGAATCTGCTGAGGCCGACCAACAGTTGAAAAATCTTGCTCCACAGATTGTCTTCCGCGTTTAAATTCGCTTATCCAGAAATAAGCAGTAGTTCTCGATGGAGCTTTGCTTCCATATGCCAGGCTTCATTCCTTTAGAATGTCACCATTAGCGAAGCCGCGGATCAGGAGGTATCGTATCACACTGCGATATTCGACTGAAGACACGCTTGTCACATCCATCATGAAAACTGATAGAACAAAGAACCATCGTTGACACGGATTTCTTAATGAATGCGTGCTGAATGAACTTCACTGATTGATATCGTAACACATGAAGCAATTAACAAAAGACGTGCAATATTCATGGCAAAGATATCCGTCAAATAAGGTACAAATCAAAATCAATCTAGCTATAACAATAAGACAAATCGGATCTCGATCAATTCAGAAAATACAGAAATTCATGTTAAAATGTAAAAATATTTTTTAAAAATAGAAAACTGACCGGAAAAATTTCGGCGACCATATTTCTCATGCCTTAAAGACCTAAATTTACATCTGAAGTAGTATTCGTTATCACAGGTTATCTGCAAGTAGGTTAGTCCGGGACATTTTGGATCACACCACGTATGTCGTACATTCATGTAGTCATCAGTATCTTTCCTTATCTCACCTATAGTCCTCATTGGATTTTTTTTCCCGATCTGAATTTTTCCTTGTCGGAGAATTCCATCTTCGGACAGTTGCAATATACACACGGAAAACTGCTTGAGTGTGATTACAGTCCACATAAAATGTTCGCCATTTTCAGGTCGACTGCACAAACATATTCAAAGTCAATCTCATCGATCTTCAACAGGTTAAGGATTAGCCGTACATTAAAATCTGTTTCTTTCACATCGTAACTTATAGCAACAATGAGAAGCCTCTTCACACTTGTGTCGAGCATTATCCTATTGATCAGTTTCTTTGAATCGTTATTGGTATCAGAATTGGACATTATATTCAAGCAAAACTTATGACAGCCACTGCCACTATCATTTCCCATTTTAAAGGTGACGGATGTTTTTTCATAGTTGCACTTTTCACAAACGAAATTAACAAAATCTGTGATATTTGTACAGTATACAAGATCTTTGGAAACGGTTGAGGTTCCATCCTCGGTGACAGTACACTCGAATTCACATGTTGTACAACTGAAGAAGTCCAGACAGTCATTATCTCTGTCACGACGTTTCGATCCAATATCCGATTCAACTGATGCATTTCCGAGAACACTTCTGACAAATGGAACAAATTTTCGACGAATTTCGTTGTTAGATGACGAGGTAGCATTTTGAAATTTCATAATATCATCGATGTTGAATTGAGATGAATCTTTCGTATTATTTGAGAGGACTTTCACTTTTAATGGATGTGAACCACCGGAGTAGAGACTGCTGATATTGTCAATCGAGGATTTCCTGATAGTCGATGATGCGACAGCCTGTTGTGTATTGTCATCACTTGAGTTTATCATTCGCAACATATTATCACGTAGATTTCTTTGCGTACACTTATGATTGATACCTTTTCCGTATTCTGATTTACAGAAGCTGCATAGCACAATCGGCATACTGGCATAAGGTATGCTTCTTGGGCGACCCTTACTCCGATGAGTTATACAGCCTGATTTCTGGGATAGATTGCATATTTCACAGTCACATAATGGGACAGGATTAGATCTCGTCGTGGTAGTGATGGGCAAAATGTGTATATAATCATAAAGTTCAGGTAGAATTTCGATCTTCTTCTTGCCGGCACTTATATCAATCAAATTGGATCTGCACTTGCTGCATATGTCACATGGAAATCGATTGTCAGATGGATCATAGTCTTTCCGAAAATATCGTTGTATTCGCTCAAGAACAATTGCAGTCAGATTGTATTTAGCTTTGCCAAGGCGAATAGCGCAAACTTTACACCGATTTTCCTCATGTGTTAACGCACGCTTCATGTGTGTCATCGTGAAGTAAGTGAAGAACGTTGACTTGCTTTGTACATACATTTGAACTAAATTTAGATTTGAAATTCAATCATGTCGCAACCTGCGTCTCAAATTACGACTATGTTATTGTCATTATTATAAAACAGTGAAACAGGCCAAATATCTATGTAGCAAACAATGATATCTAAATAGCATATACTTTTCGATATCTAAAAAATTAAACAAGTTTTTAAGGATTCATATGGTATTAAAACATTAGAATCTATCACTATGAAATATTGTGTTATTATCATTATTAACCCATATTAACCCACGTCAGTTGAAACTGACATTACAAAAAATGCTATTTCTGTGCGTTCTTTGATAGAGAAATTGGTTTGTTTTGACTGCTATGTCTGCATAGCGTATATATCAACTATATTAAACTGATTTTGTTTCAATAATTGATATTTTTTAATATGTGTATCTGTTTATCTCTATTGCATTTTAAGAATGACGACTTCAAAGACATCAAAGAAAAAACGGTAAGTAAAAATTGATTTTTTTACGGGTGAACATGAACACATGATAAATAGATTATTGGGCATCTATTCCATCCAGTTTTGAAGGAGAGAATGTTATCACATAAGTTTGGTTATGATTCTTCAAATGTCAGTCTAAACTGACGCTGGTCAATATGTTGTATTTTCACTGTGTACCAATATGTTATATTTTGCTGTAACATAAATATATCTCAATCGTAAGTATGAATAAAAAAATCTTCAGTATAGAAGAATCTCCACACTATAAACAAAAAAATCACGTGCCGCTACCGGAAATCGAACCTGTAACGTTCACACCGTAATCAGTCACTCTACTATGTACACCACCGAATCTTGCAAGATTCGACGTATGTGTTTGCATAACAATCAAAAGTTTTTTCTTCCCGTTGTTACTTATTTAGACCGGAAAGTAATCTCACTAATTACAATTTTTATCTTGCAGACGAATGCATTTGAATGAGGCAGTGGATTACCTACATGAACTTATGGAGGAAGTTGATGGATGATACAGAAGCTGCCTCCTTATAAATCGAGCCACCAGATGACGCAAACAAAGACCTGACAGATGAAGACAGTGCTGATAAAGGGACTTACAACATACACAATATGAGCAGAACTCAGCTTCTAGCTCCGGCTGCGGTCATTACTTCTCTTGGAGATAATGGTGATAGTGAACATGAAGACGAAGACCCAAAGGATACCTTTCACGAAATTAACTACTCTGAACCACCTCATAAGAAAAGAAAAACAATGTACTTCACAAGCTGGACGCGAAATGATCTCGAAGAGAGCAACAGAGGTCATCAAAGGTTTCCGTGGACTGCACCTGCTCCAAAATTGCCGAGTCATGATTCACCATCTACCCTGTTTGAAAAATTTTTTACGGATGAACTCATTGAGTTCATATGCGAAGAAAGCAATAAATATGCCACTATGAGAGGTAAAGAAGCGTTTCAAATTATCATGAAGATTTCAAGCTTTTCTTAGCTATACTTTTGATTAGTGGATATGTTTCACTGCCAAGAAGGAGGATGTTTTGGGAAAATTCGCAGGATTGCAAGAACGAAGCAGTTGCAGGTTCCATGAGTCGAAATCAATTCGAATCAATATTGACAAATCTTCATTTGGCAGACAATGATAATCTTGCGAAAAGGGACAAGTTTGCCAAAGTTAGACCCTTTCTTCATTATCTGAATGAAAAATGTAAGGAAAACTTTGTACAACAGCAAACGGTGAGCATTGATGAAGCCATGGTTCCATACTATGGCAAGCATGGCGCAAGACAATTCATGCACGGGAAGCCCATCAAGTTTGGGTGCAAAGTTTGGATGGCTGCAACACCTACAGGATACGTGATTGCTTTTTACTCTTATCAAGGAAAACAAGCACTACAAAAAACTGAGCCTCTTGGAGAGTCAGTTGTCTTCAACTTGCTCAATGAACTACCAGGAAAAGATTTGCTGCACTATCATCTTGTTTTCGATAATTTCTTTACTAGTATCCCTTTGTTGGCAAACTTAGCTAAACGTGGAATTGCTGCGACCGGAACACTCCGAGAGAACCGAGACTTGAAAGCTCCATTGAAACCCAGTAAAGAAATGAAGAAAGATCCAAGAGGCACCTGTCATACTGTCCTAGAAAAGACTGACAACATCTGCGTTTCCCGGTGGAAGGACAACAAAGCTGTGACGGTTGCTTCGACTTTTGATGGAGCATTGCCCATGGGAACCACAACGCGGTTTTTACGAGCTGAGCGCAAAAGAGCGACTGTTCCGATCCCTCGTCTCATTCAAACCTACAATACCGGAATGGGAGGCGTCGATCGAGTAGATCAGAACTTGAGCTGCTACATGACAAACATCAGGTCAAAAAAATGATGGTGGCCTCTTTTCCGCTTCGGTCTTGACTTGGCTGTTCAAAATGCCTACTATTTGTACAAGTTGCAAGACAATGTTGAGTCTCTTGACCACCTTGGATTCCGTCGAGCAATTGCGAAAACCTTCATCAACAAGTCTTCTTGCTTATCTTTATCGTAATGTTACAATTTCAGGTACTCTCAAAAGAAAATAGCGACAATTCAACACCTCCCATCAAAGAAAGGAGTTCCAAATGAAATTCGCTTTGACGTCATCGGACACTGGCCTGTAAGAGGAAACCAGCGTAGATGCGGACAATTCGGATGCAAAGGAACGACCGTGTACATGTGCGAAAAGTGCAATGTGGGTTTGCACCCAGATTGTTTCAAACTATTCCACGTTTCTGGGTGACACATCTTTTTACAGCATATGTGCCAGCGTCAGTTTTAACTGACACCGTCTTATAGCGTTTTATCCCAGTGTCAGTTTTAACTGACACCCAGTAATTTCCGTTTCTTTTGCTCGGAAAATGTTAATAAAAAAGATATCATTCATTTATGTCGTTTTGCATCCATAGTTACGCATATAACACAGAAGTTTGCATCTTTCTGAATTTGGGTTAATATGGGTTAATAAACCTTGAAGCAGGCCAGATATTTATGTAAAATAGCAAAAAAAAGCTTCATGCAAATTGTCAATTCTAGTGGAATACTATTCCCGATATCTAATAAGGTCAGAGTTACAATAGCATTAAGTTTGAAGAAATTAGTCCAAAAAGTTAGTAGTAAAAAATTGAAGATTTGGACACAATCCGATATCTATGATTTTCTCGCAAGAAGCTCATTCAGGATTTGAACGACATATCACATGAATATCTATGGGTATAGTATAGTTCAAAAATGAACTTCGTTTTGGGGTCGAATTTTTTATGTTTAGATTCAACTTTCGGTGAACCGTGGCAGGAAAACGTCAGAGTTAGAAATGGCGATTTTTTGGATATTTTGGGATGAGAAAGTCCATTTTTCGACATGAAGGAGTGCTCGGATGGGAAAACGGTGTGCAGGTTCGGACGTTTTGGCCAATTTTGGGTCTAGGAACTTCCTTCCAGCTCAATCGGAGAGAAAAAGTGCTGACCCCCCTCTGGAACGAGACTTCCAACTTTGGTTCTAGAGATCGTAAAAAGTCGTGCAATAGCTCGTTTGAAAGCTAAGAGTGAGACAAATTCAGTGGAAGACACGGCTTGTTCATATATGCCTTCGTTTAGATGTGAGACGTCATTGAAAATTTTGGACATTGGCGAAAAAACGACAGAGTTAGAATTTTTATGAAAATCGCTCTAGCGGGTGAATCAAGCCTCGGACGGGAAAACAAAGACCAGATTTGGAATCAGCGTGCCATTCTGCATCTAGAGGGTGAGTTTCAAGTCAATCGGAGAGAAAAAGTTGAAATTTTTCTTCACACTGGGTCTCCACATGAGATTTTTTCCTGAAAATGTTAAATTGTAGCCACCTTTGGCGATGAATAGCGGAGGATTGGAAGTGAATGAAGAGCTCGGATTTCTTTTACGGGCAAGACCGAATTTGTTCTCTAGGATCCTATCTTTTCAGATGCGTGGAAGGTTCGTTTTCAAATGAGAGTCTGTTGAAAATCGAGTTTTTGCGCATTTTCCAAGATTTTGGAACTTTTGAAAAAACGACGAGTTTTTTCATCTCGGCTTCTGGTCATCTTAGAGAGTCGAGCGATGACTTAAATGAAAGGGGAGAACGAGACAACATGGCTATCAAAATGTGAAGTCAATCGGAGCACTAGATCCGGAGATAGACGGGTTTAAAGTTTTTGAATGATGGTGATTACGTCATCAGCTGATCGCCACAAACTATATAAGTGGAAACTCTGCTGGTGGGAATCAGTTCTCCTCCCGACTTGGTTGCGGTAGGTGAACTCCGTAGCTCTGATGATAGCATTGGAAATCTCCGAAAACTGGGTTTCTGAGAGAAACCGACTTAGAAAATTTCATTGCTGATATCAGATAAGCCGTCAGACATAAAGGTTCGCCAGGACATGGCCTTCGTCTCCAGGCCATAAAAGACTCCAAAACTTTAAAGGCTTGTAACTTTGCTTCTACAAGTCCTTTTGACTTGATTTAAAAAAGGTTCGATCGCTATTGATCAGACCTATATCGACAGACTACTTATAAAATTTTATAGCTTGTGCTAAAAAGTTAAAAATTTAAATTCATTATTTTTGGAGGTTTTCTGGGGTTTCGACCCTGCTGAAGTCAATGAAGGCATGGTTAAGTATGTACGAGCCAGTCTTCTCATGTCCTTCCGTGATACAAGCGGCTTTTCACTGAAAGCGAGCATGACACGGAGAGTTTTGCTGTAATAGTCCACTGACAGGGTGTTCCTTCGGGACGGCGGATGATGCCGTAGTGACAAGTGTGGCAAGGGAATGTGTCATATTTTAGACCGAAACCACTGGGGCAACTCATGTTGGGCATTTGACACAGTTCTCAACGTAGCACTTTGATCGCCAATCGGTTGAGTCTTAGCTATCTTGTCATGGGTGGCATCTAAACATCTCCATTGCAAAACGCTTGTGAATCACGGCTTGCTATCCCTTTCTACGGCTTGCTATCAAGCTGATCAAAGTCTGTCAACCTCTTACCAACTCCACCGGTTTTCATGTCTGGCTATCAAGTCATTGACGGTGCAAGTTACGGAGATTTTCGGTGTCATACTTCCTGTTGGTGGGCGTTTTTTCGAGACAGCGGTGAAGTCCGTAGCTATGAGTACTGCATGGGACGTGGGCAATGGTAATGCTTGTGAAACCTCTCTGCGTCATGTTTCCAAGTGGTTGCCTTTCGTCTCAACGTTGTACTCTGACCGCCAGGGCGATATTTAGGTATCTGCCACAGGTTACCTCATAAAATCTCCATTGCACTTGTCTCCCGATAGTTGGCCATACATGTGAGAATAAATCATGAGTTCCGCCTGTCTCTACCACGAAGACGAAATGATGAATGGAATGAAATGGGAGGCCAACCTTGCACCACATGCAACACATCACAGACTTCTCTCTTCGCTAGTGAACAAGTTCTTGTGAACGTAGTCAGAAAGTGTATCATGTTTTTGCAAAAGGAAAGTTTAGTGTAGTCAAATAGTTTTACTGCGACACACGTTTGTGAAAATAAAGTTTGATCATCAAAGTTTATTCGTGAGTGTAGTCAGAAAGTTTATCACAACCCAAGCGTCATGAAATGCAAGCGTTAGTGTAGTCAAATAGTTTTACTGCGACACACGTTTGTGAAATAAAGTTTGATCATCGAAGTTTTATTCGTGACTGTAGTCAGAAAGTTTATCACAACACAAGCGTCATGAAATGCAAACGTTTGTGTAGTCAAATAGTTTTACCGTGACACACGTTTGTGAAAGTAAAGTTTGATCATCGAAGTTTTATTCGTAAGTCTACTCAGAAAGTGTGTCATGGTTTGCAAAGGCAACCTTTAGTGCAGTCAAATAATTTTACCGTGACATACGTTTGTAATAATATGTAAATAAGTTTAATCATTGAATTTTTATTCATGAGTGTCGTCAGAAAGTGTATCTTGGTTTGCAAAAGCAAGGTTTAGTGTAGTCAAATAGTTTTACTGTGACACACGTTTGTGAAAGTAAAGTATTAGATTACACTGAGTCATCAATACTGCCAATGGTGTACAAGTCATATCAAGCATATTCAACTGAGTGTCAATTCCTGACATTCATCATCATTTGAAATTATTTGAAGATGAAAAGTTGCATTGGTTTCCCAACTTCATGGTCTGTAGCAAGAGAGCTTGGTTATTCGTTGAAGGCTATTGAAAGTGTTACAAATGTAAATGAAAATATTAAAGCTGACGCTTTAGTTGAAAGATTAATGGATCTAGATGAGCATGCTATGAATCATCATTTGGATCGAAGATGGATAGAGGATTTTTCCATGCTGCAATGTAATGATAGTGAAAATAGGAGGATGAAATTGGTGCGATCCGGAGTGAAAAAGAAAAAGTGACATTTGCAACTGATTTGTCAAGTAGCTCTACCAATAAAAGTGACTTCATAAGGAAATTGGAAGAAGAGAGGTTTAAATTATTATGTGAACGGAGCTGCGTTGAGTGTTTTAAAAAGAAACGGTCCCTTCTCTTTTTACCATGTTGTCATGCTGTTATGTGTTCCACGTGCTATGTACCTTTGGAAACTATGTTGTTCCCCATCTGTGATCAAGAAATAGTTTCAACAGTCAATGTATATAAATGATTTTGATGCAATCCTTGTCGAATTTAAAACAGTCATCTATGATCATGACACCACTGTATCACCGTCTCATTGGAAAGAGAAAGCATGATTATACAAGTCAGTGGATTCTTGTCTTGGAAAAACTATTATCATCCAGTGATTGTAGAGAGATGATACATCGTTTGAGTAATGCTATCATCATTCACGCAAACTGTGAAGATGTTGACTATATGCTATCTTATAATTTTAAACCAAATCAGTTTACGAATACACTTTCATCACTGATACATCATGGTTTTCTTTCATTACCTTGCTTGGAGTCATGTATTCTACACGTTGCTTATGGGAAGCCTTTTCCACTTAAGCACAATTGATGCAAAGGCATTAAACTTTACAAGCATCATCATACAAACAGATTGTTCATGTTTGCCTCATAACATATCAGCAAACGACACAGCTGAACTGTTTCCATTGAACTATATTACCTCACTGAATGATACATTACAGCTACCCACACATGTATCTGCTTCTGACTATCGTACTGGTACTGTGGTTGTTCTCAGTGCATTGCTTTTTACTAGTGCTGTACTCAATGTCTTCCTCTATTTCATTGCGTTTACGACGGTGATGTTTCGACGTTGCTGTCGTGTTTAAGCAAAGAACACTCTAACATCCACCTGTAAAAATGGCTAGACGTCGTTCATCTCACCGTTCGCACGGACAAAAGTCTCAATCAAATGCAAACAAAAAATTCTGTCTCACTCTTCATCGCTTATTAAAATTAAAACCATCTCATCGGTGTGAGGCAATGAAGCTGGCAAACAATGCCTTCATTCGTAAAATGTGCGCGGAAATACGAAAAGTGCGTTATATGACATTAAATAGCAAAAAGGCCAATGCAATTGCCAGACATGGTAAAGTTCTTCGCACCTTAAGCAATCCAAAAACATCAATTCCTACAAAGCGTAAACTATTATCACAACCCGGTGGCTTCTTACCACTTTCAGAACCTATCATCATGGCAGCTGCCGGCCCTGATTTGGGAGGATTAGCTGGTGCTCTCGCGAATAAAGCCATTAATGGATAGATACTAAGTTAAATGGTATGACTATTCATCAAAATCAACATGGATTTCCGTTTACGCTGCAATCGCACTATGTGTATCGCAGGACCCTCTCATAGTGGGAAGACACATTTGACACTGCAATTGTAGGAGGGACGTAATGAGATTTTTGACTGCATACCGAATCGCGTTGTTTGGTGCTATGGAATTTATCAACATAAGTTACATCGTGAATTGGTTGGTAAAGGTTACTTGGTTCAACCGGGGATTATCAACACTGCTGATATTCAACCCTATGATATTATCATTCTTGATGATTTACGTAATGAGAATAAGAACTTACAAGAAGTAACTGCTATGTTTACCAAGGCTGCTCATCACAAACCATGCTTTATCATTTTTATTATGCAAAATCTTTTTCCAAGTAGAAAGGAAGCACGGACTCGAAGTCTAAACACGCATTACTATATCATCTTTAAAAATCCTCGCGATAAAAGTCAAGTTGAATTCTTATCTCGACAAGTTCTTCTTCGCAAGTGAAAAGCATTGATTGAAGTATTTGAGGATGCTACGGAAAAACCCTATAATTATTTATTTTTGGACTTTACCCAGGAGTGTCCTGAGGATTTCGCTTACGCAGTCATCTCTTTGAGAAACCCATGATCATATATAAATTGTTATGAGCGGTTTTCAACGCATGATTGTTATTCCACAAGAAGAATATATACATCTGACTACAATGCAGAGTGTTCATCAACCTTGGGCAAATCAAATGTCACAACTTAATCAGCAATATAAACAGGAAGCTGTATAAAGTAAAAATCCATATGATCGTTTGATAAAGCAGAGTTCTACCTTTGAAGAAATGAAACAATTGAAAGAAAAAATTTGCAATGATCTTTCGCTTGGTTCACCCAAATCCTATCGCAATCGCGCACTGAGCTTATATCGAAGTCTCGAACCCAACTTGAAAATCACGCAACGAGGTGAAGTGGTAGATGATGATGGTGCAGTCGTTAGGGACTCAAGAGTGGAAGATTTAATTAATCATGCTGTTCGTGATCGTCGTCACTGTACACCTACAGGATGAGAGTTCTTTTTAAGAAGTATGAAGCAATTCAATGTTCCAAAAGCAATTCTTGGTCGTGATACCTTACAGGAAATGGAAAATGATTCTACACCTAGGAAGAGAAAGTTGCAAAGTGTAGAGAGACCTAAAAAGAGAATCAAGCAAACTTTGAAAACACCCGAGAAGTTGCCGAAGCGTATACCAAAACCTTCAACACGTTATCTATCATTTGATTTTATCACAGACTTCTAATATGAAGAAGCTATGTTGCATCCCATGTTCAGAGTTGCCAAACATTCATGTGTCATTGAACTGCTTAAGTACATGTTGTAAAAGTGATTCATACAAGACGGCTCAAAAAAGTAGCAAAAGCATGACTCAAACACAAACCCTAGCGGAGAAAAAGACTGATACTTTGAGGCAAATAAACTATCCCTCTTAATAGACGATGGACGAACATCTGAAATCAATTTACTATAACCCAAAGCATTATGCAGGTTATGCTTCAGTGAAAAAGTTGTCACAAGCAAGTGGTTATTCACAGAAAAAAGTGAAGAGATGGTTAAAAGCTCAACCTGCATATACATTGCACACACAAGCTCGAAAACGTTATCCTACCCGTTCTTATATCGTTCATGATATTGATGAACAATGGCAAGAAGATTTGGCTGATGTTTCTTTATTAGCTAAAAAGAATAAAGGCTATCGCTTTCTCCTAACTGTCATTGACTTATTTTCTCATTATGCTTGGGTTCAACCACTCAAGACAAAGCGTGGTGAAGAAGTGGCTGAGGCTTTCCAAAATATTTTCAGTGAAGGACGCATTCCCACACGCATTCAGACTGATCAAGGGAAAGAGTTTGAAAACAGACATGTGCGTGCTTTATTTCGCGAACACAACATTGAGCTGTTTAGTGTGAAAAGTGCATACAAGGCTCCAGTTGGTCGAACGCTTTAATCGTACACTGAAAACTCGACTATGGCGCTATTTCACTGCAAAAGTAACACAAAAATGTACAGATCTATTACAAGATACCGTACATGCTTACAAGCATTCTGTTCATCGTATGATTGGTCACAAACCTGCTGACATAACTCCAGACATGATGGATACAATCCGTGAAATCAATGCTAAACGAAAGCAACTAACACAAGGTAAACGTGACATTCAGGTTTGTGACAAAGTTTGCATTTCCAAGTTGAAAAGCGTGTTTGCGAAAGGATATCTTCCCAATTGGACGGAAGAAATATTTACTGTCTCTGAGGCCAACAAGAAATTCAACCCACTACCTACAAGCTTCGTGATTATCATGGTGAAGAGATAGATTGAAGGGAGTTTTTACCGTCATGAGATAACACCCATCACCAAAAAAGATGATGACTACATGGTTGAAAAGATACTTCGTCACCAAATGTGACAAGGGGAAAATTGGAGCCTGGTGAAATGGGCTGGCTATCCAAATTGAATGAACAGTTGGATTCGTCATTCTGACCTTTATCGTGTTAGTCAACGTTCCTAAGCAAAGTAATGAATTGCGTAAATATAAATAAATAAATACCTATGGATCAAACTGCTACGTTTTATTCTGCCTCCTCCTATGCTAGTCATGGAACTGGCTTTCCCGTTTATGCTGGATCGAGACGTCAAAAGGGGGTAGTCTATTGGGTGCTCTCAAAGGTATGATGCTCCCCACTATCGCAAATGTGGGAAAATCAGCTTTAAACGAAGCTGTAGGATTAGCAGCAGAAGTAGCAAGTGATGCGCTTTCAGGAAGATTGCCGATTCGTGAATCGCTAAAGCGTCATGGAATACAGCGATAGAAGAATGTCGGTAAGGCTGGTATCTGGTCTGTCATCAGTCATATCAATCCACTCTCTACTTCAGGCCAACGTAAGCAAAGATCATGTCGTATACCTTCTAGCAAACGCAGACGACGTGGACTGTTTTAAATATGGAAT
Source organism: Prostheceraeus crozeri (assembly GCA_907163375.1). NCBI lineage: Eukaryota > Metazoa > Platyhelminthes > Polycladida > Euryleptidae > Prostheceraeus > Prostheceraeus crozeri. The sequence goes on along the minus strand of CAJQUW010002221.1, from coordinate 72,107 downwards.
GTAGAACCTCATCCCTTTGCTTATTTGATAGAACACCTATACAGACGGATATCATTAGAAATTATGTATTCATTCGTTATCCACAGACAAGTATCGACTCTGGTAGTGTCATTGAGTTTTTAATACCAGGAAATGATGCTGAATACATCGATGTAAATGACATCAATCCACATGTTAAGTTTAAGATAGTAAATAAGGACGGTACAAACCTTGACGACAAGGACAAAGTAGCCGTGAATAACTTGGCAATAGCAACGCTCTTCAAGGATGTATCATTGACCATTGGTGAAACTCGGGTTGAAGGTGGTCAACACAGTTATCCCCATCTTGGTTATTTTTCAACAGTCGTGCAGTTCCAGTCACAAGCACAAAAGAGTCACATGGCTGTTATGGGTTGGTGTAAAGATGAAGCTGGTAAATTTGATAGTGACAAAAACAAGGGATTTGTCACTCGTGAAAAGTGGACTGCAGAAAGTAGGGTGTGTGAATTATATGGTCCTCTATACTTGGACTTTTTCCGTCAATCACGTTTCTTAATGTCAAAAGTAGACATGCGAGTTCATCTCTTGCCGAACGATCCTAAATTTGTGTTGAATTCATATGGAGCAAAGACTGAATTGAAGAATGTGTTTGAAAATGTTAGACTTTATGTGCGACGAATGACGGTGAATCCTTCTGTGATTAATGGTCACGAGATGGGTTTGAAGAAGTATGATGCTCTTTATGATGTAAATCATACTGAGATCCATAGTTTCACCATTCCTCGTGCGCAAAAGAGCTTTGTTAAAGATAGTTTGTTTCCTATACAATCACCAAAAAAGATCATTGTGGGATTGATTGCAAATGATGCATACAATGGTAATATATCGAAGAATCCCCTCAACTTTGAACACTTTGGTTTAAATCAAATCGGATTGTATCGCGATACTGATTGCATTCCTGGTACTCCTTTTTTTCCAGACTTCGCTATTTTCCAGACACTTTATGCATTTGATTTGACAGCAAACAATGAAGCAGGTGCTTCTTATCATCCGGGCACTGCCACGAAGGGTCTTAAACTAGAATTCTTCTTTGAAAAAGATTTGATGAAAACAGTCAATGTACTCATCTATGCTGTGCTCGATTCCACCACTCGAATTAACAGACTACGTGACGTTTCCGCTTCTTATACAAGTTAATGAGTTGGTTATCTGATGCAGAGCTAGAGAGAGTCGTTCAAGAACATGGTGATGAACGCACTCTTGCAGAATTTCGAGGTGTGTTTTCCATTAATAATATGCCCACAGTTTTACCAAAATCACCCTCATTCATTATCATGAATACTGATACAGCACACTTACCTGGCAAACACTGGAAAGTTTTATTTATTGATAAAAACTATTGTGGTGAAATCTTTGATTCATTGACGTTACCAAACTGTGATTATGTCACACGTTTCATGAACCGTCATTCACGAAAATGGATTCGCAATGCTTTGGCCTATCAACATCCCTTGTCTTCAACATGTGGAGCCTATCACGCCCTGTCTTAACCAACTTTTAGTCGAAAAAATTGCACGGACATTATTTCACATTTTTTTGCTTTTATGATCCCCACTGACAGAAAAAATCGAAAACGAAAATAATCGTCGGCGCCGTTCCCTAGATATATGCATAAATTCAAAATTCAAAATTCAAATTTTGAATTTCTGGTATAAATTATTTTGTGGACTCATTTTCACTGATTTTGGTGCCTGGGATGCTTCCTATCATCAAACAAGCGAGGAATAGAAAAATAGGCGACGTCATACCCCAGAAACATTCACAAATTCAAAATTCAAATTTCAAATTTCAAAATTCATGTCATGATCACTGCACGGACTCAAACCGGATGAAACTAATATCCGTGGTGTTTCTGGTTGATATAAATGCAAATAAAAAGATAGTCAGTCAGTTCCATTTGGAAAGCTTGACTCAAATTTGAAAATTCAATTAAAATTGCATTTTTACCTAAGTTAATACCAGTAATTGCGTCACACTGTCTGTTGATTTGTTTTCTCTACAATAGCATTTTCGCTTATTGTGTCAGACAGATGTACCAGCACTTTAGACTACATGCAGACCTACATGTACATTATGGCCTACTTTTTTATTATAAGCTTATTTCTTATTCTTACTGAATTTAGTTAGCTATTAAATAAGGACAAGATGATCCCATCCTCAATATCTATGCCAAAATATTCAAGTTTTATGATGACTCACACATGCATGCGCATGCGTGCTCTAGCTATTCATTTCATCAGTTTTCCTTCAACCATGGACACCTCACATGACAGACGCGTCAAAGTCATCACGCTTGTTGAAGACGCGGGCATGTCACAACGCGAAGCCTGGTAACTTGATATTTCCCTGTCAGTCGTTAATAGCATTGTGAAGCGATACCGAAATACTGGAGAAGCAGGGAATGACCGAGCTGGCAAATGTGGGAGAAAACGTGCCCTAAGCAAGAAAGATGACCGAATGATCCTCAGAACAAGCCTTAAGAATCCTCGGATGACAGCGCTTGACATATTGAGGGAAAATTGTCTGCCTGTATCTGTGCGTACTGTTCGTAGAAGGTTGAATGAAGGTGGTCGAAGAGCGGTGAAGCCCATCGTGAAGCCACTGCAGAAGGCAAGGCACAAGCAATGTCGGATGAAGTGGGCTCAGAAATATCGCCATTGGACTGCAGAGCAGTGGGGAAACGTGAGTTGAATCAAATATGTTGTCTATCAGTAACAAGCTAGCAGCTTACAAGGCTCAGTAAATGAGTAATCATAACAACTCAGACTCAGCCCAACTTTCTACTGAGTAGGTCTAGGCAGCGAACTTTCGGGATTTTTGATTTGGAATGATATTGTGATGTTTTCCAACATTTCCACATGTTATGTAGTGCTTCAATTTTATAATTTAGACATTTAATCCACATGATGGCTGTGTCCTTTTTAGCTTGAATCTCATGAATCATAAAAACATTCTTTTTCATCGTTGTGTAGCCCTATGCCAATGCTAATCAATAAATTTTTGTATCTTTAATTATTTATTCGCTTGCATGATCATTCGTCTTTCTATTTCAGGTGATCTTCAGCGACGAATTGAGTTTTCAAGTCCAACTTGCACGACCAAGACTGGTAAGGAAGGGTTCAGAGCCTCTTTCATCCCTTCATACGGCTCAGCAAGTCAAGCATCCACCCAGTGTGATGATATGGGGATGCATGAGCTGGCATGGGTTTGGCCGGATATTCGTGATGGAAGGCTCGATGAACAGAAAACAATACATGGAGGCAATCCAAACTCGTCTTCTCCCTCCAGCTGCACAGTGATTCAGCGACGAGGAGTGGCTGTTCCAATAAGACAATGCCCCATGCCACAGTTCAAAGGCCACCAAGGACTTCTTCAATCGCAGCAATATGGAGGTCATGCAATGGCCTGCCTCCTCCCCTGACATGAGCCCCAGCGAGACCATCTGGGCAGTGATAAAGGGCAAGCTGCGCAGGATGTCGTTGAAAAGCAAGCCGGACCTCATAAACGCACTTCTCAACATTTGTGTGAGGGACACAAGTGACCAAGAGCAACTCGCCGAAATTTGCAAGAAACTGGTAGATGACATGCCCAGACGAGTTGCCGCCCTTCTCAAGGCAAGGAGAGGCCACACGAGTTTTTGACTATTCTCTATCGATAGCTATAAATCAGAGATCAGTGTCTTTGAAAAATGCCTACTGCAGCTCCAAAGAGAGTGATGCTGTTTCAATGAACCAAATATAAAGAATGATTTGTAGTGAAAATTTGGGTGTTCTGATTAACTTGCTCCCTACTGTAAATGTAAATTTTACAAATGCTTGCTACAGTAGTCCTGCACTGCTTTGAGTAGTTGGTTGCAGTAATTGTCGTTTTGTTCTCCCACCTTGTACCACAACCATGTTTTTTCGAAGTCAGCATGCACGGTTTCGGATGCCTGCTCCGACCAAAATCCCAGGCCCTTGCCTTGAGAAGCACAGAATTCTTTTACATGGAACCCAACTGCGTGGACCTTCGGAGTTATTCTTATCCCGAGCTTCCTGTAGGCACGAATGAAATCATCGATGTCATTTTCAAATGTCTCGCTCAGTTTCATTCCATAGCATCCTTCCACCACTGTGCTCAACCATCGGAAAACATGGACAACTTTTTTTGGTGCTTCCAATTCTTCGAGTAAGGCGACATTCTTGAGAAGTCGCAAGCAGCCGTTCCCATTGAGAACTCCACCGTGATAAGCCTGCCTTTCGACGTTACAGCGATTTGTCCATTCGTCCGCCTCAGGTCAAACGTTGTGAAGGGCATCCAAAAGCGTCGTAACGGGGCCAATTAACAGATGTAGCTCTGGTGGTGGCATCAGGTTCAGTAGAACAACGTCATCGGGCAGTTTCGGTATTGGCAAGTGGACAGCATTGCCAAAATGTTTTGCCTCGGTCATTTCCGCACCGGCATCATGCCACTTCCAGAACATGCTACGAACACTACCAAGAGTTCTGGACGCTCCGCGTCGACCTGCAATCATGTTGTCCTTTGACACCTCACACCAGGTGCATGGATGACAGGATCCATGTGCCATCAGACCCGCTAGAAAGTTTGCCAACTTTAAATCAGCAGCAATAGTGAATGGATGGCTCACTTTATCAAGCTTCAAATAATTCCACACAAAGAGCAAGTTTCGGTAATTCTCCGGAATATCGGGAATCAGGCCAATAATAAAGAGTCGTTTTACGCTGTTGTCACTTCGCGTTCTGGAGGCTACACCTTCTGCATATCCACGTTTTCTGGGCAATTGGTCGAGATCACTGTTCGACACATCAGAATTCAAAGTTGCACAGACCTTCAGAGAACCACCACCACTATCAATCCCAATCTTCAAATTGTTGTATTTCTTCTCACGATGCTGCTCGACCGTCTGTATCAACAAATTTAGGTCTTTGCAGTAAATGAATGGTCTTTTCAAGATTTTGCCGTCTTTGTCGATGAACTCGTGATTTTCCGAATCAAATAAAGAATCCAGAGCATGATTTTGTTTTTGTAAATCAATTTTCAGATTTGTCTGGATAGTCTTTCTACTCGATGTAGCATATCGTAGATGGCCAGCTAGTTTTAGAGTCTGCGTATTGGATAGGTTGAGGTCACTTTGAATTGCAGACATGTCTGCGGATGAAACAAAGCACTTCTGAGAAGCAGTGGATGAGCGACCAGGGCTGAGCACCAGCGATCGTCCGGTGTGTGTAGCTAAAGTCACAGAGTCAAGACTCTCAGTTGAACTCGCTGGATGTAGTTTCTGTCTGATGACATTCGCCGCTACTTTTTCTTTAAAATTCCGTGATCCACCTTCAAGTAATTGTTCCGTGTTCTGCAGTCTGCTGCTTTTGTTACACGTATGTGATCTTCCTTTTGCCAACAAAGACAGACAATGGGAACAAATTCTCATGGCAGTCGGTGTCTCCTTTCGTGATGTATCGTGAGCTGAAGGGCAACCAACTTTGTGAGTTGGTAGAGCTGTAGCACCGATCCTCCCAGCTATGTTCTTGGGAACTGATGACGCCGTTGTACAGACCAAACATAGGCATTTTGAAGACTGACGAGTATGTGGAGCAGTCACGATCAAAGAATGATCAAATACATTGATCTCACGCGTGAAATTACCTTTGTCATAGTCTCTTAAGACACGAACACAAGTAGTACACAAAGCAGTTGGTAGGCGGTCGTCGTGAGGGTTTAGTCCTTGAATGACATGTTTTTCAATGATAGATTGATATTCATCGGTTATTCGTCTCATGTCCTTTGTCTTCCCCATGCACAGAATGCATACGCGACTTCGGCATTCATCGTGAGCCGGCATTCTCCGAACAATTAAATGAATCAATGACAATCAAAATGCAGGTGTTGAACAACGGATTCCTAAATCGGTCACTCTTGTAAGCTCTAATCAGTCTTGATCACAACAACTTCTACAGCTGCAATGAGTCATCCTCGGTAGTCGCTTAGTGTGCATTTTATTGATGGTGCGCAATAAATGAACGATCAATCAATTAACTTGTCTGTGTGTCTAATCAAATAAGAGAATACAAGTTTCGGTGAACAAAACAACAATATGTACTACATGCAAATGTACATGTACCGGTACATTACTACAAAACAACAATATGTACTACATGCAAATGTACATGTACATTACTACATGTACATTGCACATGTACATGTACATGTAGCTATATTTTATTGATGGTGCGCCATGAATGAACGATCAATCAATCAATTAACTTGTCTGTGTGTCTAATCAAATAAGAGAATACAAATTTCGGTGAACAAAACAACAATATGTACTACATGCAAATGTACATGTACATTGTACATGTACATGTAGCTACATGCTATTTAGGCTCAATAATGTAACTGTATTGACAACAAGTTTCACAATTTTTGTATTTTTTGTATTTATATCAACCAGAAACACCATTTAAAATATAATGCGTCGAGCCTTCAATGTAACGTGACACTGAGAAGAGAGCTTGGCAATCATGGTTAGTTTTAGACACATCAAAACGTTTGCTTAGTCTTCTCGTTTAAGCAAAGCATTCATAAGAAATGGACGAAGTCATGTTACGATTCATCATCATATTATCATTTGCAATAGTGACATTAGCGGGACGAGGACTAGATGATACAGTTCGTCTCATCAAATCACCTATTCATGCAACAAGACCTATTGAAGATGTAATTCTTTCCGGCATAGCCGATCCTTGGCAAAATCATGCTTACCAACTTAAGATTTCACGTCAGCGAATGGGTCATGCGTGAGAAATGGTGTTAACAGATTATGGCTTTAAGCGATCGCCTGTATGCGGCATCGATTTGATCAATCCTGTACGTCGCATTGCAATGGAATTAAAAAATAGCTGTCGCGTGAGCTCATCAATGAAACGTGAAATATTTCATACCCTTGCAGATTTTAAACGTAGAAGACCAAGATATCAAGCAATACTTGGTTGTATCAACTATCGCAATATGAAAGAAGGCGGTACAAGCATACTTAGTGGAATGCATTATGTGAAAGGGCAATCACTCTTAACCAAATTCCTAGGACGACTGAAAGTGCCTACTGTGAACAGATTGAAAGCAGCAGTTCGTTATGTCATGCGACATAACGCCTAAGCAAACGACGCTTTATGTTGATACTTTAACATGGAGTTTACACCAGTGTTTCCCAGTAATGCTCAATCTGAGGATATGAAAATACAGCTGCCGAGTTTGAGACTGATTTAGCACATTCGATTGACTTAAATGGTGAATGGGAAGTAGCCCTGCAAGATTTGAGCTATGTGAATAATATAAGAACCATTGCAAATGAAGAGATTACATCAGGCACTGCAACGAATCAAGACTTGTACTTTCCAAAACTAGAGCGAAATGATAAAGTACATACCTACAACTTGAATGAACATGCAGCAGAGTGGAATTCTATTCCTACAGTAAGCACCCGTCGGGGAAAGCGAGCTGTTGATGAGATTGTAAATGGCCCTACTTTAATTATCACTGCAGATACAGACATACCCATTGCTAAAAATGCTACACCCCTGAAATGGAAACAACCTACAAACCCATCATTCCGTCATCGTTTAGAGCAAACATACTATTATATGAAAATTCAACGCCTATTGAATGTTATGAATGATTTGGCAAAGGATCTATGGTTCTGGCAGATGGATCCAAATCTACATAACGTTACACTCTACATGAGACGGACTACTATTTCCCATGGATTTTGTGTGAGTGAACCTCTGCAAAGGATATTGAATCTTAAATCACGTTTCTTTGTACCTATCGCAAAATTTTCAGAAGTAAAAAGGAGGTGGCGCCTTCACTTTGAGAGCTCAAGTGTCCATTAAAGTATCAAAGCAGATTAAGAAATATCCAAATTGGCACAGGAAAAAATTTAATATTACCCTTCTTCCCCTTGATCGCATGCATGAGCGCTTTGTGCTCTTTAAATCTGGTACTGTTGATGACTTGATCAAACAGGTAAATGAAATAAATGGATTATCTATGTGCATCACTCGAGTACCCAACAAAGCAAGGATTGATTTCCGAAATGATTATGAGCATTCACACATTGGATTTGTTCACATCAATTCTAAATTTCGCGATTTTCTCTCTTTAAATACAGACGTCTTATAATCATACCATGAATGGGGGAATGTGAAAATAGCATCTGAACAGCAATCTGATTGCCGAATGGTCCTTTATTTCAAACGCACAGACCCTGTTTTACGTCCCAGTCTTACATGGAAGCCAAATGAAAAATTACCGATTCCTCCAAAGCATTATAGCAATGGCTATGATGTTTCTACATACTTGACTATGATCCTAAAGAAAATACATTCTGTATCAGTGTACATGGTAAAACGGTCATTCACATTTCAAAAGAGTTGACAAAGATTTTAGGATTCAAACGTGACATATACTATGACGAGAAGTACTGTGGCTCAACATCCTTGCTCGATATGAATATCAATGACTTTCACATTTACACTAACTTTATCAATTCAATAGAAGTTGGTGGTCAAAGGTTCCCCTTTTAAGATATATTCCAATTGACAGTGGCGACTTTGGTGTGACCATGCACAGGGAGTTCCTGAAAAAGGTATACATTCCAGTCAATGTATCACGATTATCCCATTGCAAATTTGGCATCTATGATGATAGTGGTAATCCTATTCAATTCATTGGTGGTCGTACTGTCTTAACACTTCATTTTCGTCAGATAACATCAAATCACTAATGTTGCGTGTGGCGCAGTCATTGTCTTTTCTTTCTTGATTAGGTGGCCGCTAAGGCCGTGGTCTCATAAAGACCGTTTGGGGCATTCTCTGGTCTCATCAAGACTTTTCACTCCTGAAACTCAGCCTCGTTTATGAAAGGCTCACTCTCAACCGTTTGTAGAGTGAGCTGCTTGCAGCCTTCAATCATTTGTCTCTCTTCCTCTTTTTGTTGAAACTTTCTCTCAACTTCCTTCTTCGTATGAGTTGAGCTAGCAAGAGGTGTGAATGTTTCCTCTGTATCGGACATGCCTATGATAGTGAAATGCAAAACACTCTTCTCTATATATGAGAATGATGCATTGTGATTGATAAATGGCTGTCGTCCAATGAGAGAGCGTGAAGCAGGGAGAGAGAATCTATATAAGTGCGGTGCAATGACCATTTCCTCATAATATCATTAAAATGGATACACCACCGAACACCTATGCCTTACTCATACCCAATGCTCCACACAAGAGGCAAATGAAAACTATTTACGATGGTGAGGTCGAGCCGCTACAGTTGGATCAGGAAATCATCATCATTTCCGACGATGAAGAGGATAGTACTGATACAATCAGGGCGGCCTTCCTGAGTGTATCTCCAAAGGACATCATGACGGAGCGGTGTGTTGAGACTCTCCGGAGCTGGCTAGACCTCTTCTCTCCTTCTAGTCAGCCCCGCAATCAAGAAGAGTTTGACTTGGTAGACGTAATGTACCGTCTTATTACAAAACGTATTGTCTTTATTTCTTTTTAATAAATGTGTATCATGAAAGTGTTGTTTTTCCTTCGTATAAACAACATGGCTTCGAAATGATCATTGAGTAAGCATAGTGTCGATTGGGAGCTATTGCTAGAATAAGATATCCTATCATCTAGACACTTAACATAGTTACTAGAAATCATTCAACATATGAAAAATGATTTTAGGTGAATCAATTGAAGCAACGTTATCTGAGAATGAGCCATAAGTTCTGCTTGTCACTCTTACACCACACGTATACAAAATCATTTTCTATCTTTTCTAATGGTGCGATCCCTTTCGATAGAAAAGTAGACCGATAATAAATGTGTTAACTAACCCCATATCTAAATTCCTCCATTCATTTCCATTTCTAGATCAATACATTGCAAAACAAAGACATGTAGTTCTTTAGATTTATTTATCAAAGTTCAGTGGGTACGGTTTCAAGTCATTATAAATCTTGTAATATACCACTCGCTTTGGAGCATCCGGCACTCTTCTGAGTTGCGTCGTCTTTGGTGTGTACTAGCCCCCACTCCATACAACTTGGGTGATGTCACTTTTGTTACCACTCTTCTCCTCGACATTGGCGATTTTGGGTTTATTGTCACTGTTCACATCCTCGTCCCATTCATCGACAACTTCGAAAATTTTGTAGAAAATATTGAAGGCTTCAGAAGAATTTGCCATATTAGACTGTTCGATCGTATAACGTGAATGAGAAGTGCTGCAATCGTTTCACTTATATAGTTATTTAACAATGAGTCCCTCAACAGCCACTCAGAATGATTCTAATTTAGATGAAGATTCTATTTTTCACTTTATCAACCTGTGTGGCAGCAAAAATTTTTGTACAACTTGATACACGTTCTGACTACACTCGCAAGAGCTTGTTCACTACTGAAGAGAGAAGTCTGGTGTGTTGCATGTGGTGCAAGTTTGGCTGCCCTTCATTCCAGTTCATCATTTATTCTTCCCCTCTGCATTCCATATCCGAAGGTATGTGGCGGGCTTGAGACCGCTTTAGCTGCATTAGAAGGTAGCCCTTAAGAGGGCTCATGGGACGTTCTCGGGATCGTAATCAACCACCTTACTTTAGACCGATTCTGCTGAGAGAGTCTTTAATTCTCTCTATGGTAGCAGCATCGATCTCTACTGCTACTACCTGACTACTTGGGGATGGTGTATAGCCCCACTGAGTCATATCATCATCTTTGCAGCAATCAGATAAGCCTATACGAGCAAGATTGTTACAAATCTTTTCTCGCTCTTCAGCCCGCTGAAACTCTTGAAATAAATTTCTCGGCTTCAACCGAGGCTTGTCAGGAGAGCTGACTAGAATGTTCGGCGTATGCAGGATTGAAATGAAATTAAATAAGAGTCAGCGGTTTATATACCCCTCTGACACAAAGCCATTATTCAGACCTTCCTTATTTGGTCATGCATTTGACATGACAACAGCGGTTTTACCATGTATGGGCATCGGCAGTCACCATGCTTTCAGTTACCAACTCCCAACACAAAGACGGGTTACCCTATGACGCGAAAAAGTTTGACGTCAATGCCTGCAGTAACCGTCTAATTTTTACCAAGTTACAATGACAAACGATAGACGTTGCCAACCCTAAGTTACTGAGGCTAGACGAGATTTCACAAAGGCCTGACAGCGACTTGATAGCAAGCGTTTAGGTGTTAAGCTCTTGAATCCGTTGCAGGCATTACTCAGAGGGGATCTTATCCCAGCTCCAAGGCCTCGACCGACAAATCCAACCTCGGGCGGACAGAGCGTGCGTCATGTCACTGTGTTGGTATCCGGGCCCCGATTTTGAAATAAAAACCGGTGGAGTTATTTACAAGAGGAAACATCCCAAGTCGTTGCTTTGATCAGCTTGATAGCAAGCCGTAGAGAGGGATAGCAAGCCGTGATTCACAAGCGTTTTGCAATTATTTTGCAATCTTTAGATGCCACCCATGACAAGATAGCCAAGACTCAACCGATTGGCGATCAAAGTGCTACGTTGAGAACTGTGTCAAAGGCCCAACATGAGTTGCCCCAGCGGTTTCGGTCTAAAATATGACACATTCTCTTGCCACACTTGTCACTACGGCATCATCCGCCGTCCCGAAGGAACACCCTGTCAGTGGACTATTACAGCAAAACTCTCCGTGTCATGCTCGCTTTCAGTGAAAAGCCGCTTGTATCACGGAAAGACATGAAAAGACTGGCTCGTACACACTTAACCATGCTTTCATTGACTTCAGCAGGGTCGAAACCTCAGAAAACCTCCAAAAATAATGAATTTAAATTTTCAACTTTTTAGCACAAACTATGAAATTTTATAAATAGTCCGTCGATATAGGTCTGATCAATAGCGATCGAATCTTTTCTGAATCAAGTCAAAAGGACTTGTAGAAGCAAAGTTACAAGCCTTTAAAGTTTTGGAGTCTTTTATGGCCTGGAGACGAAGGCCATGTCCTGGCGAACCTTTATGTCTGACGACTTATCTGATATCAGCAATGAAATTTTCTAAGTCGGTTTCTTTCAAAAACCCAGTTTTCGGAGATTTCCAATGCTATCATCAGAGCTACGGAGTTCACCTACCGCAACCAAGTCGGGAGGAGAACTGATTCCCACAAGTAGAGTTTCCACTTATATAGTTTGCGGCAATCAGCTGATGACGTAATCTCCATCATTCAAAAACGTTAAACCCGTCTATCTCCGGATCTAGTGCTCCGATTGACTTCACATTTTGATAGCCATGTTGTCTCGCTCTCCCCTTTCATTTAAGTCATCCCTCGACTCTCTAAGATGACCAGAAGCCGAGATGAAAAAACTCGTCGTTTCTTCAAAAGTTCCAAAATCTTGGAAAATGCGCAAAAACTCGATTTTCAACAGACTCTCATTTGAAAACGAACCTTCCACGCATCTGAAAAGATAGGATCCTAGAGAACAAAGTGCGGTCTTGCCCGTAAAAGAAATCCGAGCTCTTCATTCACTTCCAATCCTCCGCTATTCATCGCAAAAGGTGGCTACAATTTAACATTTTCAGGAAAAAATCTCATGTGGAGACCCAGTGTGAAGAAAAATTTCAACTTTTTCTCTCCGATTGACTTGAAACTCACCCTCTAAATGCAGAATGGCACGCTGATTCCAAATCTGGTCTCTGTTTTCCCGTCCGAGGCTTGATTCACCCGCTAGAGCGATTTTCATAAAAATTCTAACTCTGTCGTTTTTTCGCCAATGTCCAAAATTTTCAATGACGTCTCACATATAAACGGAGGAAGATATGAACAAGCCGTGTCTTCCACTGAATTTGTCTCACTCTTAGCTTTCAAACGAGCTATTGCACGACTTTTACGATCTCTACAACCAAAGTTGGAAGTCTCGTTCCAGAGGGGGGTCAGCACTTTTTTCTCTCCGATTGAGTTGGAAAGAAGTTCCTAGACCCAAAATTGGTCAAAACGTCCGAATTTGCACTCCATTTTCCCATTCGAGCACTACTTCATGCCGAAAAATGGACTTTCTCATCCCAAAACGACCAAAACCTGCCTTTTCTAACTCTGACGTTTTCCAGCCATTTTTCTCTCTAAACCCAGGAAAATAGGACCAAACTGAGCTTTCCACTGCATTTGTCTCACTCTTTGGCTTTCAAATGAGCTATCACAGGACTTTCTACGATCTCTAGAAGCAAAGTTGGAAGTCTGACAGGAGGGGGGGGGGGACGTCCTCGAATTTTTTTCTCTCCGATGTCGCTGGAAACATCCTTCCTCACCCGAAATTTCACTTTGATTCCGAATCTGGCCTCTTTTTTCCCATCGGAGGCCTCCTTCATGCCGAAACGACTTTTCCCATCCCAAAACCACCAGCACCCGCCTTTTTCCAACTCTGCCGTTCCACCCCTTGCCTCACAGGAAAACTCCTCCTGCCTTCCTTCCCAACCCAACATTTCACGTAGATTCTGAATCTGAACTCCAATTTGACATCCAAACCCTCCTTCATGACGAAAAACGACCTTTCTCATCCCAAAACCACCAAAACCCACCTTTTCTCACTCCATCCTTCCGAGATTCCTCCCCTACCCTCACTGGAAAACTCTTCCTTCCTTCCAGAGGGGGGGGGTAGGGAACGGTTTCCTCCTCTCGGACCCATTCCTCCCAGCACATCCTTGGCCAACTCCCTTCCTCTCGCCAGAGGGGGGAGGCTGAGTCAGCATGATGACTCATCGTTGCGCATTTTGTCCTTGCGCCTGGGATGGGATTACTACTCGCATGACATAGCAATTGTAGGTTACAGAACGACTGATTGATCAATCGAGAGTTCTGTATCACAATTGTTGTACACTGTTATGCGCCAGCCGTGCTTGCAAGTCATTTTTAAGATTGCGGTAATTTATTTCTTGTTTTAACAATAAAGAGCCGTTTCCAGATGTCTGCAGATTGAATAGCACCGACATGCATGCAGGCGCATAGATATCTGACTATTAAAAAAGAGATTGTGGGTGTCATTTAGTGATCAACGGCGTTTCCATAAAACAATTGCCTTTAATTAACTACAATCAAGTAATATTGAATAATTCCATGTTTGACATAAAATTGACAGTTGTCGACAAAGAATGGCTGTTGTTGTTTTGATTAGCGCCGTTGATGTACTGGTGAACATGCATCTTAATGTAAATTCGCTGAAATAGACATGGATATTTGACAAAACTGTTCAATGGATAATAGATATAAATAGCCATGAGAAAAATAGTGAAATGCCAAATATTTTGAATACAGTCATAGACAATAATCTAATCAGATAAATGTCTTTGACCACAATTAGATGTCAATTGGAGCTTAGCAGAATGGATCTTCATCAGTAGCTGAGGTTAATGACAGCGACTGTCTTATAAAGGCCTTAGATATACATCAAGCTATCACATTAGAAAACTTCGATCAGATTTCGAAGTTACCAGATATCCATGCACAGCTGAAGTGCTTGGCAATGTCGGAAGTAACACATGTTTGACATTGCATCAGTAGGCCTACTTCATTTACAATGGAAGAATCCATGCGGTCGCAAAAAGAAAAATGATGGTTTGCAAGTAATCTGCTGTCACATCCCTTGCTGATGGTGTATCTGCAAGCGATTTGCAGATCGAGTTGGAAGAAGTGAAAACGACACTGTAACAGCAAATTGAAAGTCAGTGTACAACAATTGGAATTATTTTTCCATAGAGGTCAGAAAGAAAGTTATTCTCTCACTTGTATGAATATTATTTGGAAGACATCGACTACGCCGGCTGCACACTTCCAACGCGATTGTTTAGGCATGACATTGAAGTGCGGAATGCTTCTCGGAATCCAGTGCTAACCAACCAGAATGCAAAGAAATTCGTTGCGTTACTCGTGTCTTTCAAAACTTCAAGGCAGCGTAATATGAACATGCGCTTTTCCCATGAAATGAAAGTATTCAGACTTACTAAAACAAATGTGGCAAACATCACAATCAGTGGTGTTACAACGGCTATTTGAAATATGGAGATAGCTATGGCCATTTTCGTAGCATTCAATGCTCTTTCCGCTAAATTTCCATTCTGATTCTGCTGATTGAGATTCTGGCTGCTGTCGCGTAATACATGCATGGTCAAAACGCTTAAAACTGCTGACAGGATGACTGGAAAAAATATTGTTAATATTGGATTTGTTGTAATCACGATAGAATATCTGATAGTAAGGAAACAAGATCGTCCATTGAAATTCACGTTAAAAAGGAAATGAAGTAACACTAGATTTAATATTCCAATCGTAATAATCATGAGAACGGTTCCAGTAATTGACTTGAAGATATTCTTCTTTGTAGGGAACTTGACACAAACATATCTTTCCACACTGATCAAAAGAAGTATCCAAGCTGAAAAGCCTTGTGTCCAATATCTTGCTAGATTTGATAAGATGCACCCGATCTTACTTTGACCAATCCATGCATGATTGACACCAACGTGTAAACAAGCAATTATTCCAGGCCAGATAAGTACTAAAGTATCGGATACAGAGAGGGTGTAAAACAAGATCTTTGTCGTTTTCCGCAATGAATGGAAGTGATACAAAGTGTATATTGCAAGGCAGTTTGTTATGACTCCAAAAACGATGATGACTGAGCCATAGATTGCCCAAAAAGCTCCAAAAATTTGATAAAATGTTGTTGTCGAGTTGCTCATTTTGAAAATCAACGCTTGTGAATGATTTGATAATTATGACGATCTTTATATACATACATTTCGTTCACACCTTGGCGACTACCAATTGATAATCAAAATGTCAGAGAATGTACTCAAAAATACCCACCATCTCTAAGTGATTTCGAAACTGGAAATTGCATCACACTTTTCCATTTCAATTGATAATTAAACATTTTTGAGCGATAACCAAAAGCGCTTTCGAGAAGAGGCCTTAGATAATCAAATCTCGCTTTTCATCTTCGCAATTCACACGCAGTAAAATGTCTTGACGTAAGCAAAAGTGCTGAAAACACCGTGTCACTTTATGATCGATAGTTATATTCTATGACGTAGCTGAAACAACATTGTTTTCGGTGGTAAAAGTACATTTACGATGTCCATGCAAGATACAGTTAGATAGTTGAGGATATAACTGATTAAATGCTTTTGAAATACAGTTTTTGAATGAAATTAGAACGAACATTTTCCCATAGCTTCGCTCATCGTCTATTAAGCAATCATATGAGTTTAACGAGTTAAGAAAAATTCGTCTATGTAGCCGAGGCTGCTTGGTTGATAACTCGATGAGTTAATTTGATACTTATATTTCGGCTGTCACAGCCCTTTTCAAAGTATAGAGTAGAAAAAGTATTTATTGATTATTAAAAGTATCTATGATTGATGTGGGACTGGATCATATCGGAGTATAGGGTGAGTAAAAAAAACGATATCTGAATTATGTCGAAATATAGTCTTCAGTTGCCATTGATTTTCTTCGTCTATTGATGCTCTATATCTATGGTCGCGTTCTATATCGCGTTCTATATCGCTTGGGCAGTATTTTTATTATTCGTAGTTGAAATTCAAATCATGAAGTCGATAGTTGATCCATCCAAGAAATCTGGTCTAAGTCATTTGAACTTCATTCAAGGTATGGAAAGGAAAGCAAAACTTGTCGCTTGGGCAGTCGCATTCAAAAACGTTGCTGAGGCGTGGCGCAAGTTTCGCGAAGAATTTGAGGAAGAAGCACCAGCCCCTTCAACGGTTCATCGCTGGGTGAAGAGATTCCTGGTGTACGGTGACATTAACCATCGTGAGGAAGGTAGCGGTCGCCCAATATCTGCAAGCGGAGACGATATTTTCACTTCGATAAAACCGCTTGTGGAAAGTGATCCAAACATCTCAACACGCCGCCTAAGTCGCGAAGTTGGTGTATCTCAACGAAGTGTTGTTCGATGCCTACACCGAAAAGGATATCATTCGTTCAAAGCGACACATGTACAAGAGCTGTCTGACGATGATCACGATAGACGCCTTGAGTTCTGTCAGTGGATAACTTCACGACTTGAGCGCCAAAGGAACTTTCATCTGCTTATCGTTTTCTCGGACGAGGCAGTTTTTCATGTTAACGGATCCGTCAATAAGCACAACATTCACTATTGGAGTGCAAACAATCCTCATGTCTTCATTGAAAAGCCTCAAGATCGAAGATCAGTGACAGTGTGGGCCATGATGGACAACACAGGAGTGTTGAGCTTCGACATCAGCTGCACAACAATGAACGGTGAACACTACTGTGGTATTCTAAAGGATCATGTCATCCCTTTTTTCAACGGGCTGAAAACAGACACCGATTTTATCAACGAGATGGAGCTCCTCCGCACTACAGTTCTGGTGCCCGCGCTATTCTCGACAGTAATCTACCTAACAGATGGATCGGTCGACGAGGACCCATCGAATGGCCTCCACGGTCTCCGGACCTCAGTACCTGCGATTTTTTCTTGTGGGGCACTTTAAGAGACTCAGTTTATGCGCGACGTCCAAATAATACGACGGAGTTGGCCGCCTATATTCGTGAGGAGATTACAGTATTCAGTCGCGACACATGCCAAAAAGTTTACGATTCGTTCGTTCGCCGATGCAGGGTTTGGATTGAACAGGAAGGTGCTCAATTTGAGTCAGTTCTTTAGTGTGCTTTTGAGACATTTTCAGCTTATGTTTTGAGACAGTTTCAATAAATATTTAAATGGATAGTAATTTTTAGTTAAATGAAATACATTATAACTATTTCGCCTTATAATCAGATTTCGTTTTTTCTGACTCACCCTGTATAGTCTGGAATTATAAATGGATCATCAATTTGCACTTGATAGAATTTTTATGCCTCTCGAACACCGACGAATTACTTTTTTGACGCAAAGCAGTCAATGAAGCAGAGCTGGCAATGAGAATTCTAATAGCTCGCTCTTTTCTGACTACTCAATGGTTCACTACACTCACGGACGACTGTTTTATCTGCCTTTGACAACAGGCCGGCGAGTGTACACTCATCATCTAGGAGCTCAATGAAAACAAATCAAGCATATTGCTATGTTTAAAGAACATTGAAAGGCCTCAAGTGAATATGTCTATTCCTGTCACCGAAAAGACAAAGATATTGGACGCTACGATTAACAAAGACCTCACATGGTATGATCACATCAAAGACATTTCCAGTCGTTGTCATCGTCGATTATACAGTGCGCGACAATGTGTTGGAATATCTATGCTAAATTCAATCATCTGACATCGTACTTGATTTCAAATTCAACTCCTATCGTTTTCGTGAGATCATGCGTGCATTGATGGAGCTTTGAAGGTGAATGCATAGCTGTTTTTTATCATTATTTGCGTATGTTGGTAATCATGAGCTCTGAAGAAACGAGACTGAAAATTATAACCAATACCAGAACACCTCGCAGACACAGGTTCAGATTGCATCTGATCTCAATGCTACTCAATCAATGGTTAGTAAGGTAAGATATAACAACCAAGAGCTACCGCTGATACCATCAAAGAACATATGGGAGCTCCTGTGTCTCTGCGGACCGTCCAACGAGGTCTGAATCGTGCAGGCGCCTCTTGTATCAAGCCTCACAAGCGCCCTCTTCTGACCTCTGTTCATGTTACAAAGGGACTATCTTGGGCCAGACAGCACTGTGAATGGACTGTGGTTGAATGGTCCGAAGTCATTTTCAGCGACGAAACTAAAATAGACATAGAAAATTCCGAAATTAGGGTGCTTCCATGGCCCTCAGTTTCTCCAGACATGGGCCCAATTGAGAATTTATGGACCATCATCAAAGCAAAAACTCGCGCAAGAGATGCTTTCACGAAACAGGCAATCATATCATCTTTCATTGATATTTGGCATCGTGACAGAGAAGTTTAGGAAATGAGTCAAAAACTTGTATTTCTATGCCCCGTAGAGTTACTGCTTTGTTGGACGCAAAGGGTCAACACACAAAATACTGAAGTTTTGTATGCAAATATATGTTTATATGGAAATATGTTGTTGTTCTGATGCATAAATTCGATCTCATGGGATAATAATTATACTAATTTTTGAAAATAAAATTTGAAGCTATTTTTTCACTGAAAATCTACATTGTTCCAACATATTGTCGCGCACTGCACATATTGAGAAAAGTAAAACGAAACAGTGACAAACGTAATCTTGTGTTGATCTACAATGCGCTGATTCGCTCCTTGATGGAGTATGCATGCCTGTTATGTGTAACTCTACCGGAAAACTTGATTTGAAACTCGAAATAATAAAAAAGCGTGCTCTTAAAATGATAGATCTTCAGTAATTCGAAATTGACAAGTGCTCATCACTAATGGAAAGCCGAAAGCAAATTAGCAAAAAGTTATTCAAGAAAGTGAGATTGTGCAATGGACATTTGCTACACTGTAAACTGTAGGGCACTAACTTAGGCACGAAGCCGAAATTTCGTGCCAGTTAGCGCCTAGTTAGTGCCTTTCTAGTGCCTCGACGCACCAGTAGGCGCCACTTGGCACTAATAGGCACGAAAGCAAATATTTTTTTATCCAATGATATCGAAGGAAAAATCAATAGGCACGAACTCGGCACTATGAACTTTGTGCCTACTCGTGCCTTGTGGTGGTTTGAATTGATGCCTAAATTTCGTGACTAATTCAAGCGAAATTTCGTGCCCTAGAGTTTACAGTGTACATAAATGTACCCAAACGCCATCGATTTTCTAGGCAATTTGCTGGTCGAATCTGCCGCTACAAAAAGCGAAAGCAACCGGTCTTCGATCATGTGACTAACCTAGTGAACTCCGACATTTCAAAAGGAACCTTTGACTTAGTTTTTGGCTTAGGAGATTGTGAGCGTTGAGACTCGAATTTATTGTCTTTTAGCACATGTCATCGACTTTATTATTAATCCTGATTAAGTCATTGTGTGATTGTTTGAAAAATCCCTGATGAGCCATATATGAAACTTGTGGGAGGACTCAGGGTAACCCGATCTTGGGTGAAAAATGAAAATACCGCTTTACTGATGCCGATTCATTTCACCTACATCCAGTAGGCATGTTCACGGCAAAACGGCCGTGAACGGCTATTCGGTGGATGTTTATTTAAATACTGCATGTTAGTATTGCGGCGGTATTTTGCTTTTTTACTGCTTCATAGAAGAAACAATTGGCGAATTTCGTTAGGCGTCGTGCACTTTTGATCAATCAATTGCTATGTCCCCAACGGTTGACTTTTGGAGCTTGTCGGATGGTCTCATTCATTGTCTTTCTGACGAGAGCAGCAGGAAAATAGGTAATCGGCTTGGAGTCGGCGACAAAGCAAAAAGAAGGACAAAATGCTACATCAGATCTTACTAGCTTTGCATAGTCCAAAGATTTTCGCAAATTTCAGTCTCTGATACATCATCCGAATTTGATGGTGATTATTTTGATGCGCTTTTCAGTTCGGTCCTCCAAAGATATCTATCTTCTTAACTAAAGGATTTCAAACTGAAATGTTTTACACTGGCAGCACCACCCGTTTCTTCCATGATCGAGTCTCGGAGCACCGCACGTAGGTAGAGCTGCAAACATATTCCTACGTTCATGCTTCTAATTCTCATAATCAGCACCCCAAGGATATGTTTACATTTACCATCGTAAATAGCAAGGATGCGGAGTCGCAGTCGGAGTAGACCCGAAACGTAATACAAGCAAATTATCTATTTCTATGCATATAGCTGTCACTGTCAAACTTCTCCGTCAAACAAAAGTACAGAGACACTGCGGCATGCAAGGCTCGTAATAGTTGAGGGAATGAACCGTGATAGTGAAAAAAGGATTGTCTTTTCACTCGGTGATTTAGTAGAGAAGAGAGGCCTTCCTAGCCTTGATCACACCTACGCACCAAAGGTCAGAGACAAAAATGAAATACTAGTTTATTTCGGAACATTACCTCTTATTCTCACGTTAATCGTGTGAAATGGCTCCTCCAAAGCGGATATTAAAATCGAAAGTGTGCTCATATTTTTTGGAGGAGGACGGGGGATTTTCCTGCCTGGTAGAGACTCTAGAAAAACCGTGTGAAGCACACATCAACAAGATGGGAGGAGCCGAGTCGCATGCATCTAACTGAAAGCGACATTTGGTAAACTTTCATCGAAAATGATTGATAATTGATACAGCAATGATCACTAAATATATGTTCAGGTAAGCCTATAATGATCTATGATGTAGTTTACTAGTTAATTTTTGAAGAATTCTATCATAATTTTTATTATCAAATTTTATTTATTAATCATATAATATTTATATATAATTTTATTATTATAATTTTTGAATTATCTATCAAAATAATAAGACTCCGCATCCCTGGTAAGTAGCACCCGAAGTGAAAGCCCTTGACGAATTGCCGAAACCATGATTATAAGGCAACTGGAACCACCCCTGAATGGGATAGAGGAGTTTATTGACTTTAGTTTATTCCTAATTTAGTCTTCATATCTCATTGATTTATACACGTAATTATTTTTCCTTTGTTGCTCTATTGGTCATGCACTCAAATGCGTTCCTATCATCGTTGCGTTTTATTTTAATCATTTATGCATTTTGACAGTCGCTTCTATACTTCGACATTCGCAGTCACTCCTTTATATATTTTATATCTTGATTGTTGTGCCTATTGCCAGTGCGATTTAGATCGATAACGGAGTGTCAATATTGTCAATTCACCTGACAGTGAATATTTGAACAGCATAATTGTAAAATAGCGCCTGACGATGTAGTGCTTCGACGTACACGTAGCGAATAAATCGTATTTATTCGGTAGATTGGTCTTTCACTTGGGGCGACCGCACAGAAACAGTGCTAGATAGTGAGTTGTCAGTGACAAGCAAATTTCAATGTGTGAATGATACTGTTAGAGATTTGCTAGCCTAACAGTGTTTCTGTGCGGTCGCCCCAGGAAAATTGTCATGAACTCTGTATTTGTATTGCATAGTGGATTGTTTATAGATTTTTTGCTTGTGAAATATAATCAGGCATTAAGCAGTGGCTTGAAGTGACCAGTAATTGAATAATGAACAGCTAAATTCCAGCTTTGATAGATAATAATAATTGAAATTTCTGATCTTTATGTGAGTGTCAACAACATGCCGCCGCGTACTGTTCATTGTACAGGCCTGTATGACTCTCAATAACAAAACATACATGTATTGCAGGAAAACAACAACTTCTATCATTAATTTTGCATATTCTAGAAGAAAGCTGCAAGTTATACTTATCATCGGTATCGCTAAAACAAAATATACAATTTCTTCCAAATCTGATGATTACGCTTCCCACTGACTACTTATAATGAATTAGAAAAGTAGTGTGATTGAACAATTCATTAACTCTACACAGATCTAAATATTCCATTACTCCTTTTGTCCGTGTACATGCAGATTGGATGGAAGTTATTGCACACAAGCCCCTACGCTTCAATCGAAGACTTCAACAGCATAATAATTTCAAATTAAGGATGGTAAGATGCTAAAGCTGTCGTATTTTGCGATTTCTATTCAGTCGGCATCTTGTGAAAAAATGAGCTATTTTTCACTTCTGCATTAAAGTAATAAGTAGTAGTTATACCATAGACAAATGTGGTGTATGGAGATTTATTTTCATAGTTTCATATTCTGCATAGATCTGCAGATAGATAGTGAAATTTTTTTATCTCAACATATGCGATGAATGACGGTTATAATGGTTTAGAACAGTAGAAATTTCAATGAAGAAGACAGTACTAAAATCGTTTTCGAATTTACAAGAAACACGGATGAAGCAATTAATGACCTTCAGATATAATAATGGTAAACTAATGTAGCTATATTGAGCAAGAATACTGCCACAAAATTGTTCAGTTGTATTCTAAAATTGACTCTTGCAAAATTTGCTTTTGGAAGGCATTCTTTGTGGTTGATTCAATGGACACTCCCAACCACAGAATTAAATATTTTGTTTATCTGCTTCGGTTTGCTAGAAGTGTGATTAATACGAATTGACGGCACATAGAGGAACCTATTAGGTAGGCAAAAAGGAATTCCTTATACCTTACAGAGATAGGAAAAAAAGTCGTGCGTCGCTTGCGGATTAATGTGAGTTCCAGCAAAGCGCTTCGATTGCCAAAATTCCTTCAGATTCGAAGAATTCAGATCATTGCGCACAAGTTTTATCCATAATATTGGCCCTCCCGATCATTATTAAAGAAAGTAGCAGGCGTACGAAAATTAGTTCACTTGTTGATTTCACATCCTCTCCTTGTCATTGCTCACTGAATACACTGAATCGAAGCCAGGCTTCGATGTGTGTTTTGGTGCGTGCGAAGTGATATCACCGCACCCACGCATCTCTCACTGGCTCTGGTGTCCTCTGCTGACAGCTTATTGTTTGCCATTTCCAATAGCAAGCGATACACGAATTATCCATTCGAGAAGGAGCAAGTTGTCTAATTCTGTGATGTGCCATTTCGATGTTAAGGTTACATGCAATTCTTATTTTCTAGGAAACCGAAGCGCGCGCAGATGAATCTAATTCTGTGCTCCCAACAATTCATAGAAATACTGTCAAACGAACATTCATAAGTAATTAAGCTATCAGAGATAAACAAAACAGTAACACAAATTAACAAGTTAAGTTGAATTAACTGCACAATTTGATGTTCAAATCCAAAAAGCCTGGTACTGGCTGCTTCTAATGGTAGACCGATTAAGAATGAAAACTAAGTGGTTAGTAAACAAATGAAAACCAAATGGAGCAAGGAAATGCATTCTATCGTGATTTCAACGCTACGTAGCATTAACTATTCTAGTATGGTACATATCACCTTTTTTCTAGTAAAAGAATCGAACCAACAGTGATATTGCTATAGAGCATGATCTATCATCAAATGTGAAAATAACTGAACTATTCTTACAAATGAGAATTTCAATTATTTTCACTGCTTTCAATTATTTTCACACTTTCATAGCAAAACTATGAAGTTATAGAAATTTATTGTTTCATGTCCTATAAAAGAATAACTCATTACTAAGGTACAATAAAAGTTCCTGTAACCACAGAAATCTAAATAATCACTAACACCCATTTATTTCTATGGAATGTGTTATTCACATGCAGTTGCAGTTTCCCTAATTAACAAATCACACTAAAGTAAGAGGCCAGACACACAAATGGAGAGGATGGACGATTTCTTTTCTATTTTTGCAGCATCCTCTGTCACCATCTGAAGCAAAGTCATATTACAATGCAATGACCCAAAGCTCAAATCAGCTCAAGGACAAAGCGTTAGCAGGTGCTATAAGAAGGATTAGCAATCCGTTGTCCTGTAATATTTTGATGCAGGGATGCGGAGTCCTATTATCCGACTCCGACTGCGGGTGGCAAGTATATATAGCCCAGTTTTTTTAAAAAAATAGATGGTTAGCCTACATCATAGATCATTATAGACTTAGCTGAACCTATATTTAGTGATCATTGCTGTATCAATTATATCAATCATTTTCGATGAAAGTTCATCAAATGTCGCTTTCAGTTGGATGCGTGCGACTCGTCTCTTCCCATCTTCTTGATGTGTCTTCACACGGCTTTTCTCCAGTCTCTACCAGGCAGGAAATTCCCCCATCCTTCTTCAAAAAAAGTGAGCACACTTTCGATTTTAATATGTGCTTTGGAGGAGCCATCATACACGATTAACGTGAGGGTTAGAGGTAATGTTCTCAGACAAACCGGTATTTCATTTTTGTCTCTGATGTGACCTTTGTTGCGCGGGTGTGATCGAAGCTAGGAAGTCTTCTCTACTAAATCGCCGAGTGAAAAGACAATCCTTTTTTCACCATCACGGTTCATTCCCTCAACTATTACGAGCTTTGCATGCCGCAGTGTCTCTGTACTTTTGTTTGACGGAGAAGGTTGACATCAAGATAGTGACAGCTATGCACGAGGATAAATGATTTGTTTGTATTATATTTCGGGTCTAGTTATAAGCCGGAGTCTGGAGTCCTATCATCTGATACGTGTGGTGACAAAGCATCCTTCAAAATTGGGAACTCTAAATTATCTAAAACGTGTTGTAGATACCTTCCGATGCCTTTTGAAGCTGCGCCTATATATCACCTGCATCCATCTACGAATTGCTTAGACAGAGACAAAAAAGAAAAGTATTTTATTCCTATGTTGACACCCAGTTTGAATGCAACTTCATAGATTTTGTACATATTTTCCTTGTATTGGGAATACTAGCTTTTCCTTTGCAATATCCATGCAATCATCCAGCATCATTTATATGCAAGCTAGCAAATTTTAAAATGTAAAAAAGATCGGTGTAACTTTCTGTACATTGCATTTTGTCAACTCTTTGGAGAACGATTTTAGTAATTAATTTTGTACATGTGATTTTCATTGTGATTTCAATAAACACTTCATTATTATTATTATCCGTGCATATAGATAAATAGCTGCTGTTCAGAGTAGCCGATCTTCTCAGCGATACAAACGCGTCGTCTGGATCGCAACAATGAAAAATCTTCGAACATTTATAATAAATTTCAAAAGCCAATTTTGATCTCCCAAATCATAGTCAGCGTGAGTCGGTGATCAAAATGCGCATCATTGTTTAGCTATTTCAGTTTTAGCATTTCATCTTTTTGTTAGCAGTTCAGATGAAGCACTATTTGATAATTATGTGGTCTTTTTGTGTTCCGATTTGCCGACCAACAATAGACAAAAATCACATGCCGTTGTATCTTCGAACATTTGGTCACCTTCCACAAAACGAATGGCAAAATGCTCATCAGTGAATGGCGAATAGTATGAAAAACAATATGCGCATGTAATTATAGGTTGGATTTTGACACCTTGTAGCCCGTTGCGTTTTCGAGAATGACTACGCTATTGACGTTGACGAGATGTAAATTTTGGGTGCTGAGGAGCCTCAATAGAGATTCCGTACTATTAAAGAAGCATTGTCAACGAAGAAATGTGACTCTTCCAACCATGTCAGCACAGTATTAGTGATTAGTGGAAATTGTGTTTTCTTGTGCAATATAATTGCAATATAAAGACTTGCTTGCTATTTTTAAACGAAAAAATGTGAAGCTGCAGTCCATATTCCATATTATTACGACACTTCATTTTAATGCTGCATTTTAGAATAACAACAATCGAATATCTATCTATAGATCATGTAGTCCGGCAGCCAGCACGAGTTTCTGCAGGGAACGAGGCGAAAATGAGACTTTCACAGAATGATGTCCACCTCATAGACTGGCAGCCAGCACGAGTTTGTGCAGGGAACGAGGATGAGACTTTCACAGAATGATGTGCACCTCATAGTCCGGCAGCCAGCACGAGTTTGTGCAGGGAACGAGGCCGAAGATAAGACTTTCAAAGAATGATGTACACCCCATAATCCGTCAGCCAGCACGAGTTTCTGCAGGGAACGAGGCCGAAAATGAGACTTTCACAGAATGATGTACACCTCATAGTCCGGCAGCCAGCACGAGTTTCTGCAGGGAACGAGGCCGAAAATGAGACTTTCACACCACCTCATATACTGGCAGCCAGCACGAGTTTCTGCAGGGAACGAGGCCGACAATGAGACTTTCACAGAATGATGTACACCTCATAGTCCGGCAGCCAGCACGAGTTTCTGCAGAGAATGAGGCCGAAAATGAGACTTTCACACCACCTCATAGTCCGGCAGCCAGCACGAGTTTCTGCAGGGAACGAGGCCGAAAATGAGACTTTCACACCACCCAATAGTCCGGCAGCCAGCACGAGTTTCTGCAGGGAACGAGGCCGAAGATGAGACTTTCACACCACCTCATAGTCCGGCAGCCAGCACGAGTTTCTGCAGGGAACGAGGCCGAAAATGAGACTTTCACAGAATGATGTACACCTCATAGTCCGGCAGCCAGCACGAGTTTCTGCAGGGAACGAGGCCGAAAATGAGACTTTCACACCACCTTATAGACTGGCAGTCAGCACGAGTTTCTGCAGGGAACGAGGCCGAAAATGAGACTTTCACAGAATGATGTACACCTCATAGTCCGGCAGCCAGCACGAGTTTCTGCAGGGAACGAGGCCGAAAATGAGACTTTCACACCACCTCATAGACTGGCAGCCAGCACGAGTTTCTGCAGGGAACGAGGCCGAAAATGAGACTTTCACAGAATGATGTACACCTCATAGTCCGGCAGCCAGCACGAGTTTCTGCAGGGAACGAGGCCGAAAATGAGACTTTCACACCACCTCATAGACTGGCAGCCAGCACAAGTTTCTGCAGGGAACGAGGCCGACAATGAGACTTTCACAGAATGATGTACACCTCATAGTTCGGCAGCCAGCACTAGTTTCTGCAGGGAACGAGGCCGAAAATGAGACTTTCACACCACCTCATAGACCGGCAGCCAGCACGAGTTTCTGCAGGGAACGAGGCCGAAAATGAGACTTTCACAGAATGATGTACACCTCATAGTCCGGCAGCCAGCACGAGTTTCTGCAGGGAACGAGGCCGAAAATGAGACTTTGACACCACCTCATAGACTGGCAGCCAGCACGAGTTTCTGCAGGGAACGAGGCCGACAATGAGACTTTCACAGAATGATGTACACCTCATAGTTCGGCAGCCAGCACTAGTTTCTGCAGGGAACGAGGCCGAAAATGAGACTTTCACAGAACGATGTACACCTCATAGTTCGGCAGCCAGCACGAGTTTCTGCAGGGAACGAGGCCGAAAATGAGACTGTCACACCACCTCATAGACTGGCAGTCAGCACGAGTTTCTGCAGGGAACGAGGCCTAAATGAGACTTTTACACCACCTCATAGTCCGGCAGCCAGCACGAGTTTCTGCAGGGAACGAGGCCGAAAATGAGACTTTCACACCACCTCATAGACTGGCAGTCAGCACGAGTTTCTGCAGGGAACGAGGCCGAAAATGAGACTTTCACAGAATGATGTACACCTCATAGTCCGGCAGCCAGCACGAGTTTCTGCAGGGAACGAGGCCGAAAATGAGACTTTCACACCACCTCATAGTCCGGCAGCCAGCACGAGTTTCTGCAGGGAACGAGGCCGAAAATGAGACTTTCACACCACCTCATAGACTGGCAGTCAGCACGAGTTTCTGCAGGGAACGAGGCCGAAAATGAGACTTTCACACCACCTCATAGACTGGCAGCCAGCACGAGTTTCTGCAGGGAACGAGGCCGAAAATGAGACTTTCACACCACCTAATAGTCCGGCAGCCAGCACGAGTTTCTGCAGGGAACGAGGCCGAAAATGAGACGATCACACCACCTCATAGACTGGCAGTCAGCACGAGTTTCTGCAGGGAACGAGGCCGAAAATGACACTTTCACAGAATGATGTACACCTCATAGTCCGGCAGCCAGCACGAGTTTCTGCAGGGAACGAGGCCGAAAATGAGACTTTCACACCACCTCATATACTGGCAGCCAGCACGAGTTTCTGCAGGGAACGAGGCCGACAATGAGACTTTCACAGAATGATGTACACCTCATAGTCCGGCAGCCAGCACTAGTTTCTGCAGGGAACGAGGCCGAAAATGATACTTTCACAGAACGATGTACACCTCATAGTCCGGCAGCCAGCACGAGTTTGTGCAGGGAACGAGGCCGAAAATGAGACTTTCACAGAACGATATACGCCCTATGCTAATACGAATCGGCACGTCTGTCGAGTTCTAGTGAGCTCCTCTTCTTCTCAGACAGGATCAAAGAAAAACACATGTAAATCCAATTGGACGCGAGTGACATGGAAGATGGAAGACGCCTTTTCTTGTGTGACAGCGGCCTAAGGAGCAATCTGTTGAATATAATATAATTGTTTTAATAACTGTTGAAACAGACGCTATTTATCTGATATTAACAGATTTAAACCGTGAGGCTACTCATCAGAAATCAGTCTGTCATCACCAGCCGGGTTCGGGTCGACGCAGACCACAAAGAACGTCCCAGGATTCTCTATCCCGAGAAGGTCTCATCCAGTCCCGTCCCAGATCGTGTCGAAGGGAATCGCGCCATCTCGTTGTTGGTTGGCTTCGCGGGTGCTTGATGTTGAGCGGCACCCACTCCGTCAACAACCGCGTACACCTATTGTCCTTCCGTCGAGCGAGATGTCCGGCGCATCTTCCCTTTGTCGGCCAGGTCGACCACGTCCGCCACCTCAGTCATCGTCCGCAGTGGCTTGTTGATGATGCGGTCGATCCATCTGTCTCCAACCATGCGGCGTCCGATCGCGCGCTGAGTGACGGTCAGTTTCTGCTCGTCGGCCGTGATAATTACATTACTTATAAGACAGTAAAAAGTACCATGCAACTTTTGACAAATCTATGCGATTACAAGAAATAGAAGCATCTGAGGAAGTATGTAAAGTATATTTGATGGCAAGTAACTCATCGGTCTGGACGCGCGCGATTTGCCGTGCATTATCACAAGTGACAGAGACGGTGCTGATTTCCTGAAAGCTGATTAAAGCAATAATGCTAAAGATAATGTTTGTTGACTTCATTGAATGAACTCTTGTGTTATGATAACACTTCGTGGTTGTCTTCTATTATCCGCCTCCGTTGGGCATTTTTTCGCTGTTTCAAGTGGGTTTGTTGAGTTGGTTGACATCCAAAGAAAGCAAATTGTGATACTCATAATTTCATATTAATGTTGCATTGTTCACGCTGATTGCCAAATAAATGCACAAGTGTAACAAACAATGAACTCACAGATTCATCAGCTTTTATTTCGAATTTGACGGAAGTTTCAGTATTCAGTTCACTTGCTATTCATATTTACAATTTCTGTCTCACTAGACGATGGAGGAATGCGTTTCATTGATAATGTTGTTCAGATAACCGCACGGGAAGTGCCCATGAAGTTTCCATGATGACAATTTGTCTAAAAAGGATGTAATTGACGACAGGTGTTAATTCAAAGAGTTCAGAACAGTTTGATTATTGCTATATTCAATAAGATTGAACTTCGTAGGACTACTGCGTTCACCTTCGATTTTCTTGCTAACCCATTTTCAAATGTAATTTTCGTATTGACGTCCTGATTCAATTTCAATAAACGATGTATCATGTGAAACCTTGTGTTCAATAGATTATTTTGGTATATATTTCACTTTCTTAAGTGGTTAGTTGTGGTCAGTAGGCCTTCCGAAAGAAAATCTAAGCGAATTTTCAATGATGAAGAGCCTCAATTTGAACAAACTTTACATCATGTGATAGCATTTAGTACTCAGAATTTGGCAGAGCATTTAGGTTGTGTTTGCTCAGTTGTGGTCACCAGACTAAAAACATGAACTTTGTTCACCATTGCTTCATCGAAATCAAAAATAAGATCTCTCCCTTTTTATGTCACGTGGTTTTATTGTAAATAAAATAAAGTGTCCCGACGCGTTTCGTCTTAAAGACTGTCTCAAGGGTACACTGACACGGCTACATGATGCGGGTTATATACTCAGGTCTTGGATTTGATATCTCCTCACACTAGCTCATGACGTCTATTCATTAAATCTGGCATTTTCGACGCAATCCAGCGAGATTCTGCCGTCTTAGTAGATATCGCCGATTTCTGTTTATCCAAAATACTGCAGTTGAAATAATTAATGTCCATCATTTCAGCGGTATGATGTTTTAGATGATGATCACTCAGGGCA
The DNA here is from genome assembly GCA_907163375.1 of Prostheceraeus crozeri. Taxonomy (NCBI): domain Eukaryota; kingdom Metazoa; phylum Platyhelminthes; order Polycladida; family Euryleptidae; genus Prostheceraeus; species Prostheceraeus crozeri. The sequence continues at coordinate 41,299 of CAJQUW010002221.1, read as the reverse complement.
CTTTTCTTGTCTCTATTTCTGACACTGCGTTCGTGTTCATTATAACGTGATCGAAAAGGTCGACTACTTTGACCAATATACCTTATTTAACAGATTTCACACGAAAATTCGTAAACTAAATATTTGTCGTTACAGTTATATTTAGGACCGATCTGTTTACAAATGTGACATTGACAAAATTCTTTATTATCTATTTTAGATTTTATTGTGTTCTGTAGTCTCTTGCCTGGTCTGGCTGTAATTCTCATGGGCAGACCATATTTACGTTTAAGTTTATTCATTTTTCTATTACAGCTATCGCTGACAAAAGTCTAAAGATAAGTTTATCCAATTAGGAGGCTTATCCAATGGTTTTATTTTTCTGTTATTTTGATATGGTTCAAAGCCATTTTCCGAGAGTCTTTTATTCATAATATCTAAAGCAGCAACTTCTTCATTCGGATTTGAACAGCGTTCTGAAACATATCTACGACTATTACTAACAAAATTGTCTTTAATATGGTGTGGGAGCCAACTATCTTTCTTAAGGCAAATGCCAGAATGGTTGGGCTTACTATACCATTTATACTGTATTTGATTATTTTCAATATAAATAGTCATGTCTAAAAAGTTCAGACCGCTATCTTTTGGTACTTCAATGGTAAATTGAATATTTTTGCTAATTGAATTAAATCTATTAAGAATATTCGAAAAGATGGCTTCATTATCTGTGGGGAGCGGACCCAAGATTATGTCATCAATGTATCTTTTAAAGCAACTTATTTTCTAAAATTTTTATTGCTTTTGCTTCTATATAATTCATAAAAATTATCGCAAAAGGTGGTGAAAAATATGTGCCCATGGGGCAGCCCTTTACTTGCAAGTAAATTTTATTGTTATACGATATCTCATAATTATATGATATGAATTTCAGCATATCAACTAAATCACTCACAGTAAATCCATAATTTTCTATTTGATCCCAGTGGGAATAAGCATAATGAATAGACGTCATGAGCTAGTGTGAGGAGATATCAAATCCAAGACCTGAGTATATAACCCGCATCATGTAGCCGTGTCAGTGTACCCTTGAGACAGTCTTTAAGACGAAACGCGTCGGGACACTTTATTTTATTTACAATAAAACCACGTGACATAAAAAGGGAGAGATCTTATCTTTGATTTCGATCAAGCAATGGTGAATTCAAAAAACCTCCCGTTCAGTCACCTAATGAAGTGCATGAACTTTGGTCAATTGATTCACCGATAACTACAGACAAAACTACGGAAAATTATGATTATCCCCATTGAATCAGGTTCGTGTTAAGCGCTTAGATGATACAATTTTTTTCCAATTTCGACAACATTTGGTACAGTTTTACTCACTTAACACTCCAGCTTGATTTTTCGCTAAGTTTCGAGTAAACAATATTTTCAAAGATTAAACACACAGCGGAATAAATTTTCTTGTATTAACCCTAGTGCTTTCGAGTTTGGGTTTAAAAGAATGCTGGTGTCATCAGCTCCAAGAATATGTAGGTTTTATCAAGATCGGCCCATCCGTTCACAGACAAACTTCCAATTTGTGTTATTCCCATACTCAGTCATTCGATGAGTCATCATTTCCCTCGGTTGAGTCAGCAGATGATCTCGAATCTGTGTTCTGCAGACCGGGCCGCCTGTCTGTCTCTGCTGCACCTGTTCACAAACATGGCAATTCTTCACGCCGTAGTTGCTGACGCTGGCGTCCTATTAGGGGATCAACAAGATTTTTACAAGTCAATCAATGATGACAAGAGGACAGACGACTAATGACATGAAATGATCAGCTATGAAGCAACAAGCTTCCAATCACTAAATGCTTCATTTAATTGGGCTTTAATCACAATGTTTCCTAACATAAGTGTCTCGACTGGGCAAGTGAATAAATTTGGTAATCAATCAATTATGAACTCACGATCAAATTTTGAGAATAAGCAAAAAATGGAAAAACTTTTCGTGGTGTGCAACGATTCAAGAAACGGACTGTAACTACTGTTGCGTCGAATTACATGCACTTTGCATAGTAATAATGTTTATTTACCTGGTGTTTATCGAACTCTTGCAGTCATACTCTTGCAATCTAAGGATAGTTTCCAAAATTTATAGATAGTTCATGATTCTCTTTGTAATCTGCTTGATGCTGAGCAATAATGGTTCCTATAAATATGTGATTAGATTAATTTTGGATAGTTTCCATGCTGTCCATATTATCGGCAGGCCCATTTCACACGTGCTTAGCCGCAGCTCGAACTACTGCATTTTTGGTAGGATGATGCATGATTTTGAATAATCAACAGGTATTTTGAGGTGATTTCGACTATTGAGTCCGATATTAAGCTGAAATTCGAAATTTCTTAGAATTTGAAAAAATATTTGACTATTTTTAACTTAACGCACTGATATACCCAATACATTCGATACCTTCAACAAGATTTGTTCGATGAAGATGCATCTTACCTCGATTAAAAGAAAAAACTTCTCTTAGTTTCTTGAATGATTTTTTGAGTTTTACATAACAATGAGAAAATGAATTAAGACACAAGCCTTAACAGAGTTGGAAGTGGGTCGTGGGTCATGGGTCATCCGAAAAGTTGGTGGGTCGTAGGTCACATTTAACGTGGGTCAGACTTCGTTGACCCACTTCCAACCAGTTTGACCCATGATAGATTTAAATACTGTAAACTTCATTTATTCATATTATTATCATTCATGAGAAATGATTGAGTCACTGTCACTGAAAGGAGTGATGGATGCATACAGTCAAAATATGTAACACTATTGACTTTCAAAAGCCTCATAAAGTTTCGAAAGGGAGCGGAATTCACACAAATTAAAGGCTCGAAAACAATTGTTGCTGTCTACTGAGAGATGTTGGTTGGTGGAGAGAAGTTGTTTGAGTACAATTGTGTCTGCTCGATTCTTTGTCGCTATGTCTGACGATACCCAATGATGTGTGACCTTGATTTCAGAGATACAGCTATTGAAGAAGTCAGGTATTCAGGGGTTTTATTCATCTTGAAAATTTTCTTGCAATGCCAGCTGACCTTCGGTTTCTTTGTTTCGTTTGATTTTGTTGGTATCTCGTAGAAAGTATCCTCTGGTAGAGATTAGAATGGTAAATCTCTGGTAAATATTGATCAGAGCCTAAATATTTTCGAAATGTGTAATTGATCAATATATCTTGATAATATGCATGCTTCACATCTGAAGTATTTAGCCGATCAATCTATTTTCGCGTCGTACATGTTCCAAGCATCTCATTGCTCATTCGATGCATGATAATCTGAAATGCGCAAATTCATACGACGGTCATTGATATAGACTTATCCCTTTCACACAGACTTATTACGGCAGAGCTCTGTGAGGAGATTCGTATCAAAACACTTCGTATCAATAAAAAGTTTCGTTTTGATATTTGATTTAGTATCAATAAAGATAGGAATATTTACATGATGTCGCTAGTGATTGTTGTCGCAACGTACTCGCACATGTAGCGCCACTCAAATACATCAGTTCATCTATATGTACATTGCAAGCTAATTATGCATTATAATCTTGTAATCCAGCAATTTTCTATTCGCGCGTTACGCCGATTAAGGCCTACTGCAGTCTTATTTTTTAACTTCATTTGATTAAGAAATGTAAAATCTGAAATTTAGTCTGTTGGGCCCTCAACTTAACTAATCATCTCTCTACGAGTTAAATAGGGTAGCACTAAAAAAAGACAGTCAAGAATTATAACAAAAAACAGAACCGTTTAAATTTTTTTAGAACCTTAGGCATTCGTGGTGAACTTTGATTACAAGATAATTTTTATGAGGTTACATGTCTATTTGTCATGTGACAAGTGATCTGATATACTTGAATCTTCATAACAAGTTTTAACAACTTTTTTGATACTACGAGACCTCTACCTAGATAGACCTAGAATCTTGAATGAAAATGAAAATAAAGATGATACCAGAAAAGTAGATTGCACTCACATCATTCACCCTTGCAGCCTATGGGTCGTGGGTCATGTTTTTCCGAAAAGTTGGTGGGCAAGTGGGTCGTGGGTCACATTTAGCGTGAATCAGGTGGTTTGTGGGTCATGTTTTCGTGAAAATTGGGTGGGTCACATATGCTATGGGTCAGCTGGGTCAAGTTTCGTTGACCCACTTCCAACTCTGAGCCTTAATAACCTTCCTTAGGAACACCACTTGAAACATTGCCCCTCAGAGACCCGAAGGGGGTCCAGTGGACCCCAGAGCCACATTTTTCTATTTCATTTTTTACGCTGACGATATATCAACCACTCAAGCCCATACAAAATCATCATTTCTGACAGTGAATCTGCATGTGTTATTTCATTTCAATTGAATCAGTAGAAGTATGCCAGATAGGCCAAGGGGGTCCACTGGACCCCCACCTCAGGTGTCAGAGGGTGTAGAAATTCCATCACAAAATTTTTGTAATTAGATGAAAAATGATTTCGAACATGTACGTCCACGATGGTGTATAAAGAGTGAAAGTCATTTATTCATTGTTTGCATCATGCTCGTAGATGTGCAATAAGTTGGAAGATCGCAAAATGTGAATATTTTGCTTTCGCACATAATCTCGCGTGACTGGTTGGCCTATATGAACAACTCGACATAAATCGATGTCCGAAATGAAAGCTATCATTATATTCATAGTTGAGCACCAAAAACTGATTGATGACAAACTTTTCACAGCAGTAATGATAAGTTTGAGATCTCCACAGCTGTTTTTGGTTCTAGAAGTACAGCAATTTTGACTCATTTTAGGTCTATTTCTGATAGCTTTGGATAAATTTGAAGGAATGCAGAAATGGAAAGGATTAGCTGCATGAATTAAATCAATTTTATCAAAATCAACTATCTGAGGCTTTATGGTGACACAAAAAATCGTAAAGCCGCCTCCTAGTACAAATGATGCTGTACTAAATGTGGTTGACTTACAAAAACACCATATTTTCGCACATGTTTACTGAGAAGGCTGAAAGTCACTCAAGGGATTCGTTATACCGACCTGCTACACACAAACATCATTGTTTTACTTAAAATCAACTTTCCTAATGCTTTGATATCGATTTAAGCAGGTAAACTAAGAATATGTTAAGGGGTCCACTGTACCCCCCTCAGGTCTCAGAGGGTGTGAAAAAGCTCAGGTCTCTGAGGGTTAATCAGCGGCAAGCATCTTGGAGGATAGATTGCTTTGTGACTGGCAGCTGTCAATTCGTAGTTATCAGACCCGTGATATTGCCTTAGCCAGCTATCTTTATCGCTACCTGTGCAGGTTCCCATTATTTTTTATTCCACTATCCGAAAATATCTAGATGGTATTTCATGTGAGGTTGTGGTGTTATCTATGATTCAATTATAAATTATCGAATCAATACTCGAAGCGTGCCATCATCAGTGAGCAGCAATACATGCGCAAAGACTTAACCCATTAAACGCGGTGGCATATGTACATACGTGTATGTATGTACATATATGTATATATGTACATATGTAACTATGTACTCGTATATATACCAGGTAGCTTCCTTCCATTTATGCCTCATTTTAAGAGTGAAAACTCGTTTTTAGGATTATTTCTTTTTGACATAATATAACTGAGAACAATGCTCAAGATTTGTGATGTGAAATCACCTTTTTATCTTCGTCCATTTGGCGGGAAATTCAAATTGTTTTTCAAAATGGTGCCGAGAAATTCTTCATTTTGGTAAGTTAAGAAAGATATTCAATTTTGAGCTTTCATAATCTTTTTACGTCCATGTATGTTTTATTTGGCGTATAATCTAGAGCTGTGCACAAGTCTGATGTTCAAATTCGACTTAGTTTAGTGGCAATGCGGCAATACGTACTGGAATATATGTATGCCATCGCGTAATCCGCTGCTGTGCAAGTCAGAATAAGTATATCATTCAGATCAAAAACCTCAGCGATTCATGTGTTGTATAATTTAATTAACAATGCGGAGAGGATTATGTTGTGATAAAGACCCCATTATAAGATCGTGAAGGCAGTCTAGAGACAGTGGCAAAGACGACGAAGGCGGCCTTGACGAGTTCAGATCAAGTAGGCCTGATTCTACATTTACAAATATGAATGTCTATCGAATGCCGTATTGTTACAATTCTTTGACAACAAAATTGTGAGCTATCAGCTTGTTTGGATCTAATATTATTTTGCAATATTCAAATGGTGTGCAGGGTATTACAGGAAGTCAACGACGTGAGATCATCAACCTCAGTAGGCCTACTCATGGTTTGAAGACAATGGACGCAGTGGACCACATTTACATGTACATCACTATTTCCTTCCTCGAAAGTTCGTAGCTTCTATTGCTGTAGCTTTATACTTGTGTAAATCAGCATGTTAATTTTTTGAAGACAACTTTGCTTGTTTTCGTCTCTTCTGAAGGGTAAGTATAATTTTTAAAGTTTCACGGTGCATGCAAAAGCTACATGTATTTTCAATAAGCCTCCTCTATTTCAGGATGACAACGCATGGGTCCTATTAAATATTCAACGATCATGATCTAAGATGAAGCTGTGCAATAATCAACTCAAAAAAGGATAAATTGCATGGGAGAAAAAAGGCGTTAGAATTTGTCAGTGGCAACTTAGCGATAGTAGGCCGATATATCGCACCCATAGGCCTACCTCAGAAGCAGCTGCGCCGTGGCTCACTCTCAAAGTCTTTCACCTAAGAAATGCTAGAAATGCAATATGGGATTGTGCGTAAAGTGCTTCAAAGCCCACCACACTTAGTGACTTCTTTCAAGACGACATGAACCGCTATGTGTACACAGAAAGACAAGATAGTCGTTTTACAGAGCAAAATAGGCCTACGAAAGAGAAAATCACTGATAGAAGTGCATATGCATTTGCATGAGCGTTTTAGAAACTGTTATTCACTGTTGTCAGATTTTCTTGAATGCCATTTATCAATGCCACAAATAATGTTTTGAATGAAACTTCGAATCAGAGTTATAAAATACATTGTTCTTATTTGAATTTGGTGTACATGTAGTCTACATCTGACTGAATAATCCATCAAAGCAGCTGATATGAGTAATGGAGATGCAAAATCATATTTGAAATTCACAAGTAAGATGCTCGTACTAGACAATTTGTTCTCATTGCAGTTTTATGAAGTTCAGTACTTCAATTTTGCCGTTCACTATCACAGCCAAAATTTACTACTTTTTAGGATTGGTAGGACGCGATGGCATATACATGTTTATATGCCATCTTGGAATTCGATCCGAAATGACTCGTATGCATTCTATATGTGAAAATATTTATGTGTCGTGATGTTTTAAGCTATATTTCTTGATATACTTCGAAATATGCAAAGAAATCACAGTCGCGTTTAATGGGTTAAATACATCCGAGAGTTCATTCAAAAGGAGTGCGAGCAATGACAACAATGACAAAGAAAAGCAACTAGAATAACAGCAACTAATCACTCTGTGTCTGAATTCATGAGTTTCATATCCTTGTTCTTTCAGGACTTTATCAGCAGAGCTTCTCCAATACGACTATGAGTATGTAGCAAAATGATGAACGACTTTTCACTTGGAAAATGAATACCGTATTTCTTTAATATGAGACGCCCTTAAATAAGGGACGCCCTCGAATAAGAGACGCATGTACAAAAAATAGATTGCTATAGACATATTACATGCAGGCTATTGTAATGTGATAGCTACATCCGCCTGAGCGATTATTAGGCCTACTTATCTTAGTAAAATAAGTCAGTCTACTAGTAAATACCGGGTATCATGACCAATATTGTATAATATATAAGGCTTCTTGTTGCTGTACATGCAGTACATGCATGTTGTACATACGTACATGCAGGCCTACTTAAGGTTGCTTCATCTCCCATTTAAAGAAGCATTATACGGTAGCTTCCTTTGCATTTGGAGTCATGTACCGGTCGGTAACTTTTGCTGTAAATACTACTTGATTATCGGTATTTTCGTTTCGGTAAATTCAGATCTAGTCTACATGTATAGTGGCCAACATTTACTGGTATATGAATGTATTAGATGAGTCTACAAGATATGCACTACAAACCATAAAACTCCTTTCATTTCCAAAATATCTGAATTATGATAAAGCGTATATATGTAAGAAAAATTACTGGCGAAATTTGCCCATGACATAGGCCTAAGTGAGGAATGCAAAGGTTACCTAAGAGAATAGTAACAAAAAACTAAGACATCTTTTTCTAATGAAAGAATGAAAACTTGAACATTTGATAAATAAGAGACGCTCTTGAATAAGAGACGCATCAATCAGGAATCTGAAAAAATAAGAGACGCGTCTCTTATTCAAAGAAATACGGTATGTAATGAGATTTCAGAGACTGGTCTGTCGTTGATATGATCTTGATCCTTCTGTGTTGATGACGACGAGTTTCCACGTATAGCACCTTGACAGTGCTGTATTTGTACATTATGCTCGTTAAAAAGAATAGGATGTTATACTTTTTTTGAATGAACTCTCGGATGCACGTTTCAAGTATCGAAAGATGTTTGACAACAAAATTATTGGATCATGCAATTTCTACGGCAGTATTCTTTATTTTTAGCAATTCTTCTGACAGATTTTCTGTGGAAACATCAAACTCATGCAAGCAGAGGAAGCATAGCAACATTCACTGAAATCGTAATCATAGATGAACAGCGCGATATTTATTGTATCATTTTCCATGATCAACAATTTCCACCACGTCAAAGAGCTTAAAATTCCGAATTATCCGACGATCTTCCGATTCTTCTCAAAGTTTATTCAAACGTATAGATGAAGTGTGTGATTCATAGATATCTACGTTTCAAATTTCAAATCTTATCAAATGTTATCAAATTCATTTACTTCTGAGACGCGCACGATAGAATATCGCAATCTAAGCAACACCGAAATTGCATCAATTGCATCGGTCTCAGTTACTTTCAATTGTGAAGAAGCCAGGCGAATGTTTTTTGAGAAATTTGGAAAAGAGCCACCACCAGCACGCACCCTTCGTGATTGGAAAGCAAGATTCTTGGACACTCTGACCATCTTACCTCGGAAGCGTGTTGGTGATCATCAACAGAGAAGATTGTCGACAGAAAAGAATGAAGATGTCCTTGCCGCATTTGGAGACGACTCATTCCTATCACAGCGTAAGATGGCCCAAGAAGTTGGTGTTGCGCAATCCTCTGTCAACAAGATTTTAAAGGAAGAGGGTTTGAAGCCATGGAAGATGGTATCTGTTCAGGAATTGCTTCCAGACGATCCAGGGAAACGGTTGAATTTTTGCAGGATTGTCCTAACAGAGTTAGAAGTGAAGAACATCTGCTTTAGCGACGAAGCAACTTTCCACCTAAATGGCTGCGTCAACAAACACAACCGTTTCGTGTATGCCATGGATAATCCGAAGATGATTGCTGAAGGCAAGGCGCTGCGCTCACCTGGTATTACGTGATGGGCTATGGTGTCACCTGACTTTGGGTTTGTGTATGAACTGTTAGAGACGACCATGAACTCAGAGCATTACAAACGTATTCTTCAAACTCACGTCATCCCACTTCTCAAGCAGCATCGACATAAGAGAAAATTTTATCAACAAAATGGAGCTCCTCCCCATTTTGCGATAGTGGTTCGACAGTTACTCGACAATCAACTCAACAACCGATGGATTGGTCGTGGTGGGTCTATCCAGTGGCCTCCGAGAAGTCCAGATCTTTCGGTTTGTGACTTTTGGCTTTGGGGGTACATCCGCAACGAATTGTACAGGCCCCCAAGACCGTCTACAGCCACGACATTGAAGGAAAGGTTGATGGACTTACTTGACAACATTCCGAAATCGATGATTCGAAAGGCTTATGAATCATTTACTCGTCGATGTAAGTTGTGCGAGGAATCCTATGGAGGACACTTCGAACAGAATCCTTGATTTTGTAACATTTGATTGAGACACTGAATTCGTTTTAATTCATTCAAATCAAAGCGGTAAAAAACGGCGGAAAGATCGCGATCACCCGGAGACAAGAGACGTGAAGTGTCGAGTGTTTAAGTAACATAGTGAGTTCAATTACAGGTGGAAGCACGATAAGCTATGCGGTGCTGTATTTCCTGCATGATATTGAGCTCTTGCACTATATAGTGCGAGGAAGTGCAATGATATCTCGATACATTAAAAACACAGATTGCCAATGCAGGAACGACTTTGTAATGCACTGATAAAAATGCAAAGAACCGCAATATCATGCTGGAAATGTATTCTCCGCTAGGAGCGATTGCATCTTCATATCACATCACTTGTTGTATTTGTAACAAGCGAGGTTTATAAAAATATGACGGTTATCGCTTACAAATTCATATGGTTAACTGCGCTTTCGGAGAAAAAACTCTTCTTTCAACAAGTTGCAATATTGTGAAGGGATTTCTGCGAAATAAAAACACATTATAATGCATGAACGCAATCAATAGTTATGTTTGAGATATATAAGTCAACATGATTCCACGAAAAATATCGTTTGAATGAATTGATGTTTATCAACTTGGTTCATGAAGTAAAGTAGAGCTAACTGAACGTCCTGTTAATGCTGCTAGACAAGTAGCAACGACGACATATTCCTAGAGCATAAAGTTCAGAATACATCTAATCTAGTTAAAGATCACTCTATCAAACAAAAAATGTTCAAGAATGGTATCACCGAAAAAAGTTATTTGACAGTAGTATGCAATACATATATATTGTTTTGCTATGTGACTTACAGCTGTACATATGAAATGCATACCAGAGGCATATGAATAAGGATGAATTTGTATCGGGTCTCGTATATAAAACATACCAACAACTCGTATTTCAGTGTAAAACAGCCAATCACAGATAGAATAGTTCGTATCGCTACATACCAATCACATACGAAAGTAAGTGAGATATGGTATGAAAAACATACCAGATCTCTGTAAACATACGAGAATCTCGTATCAGGTGTTAGTTTCAAATTGCATGTGAATTTGGTATATGTTTGTATGTAATTTTCGTATCCAGCGATTTACATTGTAGCCGTGAATTCGTGTTAAGAGGATTTCGTTCATTGTCTGTGCTTGCATTTAACATCGACTTTTTTCCTCAACTCTTTGATTATTGAGTCACTTTCCTGTTAATTAGACCGGAAGTTTAAAGTTGATAACCTTTTTACAATATTTTGTTTAATATCGGTTACTAAGCCAGCTATGCAGAAAAGTATTTAACCCTCAGAGACCTGAGGAGGGTCCAGTGGACCCCGGAGCCACATTTTTCTATTTCATTTTTTACGCTGACGATATATCAACCACTCAAGCCCATACAAAATCATTATTTCTGACAGTGAATCTGCATGTGTTAGGGCAAGGGGGTCCACTGGACTCAGGTCTCAGAGGGTGTAGAAATAAGCGAAGAAGGCGTAAAGCCGCCTCCTAGTACAAATGATGCTCTACTAAATGTGGTTGACTTACAAAAACACCATTTTTTCGCACGTGTTTACTGAGAAGGCTGAAAGTCACTCAAGGGATTCGTTATACCGACCTGCTACGCGCAAACATCATTGTTTTACTTAAAATCAACTTTCCTAATGTTTTGATATCGATTTAAGCAGGTAAACTAAGAATATGTTAAAGGGGTCCACTAGACCCCTCTCAGGTCTCAGAGGGTGTGAAAAAGCTCAGGTCTCTGACGGTTAAATTACGAGGGTGTGTAAGTCAAAATAGACAATGTTGTCATGAGACAAGAAGTGCAACACAGAGCTAGAACGGACAAGCACACTGAGTATGATGTGACGTTGTCTTAACTCGCTGTTATGACATCAATAGAGAACAATGGCTTCTATGACTTTCAAAATTGTCTTAATAACAGCACTCCTTCTGTAAAAATTCAATCAAAATTTGGTGCCTCTACCTTGTTAGTGTGCAAGCAGCTTGTTTTCTGTACTATTTTTTCTCACATTAATTGAAAAAATTGTTTATATAACACGAGCCTAAGACAGAAATGAAGTCGGTAGAAGAGGACGTGGAATGATGATCTCAATCATCCAATCCCATTAAGATTCGACGATTGAGAGAGAGAGAGAGATTCGTTTATTGAATCAATGATGTGAATCAAAGCTGTATACATGTTACATAAAGTTCAAAGCAAAGTATATGAAAGAAAAGTAAGTACGCAAAAGCAAACTAGTCATAAAAAGTGAGGGACGTAGTGGAAGAAGACGTAATAGCGTTGGGTGGGATTCCTACAGAAAGGTACTGATGCTCGACAAGAAGGAAGAGTGGAAGGAGACAAGTATGCATTTATTGTATCTTGATTCTCCATGCAAATTATCAAATAATCTTGTTGCAAACGAATTTCGCCTTGACGAGAGATCTTTTAGTGATTACCGTTGATTCTGAGACACCTCCGTTGAATCGCCTGAAGACGTCTTGAGTCACTCGATGAGATACCAACATAAGCGGGCAAGCATATTCAATCAAGTTGCTTATCAAAGCCTCTTATACTATAACGAATTCCTCGTCATTGGTAATGGACCTAATTCTTCTCAGGATGTAGAGTCCTTGCGATCAAGAGATAGAACAGACGTGTTTAGAAGCAGAGACCTCCGAGCCAAAAGTGTACCCGGTAATAGTGTCTATACCCCTGTGTATATCCTATAGTGCACCCATAGTACGAACTTTAAGTGTATACACTTGAAAAGGGAATAAAATCTGCATACCCACATCCACAGAAATTCGACACTCTGTACAAAGGACTGTAGCACGGACAAACGCATCGAATTCAACGCTGTGTATATGCGTTTTCATGACCACCATTACCTGTGGGCAAAAAAGGAATTCCTAATACCTTACAGAGATAGGAAAATAGTCGTGCGTCGCTTGCGAATTAATGTGAATTCAAGCAAAGTGCTCCTATTGCCACGATTCCTTCAGATTCGAAGAATTCAGATCATTGCGTACAAGTTTTCTCCATAATGTTGACCCTTCCCATCATTAATAAAAAAAAGTAACAGGCGTACGAAAATTAGTCAACTTAATGATTTCACATCGTCTTCGCAGCATTCCTCACTGCGTAGTACATACATTAAATCGATGCTGGCCACACAGCGATGTGTGTTTTGGTGTGTGTGAAGTGATGTCACCTCTCTCACTTGCTCTGGTGTCCTCTGCTGACAGCTTATTGTTTGCCATTTCCAATAGCAAGCGATACACAAATTATCCATTCGAGAAGGAGCAAGTTGTCTAAATCTGTGATGTACCATTTCGATATTAGGGTTACATATAACCCTTCGTTTCTAGGAAACCGAAGCGCACGCAGATGAATCTAATTCTGTGAGCACTCTGCTATTTTCACGACTATTAAATTCTGGTCATGTCTCTCTGGCAAAAGTGTGTTTTTGCAGACATCTCCAGCAGTTACACGCATGAGCCACCATCATGTCACATCATTTTACTGAAATCTTACTCACAAAAATCCTCGTGCATTGAGGTTTGAAGTTGAAATAGTTCCTCTCTATACTTTGAAAGCACGCAGTTTTACGGACATCAAGTCATGATTGAAGTCAAGTGGTTGCATGCTATCATTGATTTAAGCAACAACGAAATTCATGGATAACCTTGACTGATACAACTATGAAGGTCAGCAAATTAATTGATTTTAAACGCAATTTTACATCACATTTCTTGTTGAGTAGATCAGTTGTGACAAGTAATGTGTATCACGTCTGCTTCTGTGAAATTAGAAAACAGGTATAATCAAGAACTTCTTCGCACCTCTCAATTTCTGTTGCATGTCAGTCTTGCACACTTAGACTGGGAAGATGAGTCTTTTATAAGCCTCCTACTCTGGTCTCGATGTCAATAGTACAATTGTACATCGAACAAATTGCAAACATTGCACAAAAGTAATACAACAGTACCTATCTTATACTTCTTCATCTGTCGATCTACCGAAATGGCATTACAATTTTAAAATATCTCTTAACGTGCTTAGAAATTAATTTGCGCAGTTTGGAAGAATTTTGCACCATTGGAAGAGACTCATTATAGAAATCTGACATATACACAGCATTTGAAGCGATTGATGCAGTCGACAAGCGTGTTTGAAGATCAGGAAAGGTATAAGCCATCGAACAGGGAACAGTTTTAATCATGTTTTAATCCATTAAATGTTTGTATTAGTAGTTTATAGTGTGACATCCGGCGCGACGCTTCGCTTCGCTTTGCTTCGCTTCGCTTGCGCCGGATGTCACACTTTTGCGGGGGTTTTTCAAAATTTTCAAAAAAATCAAAATTTCAAAAATTTAGGTAGATTTCAAATTTCACGTGGCCGAAGGGCGAAAATTTAAGTTGTCTCAAAATATCACGTGGTCTAAGAATTTTGAAAATTTAGGCAGACGAAAATTTAAGTTGTCTCAAAATATCACGTAGTCTCAATATACCAGAAGATTGTATTCAAAATATTTATTCAAAATATTTATTCAAAATATTCATTTAAAAATGGAAGAAACAAAAGTGGATGAAACAAAAGTGGAAGGAACCTCAAGAATATATCCTTCGTTATCATATGAACGTAGTTCTACTTTAATGGACATTGAAAAGATTAACATTGAAAAAATGAATAAAGAAAAACACAAAGATAGAGTTAGGTATATGAAAGATAAGGAATCTCAATTATTATTAAGATTAGAGCATTATAAAAAGTTAAGAAAGAGATGGACCAAAGTTAAGAATGTAACACAAGGAATTGGCATATTCTTAACAATAAATTTAGGTGCTTTGACAATTGTTATATCTTCTGGTGTTTTAGTAATTCCAGTAGTTGCTACAGCTTTAACAGGTACGGGTGTTTTTGCAACTTCACTTGTTACAATGTTAGATAAATCTTTAATAACTAAGAAACGAAAATCATTAAAAACTAAGCATTTACATATTAAAGAAGTCTATGATAAACTACACTACTACTTTCAAAGAGTATGTGATGATAATGTTATTACGTTAGATGAGATTGAAAAATTTGATCAAATAGCTAATGAAGTAAATCAAATATCATTTCAATCACAGACAGAAAAAGTTAATGATAAAAATAAAAAGGATGGTAAAATTTCTAGTGATGGTAAAACTTTTATTGATGATAAAATTTTTAATGAAGAAAATGATAAAATTTTTTTAGAAGAGCTAAAAACTTTATTAGACAAAACTTTATTAAACAAAACTTAATACGAGAAAATTTTAAACGAAAAGATGTCAAACAACAAAGCAATAAAAAAATAATTTGTTCAGTAAAATGTTTTTGCTGTATTCCAATGTTACCACAAAATTCAAATATTATATTTTAAAAATGGATAAAATTAGAGCTGATAATTTTAAAAGAATAAAACAATTAGAAGAGTTAATAAAACAAAGAAATATTATGAAAGAAAATCATCTTCAACATAGAATGATAAAAGCTGGTATTCAATCTGATATGTTTGAAAAAATGCAGCAAACCGAGCAAGTAAAAACTGATTTTGAAAAAACTATGAAACCATTTAAAACTCTTGAAAAGGAACTTACAAATAATGATAAACAAATTGATATAACAGATCCAGAGCACAAAACTATATTAGATGACTATGGATTACTAGAATCAAACATTAATAAGAAATTACCAAAATCTATGCAATTTGAACATTCTATTTCATTTATAGATGGAAAAACAATACCTAGATTTTATCTCGGACAAAAAGAAATATTTCCACAACCTTTTCGAGGTTTAATTTTTTCACCAGATAAATCTCCTTTTAATTTAGATAGAAATTTTGTTAATCTTTTAAGAGGAGCAGATTTAAATAATTATGCTGTAGAAGATCTCATAAAATATAAAGCTATGTTAGACAGAGTTGGTGCAGTAAAATCTCTTAGACGTTATAAACAATTAGAAAATTTATTATCAACGGGAGTTAAAGTAGGGAAAGGTTTATCTGAAAAACAGAAAACTGAAACAACTGTATTTTTACCAGATGATCCACAAGAATTACTAAATAGATTAAATATTTTAATATCTGCAATAAAAGAAGGACATAATTCTAGTTTCAATGAAATTCATGCTATATTGAAAAGACTGTTAGAAAAGAAGATTCTAAATGAAAAGGATTATAAAAGTGTAGCTGAAATATGTTGTTTCTAATTTTTATCTATGATTTTTATCTATGATTTTTATCTATGATTTTTATCTACGATTTTTATCTATAATATTTATTTAATTTTTTTAGTTTAAAAATGTGTTCAGCAGATTTAGACAAAATTAATGATCATTTAGAAAAATTGACAGAGATTTTGGGTTCATCAAAATTTAGTACGACGTTAAAAATTATAACAACTACTTCATCACACACTTGTAATTTAGAACCCATTCTACATTTAGAACAAAATAAAAATTATCAAATTGCATTGACTAGTTTCTCTACATTTAACACTATTCAAAACGTTATCAAAGATGTGAATGATCAATTTAGATATTCTACTGATAAAGGCAAAACGTGGAAAATATTAACTTTTCTTCCTGGTTCTTACGAAGTTGAAACAATATCAAATGAAATTAAGAGACATTTAGGTATACCATTTAAAGATAAGAAACAATTACATTTTGCAGTTGAACCGGCAGTTAATAAATTTTCTCTTACTTTAGACGAAAATCATCAAGTTGATTTTAATCATGATAGATCATTGTCAAAGCTATTAGGATTTAATAAACAAACTTACAGTCAAGGTTATCATTTAGGTGAGAAGATTCCAAAAATAACTGAAATAAATTCAATTGTTGTACATTGTGACATTATTGAAGGAGGATATATAAATGGTAAATTATCAAATTTAATATTCAGTTTTCCAGCTTTTACTGTACCCATTGGTTATAGATTAAATGTAATTCCACAAACATTAATATATTTTCCTATTACAAGAAAAACTATTAACAACATTGGCATTAGAATCACTGATGAAAAAGGACAAGAAATAAATTTTGGAGGTGAAGAGATTATGATAGATCTTTTGGTTCGGGAGGTATAAACTCCCGTTCGAGAGGTATGAACTCCCGTTCGAGAGGTATGAACTCCCGTTCGAGAGGTATAAACTCCCACGCGAAGCTAGAGAAGTTTAATTTTCTTCTTCTTTAGAAACAAAAAATAAAAAAAATAAAAATAAATTTTTTTATTAAAAAATGAGTGAACTACCTCCATTAAATAAAAAAAAACTTAAATTTAATCATCATCCAAATTTATCTAATAAAGTTTTGTCAGTTATTTGTGGAAGATCAGGATGTGGAAAAACATATCTATTATTTAAAATTTTAACGACTCCAAATTTTTTGGATTATAACAATCTTATAATTTATACAACAACGGCAGAACAACCCGTCTATCAATTTTTAAAATATGGATTTGAAAATAATCTTACAAAAACAGCAATTGCTTCTCTATTCGAAGAATACGAAAAATCTGAATATGAAGAAGAAATAAATTTGTGGTGTGAAGAAGCAGCAAAAAATAAACAATTAGTTGAATCCAATAAAAATAAGCATATAAAAATACAATTAATAGATGATAGTGGTAATATGCAAGATCCTAGTAAACTAGATAAAACAATGAAACATTGTGTAATTTTTGATGATTGTGTTAATGACAGAAATCAGTCAGTTCAAAGAAATTATTTCACAAGAGGTAGACATAATAACTGTAGTGTATTTTATTTGACACAAAGTATGTATTCATTAGATGGAAGTGTTATTAGAAAGAATGCAAATATATTTATACTATTTGAAATAAATGCAAGAAACTTAAGTGATTTGTTAAGAGATTTATGTGTAAGAAATAAAGATGAATTTAAACAATCGTGTAACAATGCTTGGTCAAAAGATTATGGATTTATTACAATTAATATTGATAAAAAAATTCATGAAAGAGTTATAGAAAATATTTTCGAGGAGTGATCGAACGGAGTGACCGAACGGAGTGACCGAACAATTTTTTCTTATAAATTTTTTGTTAATAAAAATAAAAAAAAAATATGTTGAATGATTATAAGATAGAGCATGTACCAGTTTTAAAAGATTATCGTCATCCTACAAATCCTGTAAATTCGAAGAAAGAAGTTAGATTTTATTATCATCATAAATACGTAGCGCTCGTTACAGATTATAAAACAAAACATGGTATTCAACCGTGTGTTAAAACAAAAGACTTTCCACTTTGTTTAAGAAGTTTCCGAGTATTTTTGGCGTATAATAATTTATGGTGGTTGGTTAAGAAAGAACATTTAACAGCACATGAATTAGAAACATTACATCAATTACATATTCCTGTGTATATGCAAAAACGGAACCGAGGTTCTATGTAAAATTCATTTTTTCTTTTAAAAAATATGAATCGTGAAATGTCTCTCGGACAAACGTCTAGGATTGATGAATTAATCAAGAAACAAATTGCTGAGTTTGATGCACAAATTAAACATAGTAAACGCAGTAAACGTATTAAAAAACAGAAACGTACTAGGCGTAGTATTAGACGTAATACTAAAAAACAGAAACGCGGAACAAAAGAAATATTAGAAACCCCTATTACTGATATCTTTTTTGATGATAGAATTAAGGATGAACTTGGTGATGATTTATGTAATTTATTTAATCCAAATGAAATTAAATATGAAAATGTATCTTTTATTAATGTAGTAAATGATATGCGGAAACTTTTAGCAAATGGTAAAATTATTAATTTACTTGGAAAAGTTATTAAAGATCAGGAAAATATAATTCAAAATTTTTACGTAACCTTCTATAATAAAAAATCATTTGAAACATGGTTTTCGAATCTGGATGAGAAATCCGATGCTAACGAATGGATTTTTACAGGTAATATTAAATATGAAGATTTTGGAATGAAGTTAGTACAAAGATCGCATAGAGGGGCAGGGATTAATATGAAATATAGAATCAAAGAATATTTCGGTGAATATTGTTATATTCCTTCTGAAGATTTTTGTTTTATTAAATGTTATAATATTTTACGAGGTTTTAATGAACAACAAGGAGAAATGATGAAAGAAATGTTTAATAATTTTTTATATAAAGAGAAAGCCACATCTAGAACAGGAGTAATGTCAAACTGCAAATTTTCTCAATTCAATAAATATTTTGGAGAATGTGTTCAATATTATAGTCCTGCCAATCGTCATTTAAATCCTAGAGGAATTGAAACGTTTCATAATTATGTTTATTACAATTATTTTCACGCAGGTTCAACAATTGGTCACTATTGTTTAATTAATAAATCTCATAAATTAAAAGCTATTAGAGAAATTGAAAATAATTTCAAACCCATATATAAAACAGTTACTGATGAAAATCTAACAACGCGTCCATATAAAATCATAACAAAGAAAAAAATTGACTATGGTTCAACATATATTTGGGATCTCGAAACTTTTCCCGATCCTAACTGTTCAACAGCTCATCCTATTCCTTATGCTGTAGGAGCTATTAATTTTAATAAATTTATATGTTGTTTACCGAAACAAAGATTGAAAGAATTAGAAACACGTTTGCTAAGTGATATGATTAAAATTAAACGATCAAAAGATGAAGATGAAATTAAAAAACTTAAAAAACAGATTAATGAGTATAATAATTTAACTGAATTAGAATTTAATAAACTTCAAAATTGTGTGAAAATATTTACGAGAACTGAGGATGATGAATGTACGATCGGGGGAAACCCAGAGGATGTATGTCCGATCCATCAATTTTTTAAAACTCTTGGAAAATTTAATTATTCGAGAGTAACTTTAATAGCTCACAATTCATCAGGTTTTGATTCCTATTTTCCGATAAAAGCTAATTTTAAATTATCTAAACCGCCTCTTAAAACTTCAAGAGGAATATTGACTGCTTCATTACAAAATCCTTATACAACTGAATGTGTTAGTAGATACATTCAAAAATCTTTTAGATTTAAAAACAATATGAAAAAAGATTCACCTTCAGGTAAATTAGCACTTCAAACTATTATAATGAAATGTAGTTATCAACATGTAAAAACAAGTCTTTCTAAATGGTGTGAGAATTTTAAAATTCCTACGAATGTGTGTAAATTAAATTATGAAATTGGAGACATAACACATGAAAATTATAAAGAAAAAGAAAATGAATGGAGACCATATTTAGTTAACGATATTCTTTCTTTAGCTTTTTGTATCTACAAATATAATAATGTTATGCAAGATTTAGTTGGTGAAGATATAACTACTAATTTGACATCCTCTGCTTTAACATTTAACGGTTGGATGAAAAGCGTACAAAATGACAATATAAATATTCATTCTCATATAGATTTATGGGCTAGAAATTATATTAGAAAATCTGTTAAAGGTGGAAGAGTTTCAGCAAATATAAGAAAATACATATCGCCATTTTGTAGCATCTTGTTACCAATATTAAAACAGTATTTACCTGGTCGCTACGCTGGTGGGGTTTTGTCCCCTGGAAATAATTTAATAGATTTAATGAAACAGTATCGAGATTTAGGAGATAAAACTGAAATTTGTAAGAAAATTTCAAATCAACTACTTGAACAAAAAAATGAATTTCTAATGGCTTTTGATGCAACATCTTTATATTCATCAGCTATGTATGATGAAAATTCAGAATACCCTCAAACCGAATCCGCTAGAAACTCTAGACAAGAAGAAGAACGAGAAATAGTATATAAATTTAACACTCAAACATTTAGACCTAAAACTGGAATATTTACAGTTGTGTTTCAATATCCCAATTATATGTTTTTTCAACCAGTTCCTATAAAAGATAAAGTTAAAAATAAAAATAATAATTCTCATGTAAAAGTAATCAGGTTTAGAAATGGTATATGTTATGATGTATTAACTTCTGTAGACATACAAGAAATTGTTAGATGTGGGGGGAAAATCTTACATATTACTGATGGTATAATTTATGAAAAAAATTATCAAGTTTCACCATTTCGAAATTATATTGAAAAACTTTTTAATTTGAGAAAAAGATATAAAACAGAAGGAAATACTGTAGGTGATGAGTTAATTAAATTATTGATGAATTCGCTATATGGCAAAACTGTGCAAAAAGATATAACCACTAAATATCATTTATGGAATGAGAATACATTGAGAAAAAATTTCACTCAAGAAGTAAAAGATTATGAAAAATTAAATGATGAACAATATTTAGCGAAAGTAGAAATGGAAGATGATGAATTTCTCAAAACTAATATTGTAAAAGATGGGAAGACGTCATTCATGCCATCACACTTAGGTTCTTTCATTCTTTCTCACTCTAGAAGAATCATGAATAACTTTATTTTAGAAATTAATGGTTTCAAAGAAAAATACATTCATTATACAGATACTGATTCAATATATATTTCCAATGAGCTCTTTAATAAATTAGACGCGGCTGGATATGTTGGAGGAGAATTGTGTCAAGGGAAAAATGATTATGGAAATGGTGGAATTATTTTTGCAATGTTTATTGCACCTAAAGTAAAATACTGTATTACTGTAGATGAGCAAGGGAGACTTAGTGAAAAGAAAACATTCAAAGGTTATTCACAAAACAAAGTAAAAGTAGAAGATTTTCTAAAATTATATTCGGGGAAAACATTATCGACTACAGTTAATAAACCATGGAAAAGATCTTTAGAAACTGGAATTAGTATTCCTGATAAAAATAATAATACTGAAGAAAAAAAATTTTCTGGTCAAATAAATATTCTTAAACGTCAAGCACCAGATGAAAATGAAATTATGTTACCTTATAACGGAGAAGATATTCAAGCTGAAATATTTCAAACAATCATCTGTGAGAGTAATTTAAGTGATGATGATGACACGTGGGAATAATAATTTTTTTATTACATCTAAAAAATTTATAACATCTAAAAAATTTATAACATCTAAAAAATTTATAACATCTAAAAAATTTATTACATCTAAAAACTTATTACATCTAAAAACTTTATTACATCTAAAAACTTATTACATCTAAAAATTTATTACATATGAAAATATATTTATCGAATATTTTCTTTATCACATTAAGTTTTATCATATTAAGTTTTACCATATTAAGTTTCATCATATAATGTTTTATCAAAAGATAATTTAAATTTTTTTTCACTAACTATTGATTCATCATCATCATCATCATAAATTGTTTCTTCATCATCATCATAAATTGTTTCTTCATCATAAATTACACTTTTTGGTATAGGATGCCCTTCCATGATAGGATACCATTCTCTTATTGGAATATCTAACTCTAAATTACATCTTTTATCTGATAATAATATAATAGAGAAAAATATTGGTCTTTGATCTCTTTTGGAAAATTTAATAACACCACCATAATCTGAATCACTTTTAGTTTTTGTTAAAGATGATAAAATTTTAAATTGATTAGATGTAAATCCTAATTTAAATTTTGTAGACCCGACACATAGTTGTCTAACAGTATCTTCAACTATGCCATCATTATTATTTTCAATTGTAAGAAAATGAAATTTAGATAAATTTTTATAATTACTAATATTTTTATAATCTTTTTTACCATTTACACCTTTTTCAGATGTTACAGAATCATCATTATTATCATAAGATTCTTTAAGATCGGGCAAAGCCCTAGAACCTTCGGTTCGTTTATTATGATTATGGTCATTGTTAATAGTATAAGGTGTTGACCACATATAAATTTTTTCTTGTTGAGCTAAGCCATTTATATAAGATTTTAATAAATTAATATTTAAGTTTGAATATAATCCTATATACGTATCATCATCATATCTTTGCGGCATTTCTAATGTTTCTTGTTTATAAATTGTGTCTCTATAATAAACTTGACATAGTAATTCTTCATTATGTTTTTTACTCTCTATGTGAATGTTATATTGATTTTGATCGTCAACAAATAATCTAATTTTTTCTTTCGAAAAAGATTTTAATTTTTTAACTAATTCTTTAATATTGATATAATTAATAATTTTAGTTTCTATCCAATCAGTATTACTAATTGGTAACACTGCTCTAATAAATCCATAAACATTATTATGACCTATTATAACCATATTTTCTTTATTTAATTCAACATAAGCTACATCATTATATTTACTAACAATATCCATAAATTTAATAAATGGATCACCTGGAAATAAACAATAATTAGTTTCTATAGAAGGTAAACCTTTAGTCTGTTCTCTAAATATTTCGGCTTGTAATTGAAATAAAATATTAACATCTATACATGGATTATTATTATTATTATTATCAAAACATTTATTTTCAAATACCGTTGATCTCGTCGAATAAGAAGAACAGGATGATGCGGGCGAATATAATTTTTCTAAATTTGGTTTTTCCATTTTTTTATTTTTATTAGAAAAATTTTATTTTTATTAGAAAAATTTTATTTTTATTAGAAAAAATTTTATTTTTTATTTTTATTAGAAAAAATTTTATTTTTTTATTGTTAAAAAATGATGTTACCAAATGTTGGTGGAGGTGCATATATCCCGAATAATCGTGAATTAGAAATAGAGATAGAAAATTATATCATGAAAACTGGAGACGTTTTATCTGGTCCATTGCATCTTTCTATTCTTCCGCAACAAAATACAGAGTTGACAAATAAACAATATGTTGATACACAAATCAATGATTTAAAGGAAAAATATATAAACGATGTTTTGGTTCCACTGATGAATGAATTAAAGTTGCTAAAACTTAATGACAAATCATTAAACGAAAAATTATTAAAACTTGATAAAAAGGATAGAGAGCTAGAAGCAGATATAGCAAAACTTTTTAAAAAGATTTCAGAACAATCAAAAATTTTAATATTACTTTCTATAAAGTTAAAATCTGCAGTCATGAAAAATAAACATCAGATAAAAATGTTAAAAGAACAATTAGAAGATGAAATAGAAAAACTTCCTGAAAGAATTAAAAAAAATTTAAAGCAGTTACAAACTACATTCCAAAAAAGTGTTGATGAATTAAGTTCTAAAATTACTCAACAAATGAAAAAGATGAATAGAATAATAAATGAAGTAAACTCACTTAATGAAAAAGTTGATAAAATGAAAAATCTTAAAATCAATTTAGAAAATGAATTAAAGAAAAATTTACAAGAAAACTCTAAAGAAAATAAAGAACAGTTAGATTCTGTTAAAAGACAATTAGATGTTCTTAAAATTAAGTTAAATGCTCTTAAAACGGCGTTGAAGATTAATCAGCAGAAAATGCAAGTTAATAGAAAAGAAATTAAAGTACATCACACGCTACTTGACGCAATAGATAAAGTGCAACAGTCAATTAATAAAGTTATCTCGAAGTTGTTGTCCATTCACAAACGTAAATCTTAAACGGACCAAAGGTCCTCAGGTTACTAACCAATCGGAGCGAAGCTCCTCGAGGCTTTAGCCGAACGTAGATATTTTTCCCAAAAGTCAAATTTAATCCTAAAAAATGCCTATAATTTATAAACACAATCTTAAACATTTTGCATCAAATAATAAAATTGCTCATGAACCATCTATGAAACCTGTGTACCATTATGATAGTGTAGAAACTGTCGGAACACAAAAGTTCCTAGGCACCGCAGGTGCCGTCCAAAAAGAAGGAGATGGCATCTTTTCTGGTATTGGTAGTATCGTTAACTTAATTAAAAATAATAAAGATTTGATTACATCTGCTGCAAAAGGAGCAGCTGCTATAGGTAGTACAGCTAGTGCAATATCAAATGCTGTCAAGTCTCAAAACGAATTAAAACAACTAGAAGCTATTCGTAAACTTAGGAATGATTCTGAAGAACTAAAAAAATTAAAAAAACTTTCAGATGAAACAAAAAATAAAATTGCTAACATAGCTGTAGAGGGTGAAACCTTGAGGAGCGGAGCTCCGTCTAATAGTAAACATAATGAAAAAACAATTGAAGAAATAAGAGGAAATGGCGTGAGTAGCAACCTTCGGTTTAACCAGCAAAGCTGTAGCGGAGCTGGTCTAGCAAAATTCTAAAATATATTTTTTAGTAAAATTTTTTTTAGTAAAATTTTTTTAGTAAAATTTTTTAGTAAAATTTTTTTTTTAGTAAAATTATTTAAGTAAAATTATTTTAGCAGAATTTTTTCTGTCTGTGAGAAAAAACAAAAAGTCAAATTATTTTTTATAAAAATGTCTTCGCTTATCGAAAATAAATTTAGATTAGACGATCCTCCGTTCGTCAGTTATAATCAAAAAAAGAATGACTATATAAGAATTGCTATGAATCCCGGATCTTCCAGTAGAGTAAATACTGGAGGTGATTTAATTTTTGAAGTTGATAATCAGCAGAGTTATTTATATTTACCTGAATCATTTTTACACTGTGAATATTCTTTATATAGTGATGCTAATTTTACAACACCATTACCAGATACCGATAATATTACACTAGAAAATAATTTTTTTCCAAGATTATTTACACAAATGCGTTTTAGATGTTGCAACTCAAAATATAGAAACAATAAGTGATTCCCCAGGTGTAATTGATACAATGCTTAGATTTATAACAATTGGTGAAAATAATAAAAAGTATGAAATCGAAGGTTGGTTTCCTGATACTAATGATGGTATAATTGTTGATGATTTAACTCACGCTGGAACAGATGCAGCAGGAATTGCGAAAGATGTAGAAAATATTGCAAAACATTTAAATAAAACAAATAATGATGCATATAAAGAAAGACGTGAATTTAACAAGAAAAGTAAACAGACAGTTAATTGGTCATTGTCTCCATTATTCGGATATTTAGATTATGACAAAATATCATATCAATTTAAATTTAAATTAATAATTCATCGTACGGCAAATAATGAATTAATCTTTTTTGGTAAGACTGGGAAAAAAGCATATTTAAAAATTGATAGACTTGAATGGTGGATTACGCATATTACTCCTAGTTTAGAGGTTGAAACAGCTATTGCAAAAAGATTAAATACTAACAAACCAATTCCAGTTAATTTTCTAAAGCGTACTGCTAGTTCAGTAACTTTTTCCGAACAAAGATTTAACTGGCATTTTACTAGAACTGCGAACACCCCAAGATATTTATTACTAACATTTCAAAGAAATAATTCTCCAAGTTTTGATAAGAACAATAATATTTTTCATATTAATACAATTCGAAGTTTACAAGTTTCATTAAATCAAACTCGATATCCAATTGATCCATTAAGATTCGATGATACCAATAATCAATTTATGGAAGGATATGATTCTTATAGAAATCTTTGTATAGAATTTGGAGTTGAACCACAATTAACTCCTGGAGATTGGAGACATTTATATCCAATTTTCTGTTTCGATTTAAGTGCACAATCTGAAGATATTATTAAAAATGGTTGTGATGTAACAATTAATATTGAAAAGAAAGATTCCACAACTTCATTGATGGCTTATGGTTTATT
Organism: Prostheceraeus crozeri; assembly: GCA_907163375.1. NCBI lineage: Eukaryota > Metazoa > Platyhelminthes > Polycladida > Euryleptidae > Prostheceraeus > Prostheceraeus crozeri. Next base: position 14,736 of record CAJQUW010002221.1, on the reverse strand, counting down.
GCTAGAAGATGTAAAATATTCTATTGAAGTTCTTAATGGGAAGATGGTTAGGATCGGCTAAAGCCTCTGAACAAAGTTCTATAGGTTAAAGCCCAAGACTTAGTCGATTAATTAATTTTTTCATAACTAGAATAGATTAAAATTTTTGGTAACTTAAAATTTTTTGGTAACTTAAAATTTTTTCATAACTAGAATAGATTAAAATTTTTTGGTAACTTAAAATTTTTTGGTAACTTGAAATTTTTTCATAACTAGAATAGATTTAAATTTTTGATAACTTAAAATTTTTTTATTAAAAATGTCGCAACCGAAAAGTAATAATAATAAAACTGTTGAATTAAAATTACGTAATATTGTTGACAAAAATACCCCTAAAACTATTACGATTAACAAAAAAAAGTATTACATAAGTAAACCAATGATAGAGAATATTCAATTATAAGAAGAAAAGAATGGTGGAATTCTCCCATTAATTCCACTAATAATAGGAGGCATAGCAGCTGCAGGAAGTGTTGCAGGTGGGACAGCTGGTATTGTCCAAGCAGTAAATAAAAATAAATCAGAGAAGGCAGCATTAGAAGAACAAAAACGTCATAACAGAGAGTTAGAGAAAGTTGCTAGGGGAGAAGGAGTAGTAGATAATTTTATTAGTAAATTAAAATTAGTTGATGAAGGAAAACGAGTTCTTAAAAATATTCTCCACAATGTTGATGATTTAATTGAAATTAAAGAAACTAAAGATGGTTCTGGAATATATCTAAGTCCTAGTATGATAAGGTAATAACCTCAAGACCTTTGGTTCTTTTCGGTAAAACATTTATTTTATTTTATCTTTTAAATTTTTTTTATCTTTTAAAATGAATTCTACAAATTCCGAAAATTTAACTAAATTAAAAATTTCTAATTTAGATTTATTGAATTATCTATTAAACAAAAATAAAAACTCAAATTGTCAGCATATTGGAGGTGACAAGAACAAAGTTCCATACCACTTCGGTGGTGATATACAAAAAACATTAGAAAACTTTCCTGGATTTATTTGGAGTAAATATTCGAAAGAAAAACATCTTCCTGGTCATTCATATACCGGTCCAGGAACTCGATTAGATATAAGACTAGATGAGAATAATAATCCGAAACCAGGTGAAGAACCGATAAATAGAGTAGATGCCGCAGCTTACAGGCATGATTTAGCTTATCGAAATCATGATCTAAGTTCTCGACATGCAGCTGACAAGAAGATGATTCAAGAATTAGATAGTATTCAAAATCCTACATTTAGAGAAAAAATTGAAAGAATGTTTGTTAAGAAAGCTTTACAAGCTAAAATATTATTCGGTCAGGGTTTAAATGAAACGACAGCTAAGCTGTCTGAGAGCAACGCTCGAACTAATAACTCTGAGAGCAACGCTCGAACTAATAACTCTGAGAACAACGCTCGAACCTACGCGTCTGAAATTCATAAAGAATACAGAAGGCCTAAATATTTATTAAAAGTAAAAGTATTTAATAAAGATGATATTTGGAGTGCTGATCTTATTCATATGCCGAATGAAAGGGACTACAAATACGCATTGACCGTTATAGATTTATACACACGATACGCTTGGGTAAAGCCTTTAAAAAATAAAAGTGGTCTATCAGTTAAATATGCGTTTGAAGAAATCTTTAAAGAAAGTACTAGAAAGCCAAAAAAATTGTTTGTTGATAAAGGGTCGGAATTTTATAACAGAAACGTTCAGCCACTATTTGAAATTGTTTATTCAACTGAAAACGCTGGGAAGGCCGTAGTGATAGAAAGATTCAATCGGACGTTAAAAAATAAATTATTCAAGAAATTTACTGAGCAAAGAAATCAGAAATGGTTGAAGATATTACCAGGAATTGTAGAAGAGTACAATAATAAAGTTCATTCTGGTATTGAAGAAACTCCAAAGAATGCTTCTGACGACCCTGATTTGATACGAAAGAAAATATTCGAGAATAATAATTCGAATGAGAGTAATCCGAATTTGCAGAAACTTAAGCCGAAATTTAAAATTGGAGATAGAGTTAGAATATTTAAATATAAGAATAAATTTGAAAAAGGCTTTGTTGGTTATTGGACTAAAGAAATATTTGAAGTTTGCAAAATAAATAAAACTTATCCGATTACTTATGAAATTAAAGATTTAGATAATGAGGATATCAGAGGTCGTTTTTATCAAAATGAATTACAGAAAACAGAGCTTTAACCTTTAGGTGGCGCTTTAGCTAGCTTCGCTTGAGTTATAGATTGTTTAACTCTAACATAATATCTAGAAATGGTACTCCTTTTTGTAATTTAAATAAAACATAAAGACATAATTGTCCACAATAAGTAGTGCCTGGTGTTTGAATTTGAAACGTATTGTATGTTCCCGTTCCAAGTAATTCTTTTACTTCATTTGTAGGTGGAAGCCCGTATGAGTCAAAATAATAATTATCTCCGTTTTTACTAAAGATACCTGCTGACCAATGTACGCCGTTTTGGTCTGAAGTGTGAAGATTCGTTATGAAATTTACAGTTATTGATGGAACTTTGTTCCGGGAACTGAAGGTTCCTGTTGGCGTATTTTTTAGGAATTGTAATTCATCCCTCATCAATATGTGAAAATTCTTTATTCCTAATTCATTTGCGATTTTCTTTAGGTCGAAATTCGTTGTTGTCTGTGTTCCATATAATTTCAAAAACTCATTTATGTTGCTCATTTTATAATAAAAAAATTTCTTAAGGGACCCCTAGAAGTCAGAAGGAGGGGGGGGTATTGATTTAAAACTGTTCTCTAATGATGTCTTTCCTTACTACTTAGTCAGAAGGGGGTATTGATTTAAAACATTTTTATAATGATGACTTTCCTTACTACTGGGGGGGGTATTGATTTAAAACTGGTCTCTAATGATGTCTTTCTTTACTACTTAGTCAGAAGGGAGGGGGTATTGATTTAAAACTGTTCCACAATGATGACTTTCCTTGCTACTTAGTCAGAAGGGAGGGGGTATTGATTTAAAACTGGTCTCTAATGATGTCTTTCCTTACTACTTAGTCAGAAGGGGGTATTGATTTAAAACATTTTTATAATGATGACTTTCCTTACTACTGGGGGGGGGGGTATTGATTTAAAACTGGTCTCTAATGATGTCTTTCTTTACTACTTAGTCAGAAGGGAGGGGGTATTGATTTAAAACTGTTCCACAATGATGACTTTCCTTGCTACTTAGTCAGAAGGGAGGGGGTATTGATTTAAAACTGGTCTCTAATGATGTCTTTCCTTACTACTTATTCGATTTTGAAATTATTTAATTTAATCTAAATTTAAACGTTACATTGTTGCATTTTATTCTTATGAACTCTTGTTAAGAGAATATTGATTGTTTGATCTGTATTAAGACATTAGCAACATCTGTTACCAAATTTCTCAACATGAACAGCTGCTAGCAGTTTAAGCTATTCAGTATGAGAGAATTCTTTGTGACCCGCATAACTCAACTTTTCACTTGAACAGCTGCTGCCATTATTCCACGTATTACTGCGTGCATTCATGCTGCGAGCGTTCTACGAGACTGTGACTGCTTACGAATCATCTGTGACCTTTATCTATTTTGGTCAATTTCATCAGCGACTTTCAACAATTTTATTTTTTATCATAATTAATTCACTACGTTTTAACGAAAATGGCACGTTCAAGCATCGCCTTTGCCGATTTGAAAAGAAAAATTTCAGACACTATTGTGAACGAAGATCAACGGAAGAAGTGTATTGAGATGCTAACAGAATTTCAGGAGAAATATCTTAAACCAAGGGAGGAAGAAGACATCCACGCATCAAAAACATTCAGAGAATTTTTAGTGATAAATCGATTTGAAGACACATTGCAAGATAACGCCATCAATATCAGTTCAAACGATAATTTTGAAGAAGAAATTCAAAGAGACATCTTGGCATCAGAGCTAACTAATTATTTAGCACATTTAAGAAGAGAAGAAGACATTTCGGTGAACAATACTGTGAAGTTATCGTTGTTAAAAGGAAGAGCTTTGACTGCAATCCGGGGAAGTGGCCATGTTTGTAAACAATTAGGTTATTCGAGAGGCTATAGCATCTTTTTAAGAAAATTTTATAAACTATATTTACGATTTCCGTTTATTAAGAACTCGACGGAATCTATATCATTTTTCAAAAGGAACTTCGCTATTATTGACTCGTATCTTCGCCATGGGAGACACCGCCCAACCCTTGATCAAATTTTAAACTCAATCAATTAAAACGGTAAGCTACTCCCAATAGATAATAGTACTATGACCCTTCCCTTATTTGAATTTACGAGAAACAATTGTATCATGTCATAACACATTTTCTAGTCAACATATTTTATTCGTTGTAAACCATGCTACTTGTCCTCATTGGTTTTATAGTACTATGACCCTTCCCTTATTTTACTCATACAGAAACAATTGTATCATGTCATAACACATTTTCTAGTCAACATATTTTATTCGTTGTAAACGATGCTACTTGTCCTCATTGGTTTTATAGTACTATGACCCTTCCCTTATTTTACTCATACAGAAACAATTGTATCATGTCATAACACATTTTCTAGTCAACATATTTTATTCGTTGTAAACGATGCTACTTGTCCTCATTGGTTTTATAGTTCTATGAGCCTTACTTTATTTTACTCATACAGAAACAATTGTATCATGTCATAACACATTTTCTAGTCAACATATTTTATTCGTTGTAAACGATGCTACTTGTACATAGTACTTGTCTGTGATGTGAATAAAATATTTCAAAGATGGAAATGTGTTTTCATTTTGTATCGAGTTAAAGCAGTAGCAACTACTGGAATTGTAAGAACGCCAGATGAAATGACAATTGTTAAAGCATTAGACCATCTCTTTCTTAATTTTTTATAATGCTCTAATCTTAATAATAATTGAGATTCCTTATCTTTCATATACCTAACTCTATCTTTGTGTTTTTCTTTATTCATTTTTTCAATGTTAATCTTTTCAATGTCCATTAAAGTAGAACTACGTTCATATGATAACGAAGGATATATTCTTGAGGTTCCTTCCACTTTTGTTTCATCCACTTTTGTTTCTTCCATTTTTAAATGAATATTTTGAATAAATATTTTGAATAAATATTTTGAATACAATCTTCTGGTATATTGAGACTACGTGATATTTTGAGACAACTTAAATTTTCGTCTGCCTAAATTTTCAAAATTCTTAGACCACGTGATATTTTGAGACAACTTAAATTTTCGCCCTTCGGCCACGTGAAATTTGAAATCTACCTAAATTTTTGAAATTTTGATTTTTTTGAAAATTTTGAAAAACCCCCGCAAAAGTGTGACATCCGGCGCAAGCGAAGCGAAGCAAAGCGAAGCGAAGCGTCGCGCCGGATGTCACACTATAAACTACTTGTATTGCGAAACTATGTCATCACAGGGCTCCAGAGCTGACCGAGTTCTCGGCGTCTATTATTAATAGTATAAATTACTGATTGGAAGAAATTTATTAGAAAAGCGTGCGCTGTAAGCGACATACCGTTAAAAACAGCCAAAATAGCAACAAAATGTCACAGAAAATATGCGTTGATATGAGCCAATAATAATGACGTTACAATTTGATGATTGATGACTTTGCAGTCGAAATCCGCTAATAACAGATAAACAGCGTTTGATTACATGAATCTATTCAGCTCATACTGTTCAAACAACGATTGATTTTTCTATGTTAATTTCAGCGGATATTCATTGTATTCAGCTTACAGCATATTGCTGAACTTTCCCTTGAAAAGTGCAGGACGATCAACTATCAGTCACAGTTTAAATATTCAATTCTTAGTGTACTGTAAACTGTAGAGTACGAAAACTGGCTGATTTTGATTACGAAACCGATGTACAAAACTAGAATAGCGGAATGTACGAAAGCACTATTATTCGTGCTCATATACTACGAAAGAGATTGGCCTTCCAATTGTATTTAAAGATTAGCCAATCGCTTTCGCAGTGCATGAGCACGAATGATAGTGCTTTCGTACATTTTGTTATTCTCGTTTTTTAGATCGGCTTCGCAAGTAGCTTTGGTATCGTACAGTTTACAGTGATGGAGATATCAAAAGAGAATGATAACTATAATGTCAATAAAAGACACCAACACCCCTGATTCTCCGACCACACTCGCCTGACCCAGGAATCGAACCGAAGTCCGCGGTGGAGACGAGCTCGCACCTTCTTCACTAGGCCACGCCGACCGCACTCGCCTGATACAGGAATCGAACCGAAGTCCGCGGTGGAGACGAGCTCGCACCTTCTTCACTAGGCCACGCCGACCGCACTCGCCTGATACAGGAATCGAACCGAAGTCCGCGGTGGAGACGAGCTCGCACCTTCTTCACTAGGCCACGCCGACCGCACTCGCCTGATACAGGAATCGAACCGAAGTCCGCGGTGGAGACGAGCTCGCACCTTCTTCACTAGGCCATACCGACCGCACTCGCCTGACGCAGGAATCGAACCGAAGTCCGCGGTGGAGACGAGCTCGCACCTTCTTCACTAGGCCACGCTGACCGCACTCGCCTGATACAGGAATCGAACCGAAGTCCGCGGTGGAGACGAGCTCGCACTCGTCTGACCCAGGAATCGAACCGAAGTCCGCGGTGGAGACGAGCTCGCACCTTCTTCACTAGGCCACGCTGACCGCACATATGGAATGCGAGTGAAAGCATATAATAATAGAACAACAAGCTGTCGATATCACAGAGATGACTTCTGCCTTCACTCGCATTCGTTTTGGTGAAGAAGGTGCGAGCTCGTCTCCACCGCGGACTTCGGTTCGACTCCGGCGTCACGTGAGTGCGGTCGGGGAATCAAGGGTGTTGGTTTCTTGCATTAACTTAATATTTGTCATTCTCTTTAGATATTCAATGTACTGCGACAAGCATGTGTCATTCTTAGTGGAGATGTAAAGCGAAAGAGGCTTTGGGAGAAAGAAGAAGGCAGTCATTTAATATCAACGCTATAAGAGCGGCCTAGTTTTCCGCGTAACAATTGTGATCAATCTCACCCGCCCGGAAAATAAATGGAAGAAAAACACATGGTGCAACAGCTGTGCAGATTAGAAAATGTACTGCTCAGTGTAGCTACCAATTTGACGTTAATGAAAGCAATGCAAATCCCCTTTATATCTCATACCTTTACATTTTGATAAATCTTTCAACAAATGGCACAAAATCTAATGAACACCACCCATGCGGATTTTGATAGTTTTGAGCTATAGATTTTTTATCTATAGATAAAGGCGCTTAAAGCAAATTTGGTCAAAAAATGGCAGTTTTTAAATTCCATATTTCAATAGTATCTATCATGACGATCGTCTAGCCGAAATATCATGGTCATGCGGCATCTAAATTAGCATTTGAAAATGAGTTCCCAGTACTTACACAAACACAGCCATTTCCTCTAATTTTCAAAGCGCTCTCCTAAAAAAGTCGAAAAAATATAAGTTTCTATTTTTTGATTTTGAAACACGATAACTCCGATTCTAGATCAACTATTTTCAAGCTTTTTTTGAAATGAAGAGCGAATCACAGACATGCAGAATTTACAATAATCCAAATATTGAAAAATGACTCATGGGTGATGTCTAGTGATGCAAATGGAAAATTTTGAATTTTTTCGATGATTGACGTTGCATCATTGCTTTGGAGACTTATTATAGTCTTTTGAAAAGACTGTAATATTCTAAGACCGAAAACTTCTCTATCCCTTCATGTCAACTTTTGGAATCAACTGCACCTTTTCCATATCTATTTCAGATCTTTCCAGGTAATTTCAGACATAAATGGATTTCAGATTTCTCTAATTGAATTTCAGATGTCCGTCAGAATCTCAACTTTGAAAAGATCTTAAGTTCAACTGGAGAATCTCCAATTCATCTGGAAATGTCTGAAATTCATTTGAACAGATCTGAAATCGATTTGGAGCTATATCTGGGCGATGTAGAAAGAAGCTCAACGATTAATAGTTATCGTAAAATTCAATCGTAGAATCGATTGATCCATCGTGAAATCTATACGATTAATCGTTGGTTAAGGTGACCGTAGAATCAACTTTAACAATTAATCGACATCGTAGATTTCTGTGAAATTAATCGTAGTTCTACGAGTAATCTAAAGGTCGTCGTGGATAGTCCAACATTAATCGTTATTCATTCTGTATTGAATCAACATTTAGCTATGGTGGCTGCAGCATGGACAATATTGTCTTCGCATGCAACACGAAGGTCTCTACGCAGACAATGTTTGCTTCATGATAGAAGAGATCCTCTGACGTATTTGAAAGATCACGAGCTGCTGCGGAATTATCGCTTCCGTAGGAGTGGTTTGAATCACCTAATTCGTTTATTCGGTGATAGGCTTACGCATGCCACACGTCGTACATGCCCTCTCTCACCGATGTCGCAGCTCCTTATAGCCCTTCGATTTGATGGAACTGGTAGTCCGTATCATGTGATGGCTGAAAGGTGTTGAGAAGTCGACAGTAGGTATCGTCATACGGAAAATGACGAATGTTCTCAAATCAAAGCTACACGAATACGTTCATTTCCCAACTGGTGTTGAAGAAGCCAATCAAGCTAAAAGTGACTTTCGGGAGGATTGCAATTTACCAGGTGTGTTAGGTGCCGTGGATTGCACACATATATTGCTTTATAAATCACCTTTGAAAGACGCGGAGTCGTCATTTGTGAATAGAAAAGGCCACCATACTATCAACACACAGTTAATTTGTGATTCGAAATATCGCATTACAAATGTGGTTTCTCGTTGGCCGGGCAGTGTCCATGACAACTTTATTTTCAAAAACTATTCAATTGGTAGGAAAATGGAAAGAGAAGGAGAAAATAGACACGGACTCCTGCTGGGCGATAGTGGTTATAATCAGCGCCCTTGGATGATGACTCCATTTGCTGACCCTACCCACCCAAGAGAAATCGAATACAATAAAAGACTTCGAAGAGGTCGGGTTGTTATCGAACAGGTTAATGGTCAACTAAAACAGAAATTTCCTTGTCTTGTTTATGGACTTCGTTTAAGTCCTTCATTCGCATGTCATGTAATTCTAGCTTGCTGTGTTCTATACAACATTTCCAAAGAATTGGGTGAACCAGAGCATCATGATGTAAATCAGGGTACATACATGCTACATAGAGCATTACTAAGTTGTGAGACTACCCAACATTACTATTGACTAAAACCGAAAATGCTATTTATTATGATCAAATTAGTAAATTACAACGGTATTGATTCGTGCGGGGCTACGGTGTTCTGCGGTGTGGGGCGGCGATTTTGCTGCGGGATCAAAATATACTACTTTTTGCAACCCTGAAATTTTGTAGTGTATGGGGTATCATTTCTTAGTATATATATTTTCACGCCCCAATTACTAAATTCAATAATTGATGACCTAATATCCATTTTTTAAAATTATTTATTGAATCACAATAGGCCTATACATTTCCATTTTGCCCCAATATGTTTCACATTAAACGAAGCACTACCGGTAACTCAAAATCTATTAGGAACACTACAAAGACTGGAAAATTTGTCCCTCATCGACAAGAAATCAAGAATTCTCCTTACCTTCATGTACAAAACTTTGCTTGTTGGACAAACACTGCGCACTACATCTCAGACTCTCGTCGATACTTTTCAAAACATCGAGTTTTGATTTTTCTATCTGAATGAGAGACTTCAAATCGTCATCTCCACTGTCCCCTTGATTTCTCTCAAGGACAACAGCCTTCACGGTCTTCAAGGGCTTCACAGCCTCCACTGACGAAGTTGAAGAATCATCGCTTTCCATTCCTTAGTTTTCGGCGAAAGAATCTCCTTCTGTTTCAGCTATGATGCCATCCTTCATCTCATTTTGAATGACATTCAATGTTTTCTTCAATATGGGTTTCAGCGTTGGTCTCGGTCCACCTCCTAAAAATGAAAATAGAAAATTACCTATTTATGAATACTAACTTATAGCTAAATTTCACTAACCTGTTTTTGATGACAACTGTTTATACTTTCGTGCATCACAAGATAAGTCTTGCCACTTCTTTCGAACACACTTCCATGTTCTCACAGCTACTCCGATATTTGATATTCGCTCAGCAGTCTTAAGCCAATACTTCTGCTTTACTTTTTCGACTTCTGCGGATGAGTGGCATGCAGTTCCAGACAATTTATGTCTGTCTCCATTTTGCCGATCTGCATGTGCTTGTAGTCATTTTCGTTTTTTCACGCATAAAATGAACAATGATATTCAACGCTGCTTAGAAAGTTAGGTGATTCAATTGAAGCAATTTCAGTGTTAGAAACTATGACGTTGTCATAGAAACGATGATCGCATAGCGTACGATCAAATGTAAAGCTAAAGATCAATCGTCGCAACGATTGATTTCATTCTACGCTCACTGACGATTGATCGTTTATTCCGATTAATAGTAGACCTTTTACGATTGAATAATTCATCGTTGTTTCACTATCAATCGGACTTTCTTCGTACATCGATTTGGAGCTATATCTGAAATACGAATAGAAGATGTGTATTTTGTCTTCAACGAAGATATCGAATAATACAGCAGGAGTTAGAAGCTATCATAGATATTCTACTCATCATAGATATCTTTAGTTTTCAAATATCTCACGAGTTTACAGTCCTTGTATATATTCCAATATATATGGTCTTTCATGTAGGCCTATGTACACTTCACATATGTTCATCAACACATGGAAAATTTTCAACACTATAATCAACGCTGCATAATAAAGCTAACTTTCAAGCTATAAGCAAACTTAAAAATAAAGAGCATTTTTAGTTTGCTCCAGATCTTTCTCATTCTATGAGAACCCCTATTAGCAAGATTCACGTTATCTCAAAAGGTGCTGTGTGATAATTAAAAATGCTAGCAAATTAGCACAAGCCACTGGTGGCAAAGGAATGCTCAAAAATCCGCAGACGGCACTCGTGTTATTGCACGATTGTTTTAATCGAAATAGTGATGAAATCAAGAGTTTTAGACCAATCCTATTAGTGTGTAGCTGCCTCGGCTGTGGTAGTAAACGCACAAATCATATATAGGACCTATTACAAAATAATCCAAACTTTCAAAATTTTCCAATATTTCCCAATTTCTTCCACGGAAAATTTTGATTAAAAATTTTCATCACTAGAGGTGTCTAACAGATTTCATGCCAAATGATGTCAAATTGCCCTTTCTTTAATGTTTACTGTCCAATCAATACTTTGTCCTCGCAGAGTGAGCGTTTTATTTTGGATTTAGACGCTTCGATGGGAAGTTGGAGACTGGACTTCAGTTGCAGACAAGTTTAATTAGCTCAGCTCACTCTTTCCATCGTTTCATCGTCACTTACAATTTATTAGAATATCAGAGATCAAAAAGCCATTACAATGTAAATTTGCATGAGTCAAAATATTAGTGTTAAACAAAACCTAACTCATGAAACACTTGAAGATTGGTAACGTGATAAATGATAAACGCTCCCTTTTTGCCATGTCGATAGCTTGTTAAAATGATCCTGTTGATACACCAACATGAGTGCATTTGTTTTTGAGTCAGCAAATATTTATTTTTAAAATCATTAGAAAACTTATATGCAGTAGAAGCAGTTGGCGTCAAAATCAAAGGACATTTCTAAAAAGAGAATGATAAGCTGACTTATAGAAATTCTGATAGTTCAATTGCTATCGTGAATTTTTGAGCATCAAATTCTAACATTAAAGTCGTTGAATTTGAGACGTTGATCTTTGCAGTTGATGAAATATATGATACAAATATATGAATAGATGCTTTGAACTTAATGTAATATGACAGTCATAGTCTTTGCAGTGTAGAAGTAGTGATTCTAAGTAAAACCTGTTTGTAATGGACACCATTTTCGGTGGATCAAAGTGTCCATTGAGAACAGGTGTCCATTATGTAAAGGTATCAGTAACTGGTAGCTAAAATGTTTATCTCGGTATAAGCTTTGCATAGAATCAGCGTATTTGATTATTATAATGTTGTTAATGTACTTGTAGGCGCGGCCCCATTGTCCAAAATATGTTATCTCCTTAAATTGTCCATAATGTGTTGTCGGCTTCGTAAGAAAAGATGTCCATCTCGATCTTTTCATTTCGGCTCTCTTGAAGATGCTTGAAAGTGATGGTGTTGGTTGTGTTTACTTTGGCCAGGCGATGATGAACGCTTGTTGTCAATCATCCTAGCATATTCACTTAATCATCTTTCTTTGTTACTGAATCGTTGCAGTGTCTGCTTTCCACGTTATAAAACTGGAGTGTTTACACAAATGGACAATAGCGTCCACTTGAAAGGAAATTAGATGGAAATGCGACAAGGTGTGCCAATTATGATGTCCACATCACGCAGGTAATTTGTGAGAAAATGCTGTCCACGTTAAGCAGGTGTACATTATGAAAAGGGGCATTTCAATGGCAAACAGCATTTATGCAAGACAAACTGTCCACTGAGAACGAGTGTCCATTATGTAGAGGGTCCATTGTAAGCAGGTTTTAATGTATTTGTTAAAGTCTTCCACGTGGCTGTGATACAGAGCGCTTCGAGTATAGCTCATCTATTAGGTGGTCTCAATTTCTCAGCCGATTTTTGCGAAACAACCGCCTACAATGTCTTTACGAAAATTGAACATGTTGATAGAATTCCGGTGTATCATAACAATTCAAAACCGATGAGATGTAAAGAACTACGCAGAGGATAACGTGAATTATGCGGTCTTTTGTAATGCTAAAAGTGACACTATTCATCAATCATATTGCACTTTAGATTGAAAAGTCACAAAAAGAGAACAAAATTAGAGGAACGAACAAAGGAATCCTAACCATTTCGTCGGTATACAGACGTAGATCGACATTTTCAGTTTTTTCATTAGAAATGCTAGTTGTGGCATTGTCTTCATTGTGTGAAAATATTGTGGGTCAAATTTCAATACTAACAAAGATATCGGACCTCAGCTTGTCAATTTTCAAAAGTCGAGATGTGTCTCTATGTCGTCATAGCACCATAGATTTTCAAACTTCACAAATAGCCGTAAGTCGACTTGCGTCTCCATGCATGCTCCAAGCTAGGCCAAATAACAAAACTTTTTTTAAAAAGAAAGTGCTACTACAATGAATTGAAGTTGGTGATTTCATGTCATATAACATGCGAATCAATTTGTACCCAAAGTTTGAATTCTGCACGGATTCAAACTTTCTCTGAATTACCCATTGGATTCTGCATGATACTCGCCAGATCACCTGAAGGCGATGTTTTGATCTTGATTTTACTATTGCTATGCGGACGGCTATTCATTGACACAAAAATGTAGATATAGATTTTTTTGCTTTATAAATAGTATGCTTTATGCCCTATTGATCAACTGTTTCAACAGGATAATACAAAAAAGAAATTGATGGTATTACTGCGCTTTCCCGCATCACAAAATTTAAGGTTGCTATTAATGTAAAGGCGAGGATCAAATTTAGGATTAGCTTAACTTCACCCTAAATAAAACCTCATTCATAATTATCCTTAGTTTTATTACACGTCTTTTATGACTTGTTATTCAAACACTAAATGTAGACATTTTTATCTTAACTCAAGAGAAATGCCTGGGCATAGAGTAGCTAGAGTGGTAACTCCGGATTTATTAAATCCCCAATGTGTAAACACTTTCGATTTTATTAGATGAACTCGAGGTGAATACAGTTAGGTATTCATACCAAACCGTGATATATGCAAATTCTGGAAGTTTTAGCGAAATTACCACGAAATTGACTGATCATGATAGTCATTTGATTATTTTGATTATCATTGACAGCCTTGGAGAGGGAACGCTTGTTAAATTAGCAATTCGATGGGTTGCTACTGTCATGCTCAACCTCAAGAGTGCATTTTCCAAAGATATCTAGTATTTTCTTAAGCGTGATCATATCACAGGCAACCTGCCACTGATAGAGCAAAATAACGTAATCAAAGACAATGATTTCAATGAAATTTAAAAGATGTAGGGGTCCACAGCTTCATATTCAAGAAATGAAACATATAAATTTAGTGAAATCATGCCGATGAAAATAGCTAATTAGATCTCGACTTTTTCATGAAGACATCCATTATAATATGGTCCACGAAATTCCCTTGACAATCAACTCAATTTCCGCTAATTTAGGATGCGTTTTAGCAAATATTCATTCCTTTTGATATCCAACTTGCTTCATACTCCTTATAAAGGGGCCTCATGTTGGTAGTATATAAATTTGAAAAAAAATTCAGCTTTTTAAAAGCTGCTCAAGTAATGTTTTGGACCGCAGGAACGTAATCTCCGCAAAAACTGTTCTCTGATAAATTTTATTTTTGAGGCTGTGCATCTTAAAGGTACAGGACCGCGCTTGGTCGGGTTTGAGCGTCCAGGATTCAGCAGTCGAAACGCGATCGTCCTGACCAAGTTCCTGTTGATGACCTTATTAAAAATAGTCAAATAATTGGCATGCATAGTTTGTAGAATCGTATTTCACGTTTTAGCTCAAAGAACTAACATTAATTCTTTTACACACTTGGTAGATTTTAGATAGCGTAATCCCGCTGTGTTAGCTAGATATGACATTTTGACTGGAAACAGACCTGTCCTCT
>CAJQUW010002219.1:0-95923 GCA_907163375.1 Prostheceraeus crozeri | reverse complement strand
CCCTTAAACAAAATATCGACTAATAGACGTCTTTCATGTCTGGTCTAAAACTGATTCAAAAGTGACCGTTAAGGTGCCGTCTCGGTAACGTCTAGACAGTCGAGTAAAAGACGACTAATTATATGCACCAAATGTCGCCTAAAATTCGTGTCGTTTATTGCACTAATAGGCCTGTTATCATATATGGGAAAAACAAATACTTACATAGAAAATTTATTAGTAGAAGAGCATACTACTACTATAAAGTTTACATGAAAAAATTAACCACTTCTTGTGATAGAGAATTCTTTCAAAATGTTTTGTAATCCAATCTCCTTCTTTTTCATCATTTGCGGCATTCGTTTCAGCTGAGTCCCTATCAAACCATGTACGCCTTCTACTTTTTCTGTTGTATCCAACTTATACATCTGAAATAAAAGAAAACATCAATTTAGCGGGACTATTCACGTCACTGTTACTATGCTTAGTAGTTCCGTTACTCTTCTAAAAATGAATCATAATTATATATACTCAGCTCGTTGTTCTGTTACATTTTTATCATAGGTAATGGCATGCTTTTAAGAACTTAAAACCGAAATTTAGCTGCATTTCACTGACTTCAGCAAGATTGTGCTGAGAATTAAAGTGATGAGCATATAGTAAAAATATATGAAATGACATTTAATCACATAATAAGTAAGGAAGCAATTACAAATTGATCGTTATGCTAGTCACAAAAGTGAAACATTACTTGTGAGTCACATTAATGGTAAACTCAATTCGTCAATCACATAGTTTAATCGACTAAACGTCATATACATGAATTTATCTGTAGAATGACAGCTTTCCCACATTCCGGAGACATTCCACACTCTCATCTGAAAGACTTTGCAGAAAGAAATCTTTTCCAGCGTCCTGCGGATCTACCTTTCTAAATCAGTCTTTGGTTTAGCGTTTAGAACTGAATGAGATCGGATTGAATCCTAAATACATTAAGTAGTGAGGTTTTCGGACTTATCGAGTTCGGAAATCTAGTGTTCTGATTAAATCAAAGTAAGAACTTGGAGTACCCGTTTGAGACTTCACGAATTACAGTGTAGAGTTCAGACTCAGGTTTGGAATTTCATTACAATCGCAATTACCAAGTAAGCCTTACTGAGTTCATTTTTCATTAGTTTTTTTTACAGAATTTCACCCCTAGTACAGCTATGAGATATTAACGAAGCTAGGGGTTAATCAATGACTAAGTAACAAATTGTATAAGTTTTAATTCAAAGAAAGAACAAACAGATTATCTAATCTGATTAAACAGTTCCTATCAGAAACATAGTAAGTAGTGAGTTTTACTGAAAGTCTTGGTTTTGAAAACTCGGGAAAGTTTGTTGAGCCATTCAGCGTCATATCATGAAAAGTCAAGCGTCTTAAATGAGGTAACGCATTTCTTAAAATCACACGTCGGAAGAGACACGATCAGACTTAATTCTAGACTCAGTTCGTTTTAACGGAAGCTTTCTTCCTGAGACTAAATATTTAATTATCTACATATCTTAACTTATACTACTTTATGTCCTGAACTTTCTGATTGTCCTTAACAATACATGTACCTAGCGCTGAAATGATGATAACATGTCACTCAAATTTTGATGAAAACAGTTGATTGAAGCATTTATAATAATGATATATTTTCTTCCTCAATTTTAGATTAGAATACACTTTTTTACTTGTGCAGTTTTGTTGTGACAGAGTTTACCGAGTTGAACTTATAATAGAGTTAAACTCAGTATATCAGATTTAACTAGATTTGGTTAATTTCCGATTAGTTTCAACTGAGATTCCTGAAGAACTAAATTGACAACACTTGAGTTACCTATAACTAGTGAGCTGTGGTATACATGTGATAACAATTCAAATTATAAAGCACGTGAAGAATATGTTTTGCGTGAAGACAATCGACTTCATCTATTAGACTTTATTGATGGCTTTTTGAGATCAAGGTCAAACGTAGTATAATGATTCTTATCATGCACTTCGAGCAGAAAATTTATCAGTATTAATGCATAAAAGTAATTATTTCAAAAAAGTAGATAAAGGGCAGCATTTCGAAGGTGGAAATATGTTTTGATAGTTTACATATCAGTAAAGCAGCTATTTCCACGATTTCCAGTTGCTACAGATTCTTATTTGTTCATCTTTCTCATTCACAATCCATTCAAATATATTCCTTAATACATCGTTTATAGATAACTTTTATACATTCATGACCTTAATAAAACCGAAACAGATCTGTACACAGATGTATGAACTTACAGGTATATTCAATACCTGTTGCTGAGTTTTTTAAGATTCTGGTACACACACGGCGAAAAATTAAACCAAAACCTTACTTCAAACCACAGACACATTGAAAATAGTAAGCAATTTCTAGTCGCGTACCGCCAAACTGAGAACATTGGCTTATATGTTATTTATTCAGCAACTTCAATATTGTATACATACATGCATTGTTCAAAAAATTGTCGCTATACATGTTATCATAGGCACGAGCAGGGATCGCAATTATATATCATCAAAAATCGGAAAAGCCGTAAAATATGAGCTTTGAAAGCATGAATTTTCCATATTTGTATTAGAATAGTTTTGGGCCCGTGACTCAACCACACTAATAGACAGGTTGCTATAGGAATAAGTCTCTAAGATTCTTTAGATCTCCAACCAAGGTAGGCATTTTGGATAATAGTATCTATATACTTCTAATCCGGACCTAAGCAACCATGACGAAATTAGGGATATCTACTGGTCTATAGCCTTGCATACTTTCAAAATTCTTACACAGTGTAATGATTTTCAAGTGAATGCGCAAAACTGTTGCACGTTACGATCGTACAGTTGTACTGTTTTGCAGATTCCCTTGGAAATCATTACAATGACATGAGTGACAAAATTCACACACAGTGTAATGATTTTCAAGTGAATGCGCAAAACTGTTGTATGTTACGATCGTACAGTTGTACTGTTTTGCAGATTCCCTTGGAAATTATTACAATGACATGAGTGAGGATCCGTTGTTTCAAACATTCACAAACACTGCAAACATTTGACTTTCAATGACATTTTAACATAGTTATTTGTAATCTCATTTTGCAGAACTACTGAACCCAGTAAATACAATCAAAGCGCTACGATGCTTGTTAATGAATGTATTGTGTCCATTTCAATTTATATTATAAATTATTGCAAATTTCGTTGGGACACTGCTATAAATGGCTGTCTCAACGTGTAATACACTGAATTGAAGAAAGAATCAATCCAGGGGCGCATGGCGTTGCATCGACAGAAGAATTTCAGCAAACGTTGAAAATTACAAGTTACAGGAAATGAATATTTAGCTTGTTCAAATGAAATGAAAACCAGATAGACAGAAAGAAAAGAAATTGCTCACCTTGCTTTCTTTCAAACATCTGATAACGAGTGCTGGAAGACCGATGTCTGTGGCGGATATCTTACCGCGCTGTCCATAATTTGAGAAATGAGACCAAGCTGATGCAGGAGCAACTCTTAAAATAACTTTTTTGATAGACTTTTCCAATTTTCTGGAAACTTCCTTCTTGACACAATTGATGACTGCAGACATTTTATCGTTATCATTCTTGATTTCCTCGAAAAATGTCAATATCTCGTCCTTTGTCCTCGGAAATACTATCACCTGCCCATCTTCTTCAGGATCATTCGGGGAGTTATGTGTGGCCCATCCTCGACTCAATGAATCTTCAATCCTGAGTTGAATTCTTAAAAGTTCCTTGGCCCAATGCTCTTGGTGCGGACAGTGACACCGATATTGTGATGGAAGTACATCGCTCCTTTGACAGACTGGGTCAACGGATTCGTTGACCTGACTCGAAACTGAAGTAGAAGAACGAATTAAAAATGTGGACCTTCGCGAGCTTTCTGGAGAATTCGACGTCCTTGGAGGTGTAGTAGGTACTACGTCCGTATCATCGTTTGAATCAGATATTGGCGTACTTCCTGGTGCAACAGCGTGCAAATTATTTGACGGTATTGGAATAGTGGAATTCTGAGACTGTAGAGTGGTCGCAAATCTGATAGCATCATGTCTTTTAAGCTTAAATTTTCTTTTCTTGGGTGGAAGTTCTTCATTCTCGCTTTCGTAATCCGTATCAGCTTCATCGAATCCATATCGTACAATCTCCCTCCTCCTCCGTTTACCAGCGACATCTGAGGATATCGATCCCGTCAACTCAAATTTTGAACTCTTTCTTGCAACATTTTCATAATCCTCTATAAAGAAGGTATCAATATCATGAAAGATATCATGACACTTTATCTTTACAAAATAATGTAATAAGAATAAGCTATATGTTCAAATGACGTAAACGGTCTCGTTAAAGTTCTTCCGGATTTCTCTTTCGAGGTTTGAGTGCCGGATGAGCCAATGCAATGACATTTAGGCTATATGGATCACATTACTGTTGGCAAGGTCATTCTTTCATCAGGAATAATCACGGGCTATCATGGTGTATCACATATTGAACAGAGTCGTGTATAATACATAGGCCCTCTCTGTCCTTCTCAAGAGCTTAGATTATGATTACTATAGAAAATTCTTCTAAGGCAAAGTTCATGTCGACAGTAGTTTCGTCAGGAAAAATATCTTGACAAGAACCTTGTTTTGGAAGAATTTTTTGGAGTATATCAGATAGAAATATAATTTCAAAATCCTAAGGAAGGAAAACTAGTCGCAACAACTCTGAGATATGACACCATGTACTGAGAGATGACAAATTATAATATACAATATTAGCTTTCGATTTACTTCGTAGTTTTGAAGTATGGATTTACTTCAATTGAGCTTCTAATAAAGTACGCCTAATGCATGTTGAGCTTCACCGTAGTTCTCTGCATTTATGAAAGCAACAAATTTCATTAATGCTGAAAAAAAGAACATTTATGATAGTTGAAATGAAGTATTAAAGAAAGACATTGTTCAGTGGGCTTATCGTCTTATTCGAAGAAAAGTGTTAGGTTCACATGGATTGCTTCAACCTGAACCACATTTATAATCACTCTACTTATCCGAATCATGGAATGAGCGTCCTAAATTAGCCGAACACAAAATTTAAGCAGGACTTAGAATAGGCAGATCTCTGATCTATGTTTCTGATTACCACTTATGATAGCTCAGTTTATAGACTATTCATGTTGTATTTCATTTAATACAAATGGTTATCGCTATTGAAATGAATGGAAACTATCAGAACACGATATGATAGTGTTTTGGAAATCCGAGATAAGGTTGGAGATTGGATAAGCAGTAGCTATAAACGTTATAGGCCCTACTGAAAATATGATTTACCTACATGTCAGTGAAAATTGAAAACTATAAATTCCCTTTCTTTAGAACAACGTCAATTTTGTATTATGCAAAATAGGGTCTGCAAGTTAACCACGGCCACGGATCCCACAAAATCAAGATATTCATTATTTATTTGAATAACAATGATATTACTCGTAACAAAGTAAACAATATTTCCTAAAGATCTGGGATCCGTCCGGGCAACCAAATCTAAGATTTGCTCGAAAAAGTCCGGGCATTTGCATTCAGTTATCAATTCACTATATTGGACATAATCTTGGATAAGATTATCCTAAGGAGTCAACTATGAGGAAAAACTTAGAAAATAAGATAAAAATAAAACATACCAGAATTATTTCGACTATTCTAATTTTCAACAATCGCAACATAAATGCACCAATTACCGGAGATCCAGGGATGAGAATGGGTTAATGGGGGTCCGGGCGGAAATTTAGATCTTTTGGACCCTAAATAGAGAAAAATGAAGAATCCATTAGCCCGATTTACTGAGGCCCGGGCGGAATTCCGCGTATTGCCGGAAAATTCTCATCCCTGAATACTAAAAAAGCAGGTGACATTGATTAGAATTCCAACACCTCAAAGCCAGCGATTAAATTTCTGAAAATACTCACTATGTGCAAGGATTTGAATAGGCCTATATATGACGAATTATTGAGAAACTGTAGATAAAATAAGCACTACTTTAAACAATTTAAGAATCATTTCACTTTAGACAGCTCAATATGCAATGAAAACTTTGTACTGTAATACTTACCATCAGAAAACAGGATTTTGCCAAGATACGTAACCCATGTCGACTGAGGAAGACTTTGATTCTTTAATAATCGTCTCAGAAGATGATATTGATGTTTCGGAGGAAATGCCACCATAGCGTTATTATCTTCCAATTTCTTATCTATCCATCCATCCAAAACAATTTCAATTGTCTCATCAGTAAATTGAAATAAATGATACATCTGAAACAGATAAATTATCAAAACTTAAGATTTGGACTGTGCAGAATGGTCATGAAATATTTATCATTAAGAAGCATGGCTTTGCCAGCAATATCAGACAGCTTGACAATGCTGGGAGATGGGACTCTGGCTGTTGAAGTACATACTTTCACCATTCCTACTTTGACGGAAGGAAGCGGCTCATCAAAAATATTCCCGATAACTTTCAGATGCCATCCAACCACTAATGCATCACTACCGTGGTTATGAGCAAAATATGCAACTTTAAACGGCTTGAGCGACTCACTTTTAAGATAGACGTATCGATTCGGAGTTTCAGCTTTTATGTAAGACAGAGAACTCAAATAAAAAGTTTTGAAAAATCTCATATTTGACCCAAAATCTTCGGGCAAAGACGTAGGATTGATCTCTTTGGAAAACATTCTTCTACCTTCAGTGTCAAGTACACAATGCCCTAATGATTGATCAGACTCCAAAACGCGTCTAACTAGCTGTTGTAAGGGATATCTGGGAGAGCGTATTAGACGCTTTACAAAGCGCAAAAAATTTTCAAATTCAAAACAGCTGAATGAGTCTAATAGACCGTATCTCTGAACATCATCAGATATGTGGCATAGTGAATGTGTATTGTATACAAGGGCTCGTTCGCCAAATATCTCACGAATAAGTGACACGACTCTATTCAACAAGTTTCTCGCGTAATTAAAATATTCATCACTATGCGGTGAGCAGAAGATGCGCATAACAACGGTTAGAGAAATGAAGCAATCAACGAATTTTGAGCTACAAAATTTTGGTAGAACAATAGGACCGAGATATAGTAGAAACAATCTCAACTCTGTAGCCTTCCACATTCCCAGGTGCGAGAGACTACGAGGACGTCTGCTGAAGTCATTGACTATATTCTTCCGAAAAGAGACCATCATTTCAGACATAAGAATGAGTTGGTTAGCGGATAATCTTTCACTATCGCCAGATCTTAGTTCCTCCAATAATCTATATGTCAACTCCTTTGCATACGCTATGCATATAGTCCAATGGAAAATTTGCAACCATGTCTATATCTGCGATAGCTTCAAAAGGGGATCGTCCTTTGTGTCGACTGGGCTGCTCACGGTTTCTGAATGAGTTGTTGTTATGGTTTTGGGAATTTATTTCAGTGAACACCCTCCTGTTATCTATTGTAGCACCTTTTTGACAACAACGTTCACAACCATAATACGATCCATGCGATTTTAAATTGAGAATGAAATGTCTAGCTGGAGTATCGCAACAACAGCTGTAAAATTTCACGTTAGAACCATCAAATCCATTTCGCAGTAAATCCTCTAATTCTATGATAAGGTCACTCACGTACTCGTTAGGGTCCTGTGGTTTCTGATATCCATAATAGGCACCAACAATGAAAACCGACGACGAATATCCAGACAAAGAGCATAAAATAGGCCAAAAACATTTTGTAGTACTTCGATGAACTGGCAGACCATCAAAATTGAATTTAAGAAGTAGAGTCTCATTTGCAATTTTCAGAGTTTCAGTGACGAATCGCAAGCCCTTTTTTAGACCGAAATGATGGTAGTCTCCAGGAAAAACCTTTCTTGGTAGTAAAATCCTTTGATCTGTGTGTAACAGCGAGCGTGCATCTATAGGCAGCTCGGGATGATATCTGTTCAGTACTTTTAAAACTTTTGAAAGATCATTATGAGTTATTTTGATTGTTCTAACGACTTCGGAAAGATCTCTTCTTATATCTAGTTCTTTATCAGTTTCAGATGCATCAGAAATTCCGATAGATGAGTTATATTCGCTCAGTTCGACTGAACTTGTTTCATCATAGCTATCGTGTTCAAAAGGGTATAAAAAATCATTTGTTGAAATATTCCTCCGTTCCTCATTTGCTGACATGCAAAATGCAACTGCTTCATCACCATCTAATCTTTCCAGACTCGAATCTGATGACATATTCATAGAGTGGTCGACCAACCGGTTGAGTTCTCGTCTCTTTCGCCGCCGTTTTACACTCATCTTAGACATTTTCTAAAAATACAGGAAAATGTCAGAATAGGCCTAAATACAATGTAGACACTAGTAGTCTGCTCATAATAGAAAAACAATATACAGAATTATATTATATATATATTACATTATATATTATAATATTACTATTAGACTACAAACATGAAAAACAGGAACATTTCTCCTTTCTTGTTCTTTTATGTAGGACTGCAGAAGAGATCGATTTAACTTATATAAATTTCAGATATATACTTTTTCATATAAGAAGGTTCTCAGCAGTATACCGGTTAAGGTATCATAGGAAAACGTGTGGGCTCCGGTCTACAAATCAATTTAGTATGAGACAGAGTGGTAAAAAACTTTTTCTATTTTTGAGTGCAATTTGCCGTACTTATTGAAAGAATCTATTGAAAGAAAAATTGCGGGTTTTTGTATTCTCTATTGGTTTTTCTATTTTGATGAATGACGCTATATATTATACTTGTACCGCGGTTATCTATCAATAATAGTCAAACTGGCCGGTGTTTGAAAATTATCTTTTTTTATTGAAGGAAATTTAGTGTCTTTCACTTGCTTTACTCACGTCCTTTCCCACAAATTGGTTCATATGTAGTTTGATATGATGTTTGAATTGGTTTCAACGATTTCATTTTTCTGGCAACTTCTGGATTCAAACTACGTCATTTCATGTCTGTCCTTTTTCTGTTTCATCTGTACATTGCCATCTGACGCCATTTTAACAGTGTTCATTTCATTTCATCTCATATAAAAATGATTTTACCTTGTTTTACATCAATCCATTGACAAAGGAGACTGTAACGCTCTGAAACGCGTTTGGATAAAAGCAAATTATCACAAGATTGCTTTTTTTCTTTGAAATGAATATGTGGCCATATCATGGAAATATATATTTATATATTTCATTGTTATATCTTGCTTCTCTTTTCAGCAATAATTATAATCTTAGCGCAATTAAATTAGTTTAGTAAATCTAAGTTTAAGTAATTTATACAGAGGCAAAATATACATTCTTTCTGATAAATATGCATATCTACGATATCGTTTTTGGAATATATTGTTTGACATCCAATCGGAATTCACGAAAAAATTATACATTATATTGGATGTACTTTAATAATCAAATGTTCATACGAATGAAATTTTCTGCATTATTACAGCTGTAAGTTATACATATTTCTTAAAAGGAGACTACTTATTTCTGTCTAGATATACCGCACCTAGGCCTGTAACCTATTTCAACTGCATTGCATAAAGAATAAATGACCAAAATTAAATAACCACACATTATGTAATATGTTGTTTACAAGTCACCGGGCGTGGAAACAACCACTTCAAACAGACAAAAATGCTAGCTTAACATCATGGTTGAGATACTGAAAATAAGTGAAAGGAAATATTTGATTTGATGGTATATTTGGGTTCTATCACTCTTCAATTGACTATTTTCTACATCAAAAAAATGTGTTACATACTTGTCAATAGGCCACCACTTAAATGTTTCCTCCGTACTATACAAATTAAGGTAGGCCTACTGCAAAAATATATTTATATTTTTTGAGGTTCTCTATTGGTTGAGAAATGCATGCAATACAAGGCAGCATCGTTTAATTTGGTAATAATAATAATATTTAGTTTCTTCAATAGTATAATGTAATTATCTTGGAGAACATTAAATATAGATATCATAGCATATGTAGTTGACCAGGTGACGGGAGATCATCTTTCTAAGAAAGTTATGCAAGGTAATTAAAACTCCCCTTTTTAGTTTAGGCCAATATAATAAAGTTAAAAGTATGGCAGACAGGCCTTCGGCGTCCAGCGCCTTCAACGGTCGATGTTTGGATGGCACAGATGCAGCCTTTGTGAAGGTTTATATAAGAGTGAATGATATCAAGAACTGTGTTGCATGCATGAATGGCTGTTGAACTGTGAAGTTAGATTGTAAAAAGGTAATTAATGTTTCCTATTGATTGCTTTGGCTTCTGTTATTGCTGTATCTCGTGTGTTGGTCAGTTTGCTAATGAGACAGACCTGATTTGATAGAAAAACAAAATGGCGCTGGCGACATCGGGAATTTTCAGGTCTGTCTCATTAGCAAACTGACCAACACACGAGATACAACAATAACAGAAGCCAAAGCAATCACGCAACTTAAGCCAAAGCAATCAATAGGAAACATAAATTACCTTTTTACAATCAAACTTCACAGTTCAACAGCCAATCATGCATGCAACACAGTTCTTGATATCCTTCACTCTTGTATAAACCTTCACAAAGGCTGCGTCTGTGCCATCCAAACATCGACCGTTGAAGGCGCTGGACGCCGAAGGCCTGTCTGCCATACTTTTAACTTTAACTTTGTTATATTGGCCTAAACTAAAAAGGGGAGTTTTAATTACCTTGCATAACTTTATCGTATACATAATAAATTTTCTAATAATATATACATTCGCTTCCATGCAATACTAAACTGGATACGCTATAACATATTCTTCACACTTTCGAGTTGCAGTAAAATACCGTACTCAACCTTCTTCAGTTTATAAATGGTAAATTTTCAATGCAACGCAATTCTAATCTAGATACATCATGAATCATGAAAAAGGTTATAATGCACTCTGATCGAATTCAGTTGTTAAGAAGTTGGTTGTTACTCATTAACAACACAAATCAAGAAGATGAAAGGAAAATCACGTGGTTTTACCCAATGAAGGGTAGACCGATTCTGAAATGGATTATTTGAAACCAAATCTAAATTTTATGAATAAAATATTGATGTAGATAAACAAGTCAACAAGTTTCCTGCTAAATTAATTTTTCAGTCTCTGATTTGAGTATATCGTACATTTTGGCTGTAATTCGAAGCTTTTGTATGTTAATTTGTTTAATCTGTGTTTTAGGTTGGCAGATTAACATCTTTGAGACACGCATTCTATTTATAGTTATGGAAATTGTTACTTTTAAGAATATCTTTTGTGTCAACTGGTGTCAACATTCAAAAGAAATAATACCATGTAAAGATAAAGTAGTTGTTCTAATCGCTTGTAAATATTATTGGAAGTCAACTTTAATAGTTACTTGCCCTATGCAAAGTAATAAATGAATTATCAGAGAACTGTTGAGAATAAAATTATGGCTTATTATGACGATTAAGTCGGCATGTTTTTCCAAGATGTATATCTCTCTCGATGTTAGGTGAGCAGTTTTCTAAGGTAATGAAATCCTCCGATTACTGTTCGTAATGCATCATATTCATCACTGCTACATATTAGGTAAAATAGTTGTAAGAACCTTACTCTATGATAAGACCTTTCACTCGGGATATAAGTTCTCCAATCGATAGGTGCTCCGAACATGGAATGGGGCACATCCAATGCTCCGTTCTGTGCTCCGAGCATGGAATG
Organism: Prostheceraeus crozeri; assembly: GCA_907163375.1. Classification (NCBI taxonomy): domain Eukaryota; kingdom Metazoa; phylum Platyhelminthes; order Polycladida; family Euryleptidae; genus Prostheceraeus; species Prostheceraeus crozeri. Next base: position 84,155 of record CAJQUW010002219.1, on the reverse strand, counting down.
GGGCACGCCTAATGCTCGGAGCAGGAGGTGGGGCATTTGCAAAACTATAAAGCCAAGTTGAAAATGTTCCGCCTTCATAACACTCGTGAACATACAAGAGGATGGTCGATCTCAGCGGATTAAGGGTTCGGAACGCGTTAGAAGAAGAGGTGATTGTGATCCCAGACACTCCACCACCGACCCCAGGAAGCCCAAGTCCACTACCTTCCTCACCAGCCAGCCCATTACCTTCGATCAGTGATGACGATTTTCCAACGGATCTGCCATCCCACTGGGGCTCCATTCCCGATCCCGATGGACCGTATTCCCTCCCGCCGACGCCACCGACCATCGATGGACCATTTCCCATCCCACCGTCACCCTCCGTCACCGATCCCGGATCGTCAAGTCTGATCAGCGAGAATTGGTAACTTGACTTTCTAGACAATGAGCAGGAGAATATTCCTCCTAGCTCCGATGACTATCCTGAACTCGATCTGAGCAGGAGAGGAGAAGCGTTGCTTGTCCTTCTAGTAAGTATTTTTAAAATTGCTAGACATTTAGGATATAAAAATTTTCTTTTAAATCATATTTTGTAACAATTGAAAATTAACTAGTCATCAGCTTGTTTTTTTTAACTTTGTTACCTTGACGCACTTTGCTACGTTGAATTGTTTTTGCAGTACGTCTTGAGTTGAAGGTGGATTATGTCCCCGCCTCTTGACCTCTACTGGCTGGACTCTGTCCTTCTTTCAAATGCCTGAGGTACATTTCAGTCAAAAGTGACTCTATTTTTTGATAGATGCTTCTTTCTATATTATAAATTTAATTTTTGAGGCTGTGCATCTTAAATGCACAGGACCGCGCTTGGTCGGGTTTGAGCGTCCAGGATAAAGCGGTCGAAACGCGATCGTCCTGACCAAGTTCCTGTTGATGACCTCATTAAAAATAGTCTAATAATTTGTATGCATATTTTGTAGAATTCTATTTCACGTTTTAGCTTTAAAAGGAACTGATATTAATTCTCTTACACACCTGGTAGATTTTTTGATAGCGTAATCCATCTGTGTAAGCTAGATCTGGTATTTTGATCGGAAACAGACCTGTCCTCTTATCATCTGAATGGGCAGACTGTTAAATAGGATCTTTTCAATATATAAGTGATAAACATAATTTTGAACAGAACGGCTTACTCGCCAATTCATTGCACATGAGGAGAGGAGAAGCGTTGCTTGTCCTTCTAGTAAGTATTTTTAAAATTGTTAGACATTTAGGATATAAAAATTTTCTTTTAAATCATATTTTGTAACAATTGAAAATTAACTAGTCATCAGCTTGTTTTTTTTAACTTTGTTACCTTGACGCACTTTGCTACGTTGAATTGTTTTTGCAGTACGTCTTGAGTTGAAGGTGGATTATGTCCCCGCCTCTTGACCTCTACTGGCTGGACTCTGTCCTTCTTTCAAATGCCTGAGGTACATTTCAGTCAAAAGTGACTCTATTTTTTTGATAGATGCTTCTTTCTATATTATAAATTTAATTTTTGAGGCTGTGCATCTTAAATGCACAGGACCGCGCTTGGTCGGGTTTGAGCGTCCAGGATAAAGCGGTCGAAACGCGATCGTCCTGACCAAGTTCCTGTTGATGACCTCATTAAAAATAGTCTAATAATTTGTATGCATATTTTGTAGAATTCTATTTCACGTTTTAGCTTTAAAAGGAACTGATATTAATTCTCTTACACACCTGGTAGATTTTTTGATAGCGTAATCCATCTGTGTAAGCTAGATCTGGTATTTTGATCGGAAACAGACCTGTCCTCTTATCATCTGAATGGGAAGACTGTTAAATAGGATCTTTTCAATATATAAGTGATAAACATAATTTTGAACAGAACGGCTTACTCGCCAATTCATTGCACATGAGGAGAGGAGAAGCGTTGCTTGTCCTTCTAGTAAGTATTTTTAAAATTTTTGGACATTTAGGATATAAAAATTTTCTTTTAAATCATATTTTGTAACAATTGAAAATTAACTAGTCATCAGCTTGTTTTTTTTAACTTTGTTACCTTGACGCACTTTGCTACGTTGAATTGTTTTTGCAGTACGTCTTGAGTTGAAGGTGGATTATGTCCCCGCCTCTTGACCTCTACTGGCTGGACTCTGTCCTTCTTTCAAATGCCTGAGGTACATTTCAGTCAAAAGTGACTCTATTTTTTTTGATAGATGCTTCTTTCTATATTATAAATTTAATTTTTGAGGCTGTGCATCTTAAATGCACAGGACCGCGCTTGGTCGGGTTTGAGCGTCCAGGATAAAGCGGTCGAAACGCGATCGTCCTGACCAAGTTCCTGTTGATGACCTCATTAAAAATAGTCTAATAATTTGTATGCATATTTTGTAGAATTCTATTTCACGTTTTAGCTTTAAAAGGAACTGATATTAATTCTCTTACACACCTGGTAGATTTTTTGATAGCGTAATCCATCTGTGTAAGCTAGATCTGGTATTTTGATCGGAAACAGACCTGTCCTCTTATCATCTGAATCGGCAGACTGTTAGATAGGATCTTTTCAATATATAAGTGATAAACATAATTTTGAACAGAACGGCTTACTCGCCAATTCATTGCACATGAGGAGAGGAGAAGCGTTGCTTGTCCTTCTAGTAAGTATTTTTAAAATTGTTAGACATTTAGGATATAAAAATTTTCTTTTAAATCATATTTTGTAACAATTGAAAATTAACTAGTCATCAGCTTGTTTTTTTTAACTTTGTTACCTTGACGCACTTTGCTACGTTGAATTGTTTTTGCAGTACGTCTTGAGTTGAAGGTGGATTATGTCCCCGCCTCTTGACCTCTACTGGCTGGACTCTGTCCTTCTTTCAAATGCCTGAGGTACATTTCAGTCAAAAGTGACTCTATTTTTTTGATAGATGCTTCTTTCTATATTATAAATTTAATTTTTGAGGCTGTGCATCTTAAATGCACAGGACCGCGCTTGGTCGGGTTTGAGCGTCCAGGATAAAGCGGTCGAAACGCGATCGTCCTGACCAAGTTCCTGTTGATGACCTCATTAAAAATAGTCTAATAATTTGTATGCATATTTTGTAGAATTCTATTTCACGTTTTAGCTTTAAAAGGAACTGATATTAATTCTCTTACACACCTGGTAGATTTTTTGATAGCGTAATCCATCTGTGTAAGCTAGATCTGGTATTTTGATCGGAAACAGACCTGTCCTCTTATCATCTGAATGGGAAGACTGTTAAATAGGATCTTTTCAATATATAAGTGATAAACATAATTTTGAACAGAACGGCTTACTCGCCAATTCATTGCACATGAGGAGAGGAGAAGCGTTGCTTGTCCTTCTAGTAAGTATTTTTAAAATTGTTAGACATTTAGTATATAAAAATTTTCTTTTAAATCATATTTTGTAACAATTGAAAATTAACTAGTCATCAGCTTGTTTTTTTTAACTTTGTTACCTTGACGCACTTTGCTACGTTGAATTGTTTTTGCAGTACGTCTTGAGTTGAAGGTGGATTATGTCCCCGCCTCTTGACCTCTACTGGCTGGACTCTGTCCTTCTTTCAAATGCCTGAGGTACATTTCAGTCAAAAGTGACTCTATTTTTTTGATAGATGCTTCTTTCTATATTATAAATTTAATTTTTGAGGCTGTGCATCTTAAATGCACAGGACCGCGCTTGGTCGGGTTTGAGCGTCCAGGATAAAGCGGTCGAAACGCGATCGTCCTGACCAAGTTCCTGTTGATGACCTCATTAAAAATAGTCTAATAATTTGTATGCATATTTTGTAGAATTCTATTTCACGTTTTAGCTTTAAAAGGAACTGATATTAATTCTCTTACACACCTGGTAGATTTTTTGATAGCGTAATCCATCTGTGTAAGCTAGATCTGGTATTTTGATCGGAAACAGACCTGTCCTCTTATCATCTGAATGGGAAGACTGTTAAATAGGATCTTTTCAATATATAAGTGATAAACATAATTTTGAACAGAACGGCTTACTCGCCAATTCATTGCACATGAGGAGAGGAGAAGCGTTGCTTGTCCTTCTAGTAAGTATTTTTAAAATTGTTAGACATTTAGTATATAAAAATTTTCTTTTAAATCATATTTTGTAACAATTGAAAATTAACTAGTCATCAGCTTGTTTTTTTTAACTTTGTTACCTTGACGCACTTTGCTACGTTGAATTGTTTTTGCAGTACGTCTTGAGTTGAAGGTGGATTATGTCCCCGCCTCTTGACCTCTACTGGCTGGACTCTGTCCTTCTTTCAAATGCCTGAGGTACATTTCAGTCAAAAGTGACTCTATTTTTTTTGATAGATGCTTCTTTCTATATTATAAATTTAATTTTTGAGGCTGTGCATCTTAAATGCACAGGACCGCGCTTGGTCGGGTTTGAGCGTCCAGGATAAAGCGGTCGAAACGCGATCGTCCTGACCAAGTTCCTGTTGATGACCTCATTAAAAATAGTCTAATAATTTGTATGCATATTTTGTAGAATTCTATTTCACGTTTTAGCTTTAAAAGGAACTGATATTAATTCTCTTACACACCTGGTAGATTTTTTGATAGCGTAATCCATCTGTGTAAGCTAGATCTGGTATTTTGATCGGAAACAGACCTGTCCTCTTATCATCTGAATCGGCAGACTGTTAAATAGGATCTTTTCAATATATAAGTGATAAACATAATTTTGAACAGAACGGCTTACTCGCCAATTCATTGCACATGAGGAGAGGAGAAGCGTTGCTTGTCCTTCTAGTAAGTATTTTTAAAATTGTTAGACATTTAGGATATAAAAATTTTCTTTTAAATCATATTTTGTAACAATTGAAAATTAACTAGTCATCAGCTTGTTTTTTTTTAACTTTGTTACCTTGACGCACTTTGCTACGTTGAATTGTTTTTGCAGTACGTCTTGAGTTGAAGGTGGATTATGTCCCCGCCTCTTGACCTCTACTGGCTGGACTCTGTCCTTCTTTCAAATGCCTGAGGTACATTTCAGTCAAAAGTGACTCTATTTTTTTTGATAGATGCTTCTTTCTATATTATAAATTTAATTTTTGAGGCTGTGCATCTTAAATGCACAGGACCGCGCTTGGTCGGGTTTGAGCGTCCAGGATAAAGCGGTCGAAACGCGATCGTCCTGACCAAGTTCCTGTTGATGACCTCATTAAAAATAGTCTAATAATTTGTATGCATATTTTGTAGAATTCTATTTCACGTTTTAGCTTTAAAAGGAACTGATATTAATTCTCTTACACACCTGGTAGATTTTTTGATAGCGTAATCCATCTGTGTAAGCTAGATCTGGTATTTTGATCGGAAACAGACCTGTCCTCTTATCATCTGAATCGGCAGACTGTTAGATAGGATCTTTTCAATATATAAGTGATAAACATAATTTTGAACAGAACGGCTTACTCGCCAATTCATTGCACATGAGGAGAGGAGAAGCGTTGCTTGTCCTTCTAGTAAGTATTTTTAAAATTGTTAGACATTTAGGATATAAAAATTTTCTTTTAAATCATATTTTGTAACAATTGAAAATTAACTAGTCATCAGCTTGTTTTTTTTAACTTTGTTACCTTGACGCACTTTGCTACGTTGAATTGTTTTTGCAGTACGTCTTGAGTTGAAGGTGGATTATGTCCCCGCCTCTTGACCTCTACTGGCTGGACTCTGTCCTTCTTTCAAATGCCTGAGGTACATTTCAGTCAAAAGTGACTCTATTTTTTTGATAGATGCTTCTTTCTATATTATAAATTTAATTTTTGAGGCTGTGCATCTTAAATGCACAGGACCGCGCTTGGTCGGGTTTGAGCGTCCAGGATAAAGCGGTCGAAACGCGATCGTCCTGACCAAGTTCCTGTTGATGACCTCATTAAAAATAGTCTAATAATTTGTATGCATATTTTGTAGAATTCTATTTCACGTTTTAGCTTTAAAAGGAACTGATATTAATTCTCTTACACACCTGGTAGATTTTTGATAGCGTAATCCATCTGTGTAAGCTAGATCTGGTATTTTGATCGGAAACAGACCTGTCCTCTTATCATCTGAATGGGAAGACTGTTAAATAGGATCTTTTCAATATATAAGTGATAAACATAATTTTGAACAGAACGGCTTACTCGCCAATTCATTGCACATGAGGAGAGGAGAAGCGTTGCTTGTCCTTCTAGTAAGTATTTTTAAAATTGCTAGACATTTAGGATATAAAAATTTTCTTTTAAATCATATTTTGTAACAATTGAAAATTAACTAGTCATCAGCTTGTTTTTTTTAACTTTGTTACCTTGACGCACTTTGCTACGTTGAATTGTTTTTGCAGTACGTCTTGAGTTGAAGGTGGATTATGTCCCCGCCTCTTGACCTCTACTGGCTGGACTCTGTCCTTCTTTCAAATGCCTGAGGTACATTTCAGTCAAAAGTGACTCTATTTTTTTGATAGATGCTTCTTTCTATATTATAAATTTAATTTTTGAGGCTGTGCATCTTAAATGCACAGGACCGCGCTTGGTCGGGTTTGAGCGTCCAGGATAAAGCGGTCGAAACGCGATCGTCCTGACCAAGTTCCTGTTGATGACCTCATTAAAAATAGTCTAATAATTTGTATGCATATTTTGTAGAATTCTATTTCACGTTTTAGCTTTAAAAGGAACTGATATTAATTCTCTTACACACCTGGTAGATTTTTTGATAGCGTAATCCATCTGTGTAAGCTAGATCTGGTATTTTGATCGGAAACAGACCTGTCCTCTTATCATCTGAATCGGCAGACTGTTAGATAGGATCTTTTCAATATATAAGTGATAAACATAATTTTGAACAGAACGGCTTACTCGCCAATTCATTGCACATGAGGAGAGGAGAAGCGTTGCTTGTCCTTCTAGTAAGTATTTTTAAAATTGTTAGACATTTAGGATATAAAAATTTTCTTTTAAATCATATTTTGTAACAATTGAAAATTAACTAGTCATCAGCTTGTTTTTTTTTTAACTTTGTTACCTTGACGCACTTTGCTACGTTGAATTTTATGTACTCGCCGTCCCTTTCGCAAACCTCTTACGGATATCAGCAGTAGATTCAACTGTCGCACTGAATTTGATAAGATCAATGAAGCCATAGCAAACTTGGATAGTGTGGATTTTATAAGTGAAGTCAGTGACTGGGTTTTTTAAATGTATGTGTACTCATTCTTTCTATCTTGATTTCTTCTCAATAAACATACATGGTAAGCTATGACTATTTTATTCAAGGGTGAAATGGGTTATAGGACATATCATGATAGAATAGGAGTTAAAATGATTGATAAAGATTGAATTTTAAGATTGGAAATCGTTCATAAAATTTACAAGTTAGCATTATTTTTAATGTTGAAAATGGTTCATAAAATTGAGAGTATTCCCAAGTCAATGATTATCAAAAATAACAGGTGATTGGAATAACATTTATTATAGAGATGCACTTTCTTGAGTCATTTCACAACATGCATTATTCTTGCACAAGGTACGATGTTCGGCATAATCACTGAAGTTACAATAATGAACAATGTAAGACTTGTGGAGTTGTCCATTGTCCACCGTGGTTGATTCATGCATCACAGTGATGGGGTCAATCTTGGTCCAGGCCCATGCAGCTTCACAGGAATCATAATTTAAATACAGTGTATGCACATAAAGTCGATAGTGTAGTTCAAAGCAATAGTGAAGGAGAATCTCAACCACATCTGACAGCGCACAGTGGTACCCATACTGTACCTTGGCAGCTTGAGTTTCTGTGAGTGCTTTCCCTCGGCGTAAATGTAACAGGGCTCGACGGTAAGCCTCTTTCCCTTCATACTGGGAATGATTCATCCAGTGACATCCGCGACGCATATGTTCCTTGTAGCCAAGTCTATACAGTTCACTATCCCGCATACATGAGGTGAATATATTCCAATGAGAGTCAATGCGTTGAGACCATTCGGGGAGAGAAATACTATCCATGGTCACTTTTTCCAAGAGTTTTATGCTTTTCAACCAAGCTCTTTCCATCTCCGATAATCCATTCCCTACAATCAGTTCCGCATCTCCATACTCGCGTGTCATTTCATGGACCCAGAAATTAAAACGGTGAATAATCACACTCTCTTCTGCACCACATTTCCCAATCACACGTGGGTTGAGACCATGAATAAAATGAGTCGCAAAAACATCACACCCCGATGTCTCATGTTTGATAAAGTCATGGAAGCGCGATGTAATGGTCACATATCCAGTCGGTTTATCGTCTCTGGGTGTATAATGACACCAAATGGCAGCGACTTCCTGCATGGGATCTCCTTCCGTATCAAATACGATGAAATTGCGCACCGGCTTCTTCTGCTCCACCCACCATTGTTGTACTTTAGGATGATCAAATGTCATGGTATAAGAACCTTGCATGAGCTCGCCCAAATGCTGAATCCGACGCATCGTGAAATGAATCTCACCTTGTGTGTCTCGACTTATATACCCGTCCCTAGGGTGGTGAACAACATGATTGGTTTAGCGATGATGACGTCTCCTTCGACGTTTTCCTCCTCCTGATATTTTATTCGCTATAGCACTTACGCCTGCGGCACCGCCTGCACCCGCTGCTCCCAACGCTGCAGCTTTCCCTGCGGCAATAAGTGCAGGGACGAGGGGGAGTAAAAATGGGAGGATACCTCCTCTTTGTTTACGACTCCCGCGGTAGATTCCACCCTTTTGTCTTCGACTACCGCGGTAAATACCCCCTTTCTGACCTCCACCTTCTTGACGACGGCTTCCGCGATAAATACCTCCACGTTGCATGATTACCGTGATAGGCTAGATGTCCTTACTTAGTTCTGACGCTTCCCATAGTCACAAAAATAGGAGATTGATCACTACATTTATTCATCATCCAAATCTACATTATACGTGAACCAATTCAATTGGTTCTTCAAAACAATGGGTTTCAGAGGTCTCCTTCGTTTCTTACTAAAGTCAAATGAATATTTGCGTGGGTCCGGATTTCTATTTTCTGGTCGAAGCGAGGCTTGGGGGACACTGTTCACTTCCTTGGGCGGATTCGGTTGACTTTCATATACCCGTTTCAACTTTTCGCGCTGATTTTTCCATATTTTCTTGGCCATATGCTCCTTATGCAGCGAGACAAATTGACGGACCTTCTCTTCCTCCACGTCACGGTGCAGCATCTCACCACAGACACACATATAGACAAAGTTGTCGCATGCCTCATTCGTCTTGCTCCACGACGGATTGCTTCCACGCACGTCCTTATGATGTTTGCAAACATGTTCCCATAAGAAGAGTGCTTGGTACATGTTATGACACCAGGGACAGCGTGCCAACTTCACTTTTGACAAGTCGTACGGATATGAATTCGTACTCTCCGACTCCACTGGGCGATTCGGGTCCAAGGGTTCGGTGGGCATATACATGCTCAAATAGGGAAATAAATGTTCATCCCATTCATTCTCCTCCTCCTGAATCTTCTCATCACAGTACCTGCACCGACCCACACATGGATGTTTATGGTAAGCTTCCATATTATAGTCTTGTTTGCAAAGCAGGCAGGTGAACTCACTCTCCTTGTCGCCCCAGTAACCCCTATCCAGAGAGCAGCAATGATCGGTAGTCCACCATTTCCCACAACGATCGCAATACTCCTTCCCTATCTCCTTGCGTCCATGACGGATGCATTGTGAAAACAGACGGAAGCGTTTATTGCAAAACTCGCACTCATAATAGGGTTGAGGGCGGGGACGGACTGAGGTTCGTCTCTTCTTTGTTGGTGGCTCCACTATATCATGGTTCAGATCATGTATCTTACGTAAACAATGAACCAAACCAATGTCAATCTGCATACACAAGATTCCTTCAAAATAACGACACTCCAGTTGAGAACGTAACTTCTTCTGCAACGAATCAATCAGTTCTTCCACGTCCCAATCGTCACCAATGTTCAAATAGCGATAGGACACGTCCAGTGCACCTTTGGGGAATTTTGCAGATGTTCGAATATCAAACAAGAAGCGTGGTCCATACAGTATTACATTCAACAACTGAATACGAAGCTCTGCAATAATCTTCTCCAACGACACACTGTTCTCCTTTGTCGGAATAATATACAGTGTACTACAGTCTCGTTCCACAATAAAGTCTTTCGATGAATAAGGTGTATAGGATATCTCCTCCTTGGGTTGACGTGTCTCAGCCAGAGGGCGTAATCTACCCATTACTGTTGTCGACATATGATGAGAATGATTTTCTCTGACAGCGCCTTCCTTATATACCCTGCTGTGACTCATCACACGTGCTCGGCGCCGCGTGCTCCGATTGGTGCTCCGTGCTCTTACCCCAAGTGCGCCGATGCGTGGGCGTGTGCTCCGTTTCCTGTCCTCTTCGCTACCCGTGCTCTGATGCGTGGGCGTGTGCTCCGATGAAAGAGCAGGTCATGACCTTTCGTGATGGTGGTGGTGTAAGGGGCTAGACTATCCTACTATTGTCAAAGCTACTAGGATTTAATAAACAAACCTATAGTCAAGGTTATCATTTAGGTGAGAAGATTCCAAAAATAACTGAAATTAATTCAATTGTTGTACATTGTGACATTATTGAAGGAGGATATATAAATGGTAAATTGTCAAATTTAATATTCAGTTTTCCAGCTTTTACTGTACCCATTGGTTATAGATTAAATGTAATTCCACAAACATTAATATATTTCCCTATTACAAGAAAAACTATTAACAACATTAACATTAGAATCACTGATGAGAAAGGACAAGAAATAAATTTTGGAGGTGAAGAGATTATGATAGATCTTTTGGTTCGAGAGGTATAAACTCCCACGCGAAGCTAGAGAAGTTTAATTTTCTTCTTCTTCTTTAAAAATAAAAAATAAAAATAAAATTTTTTTATTAAAAAATGAGTGAAGTGTCCCCATTAAATAAAAAAAACTCAAATTTAATCATCATCCAAATTTATCTAATAAAGTTTTGTCAGTTATTTGTGGAAGATCAGGTTGTGGAAAAACATATCTATTATTTAAAATTTTAGCGACTCCAAATTTTTTGGATTATAACAATCTTATAATTTATACAACAACAGCAGAACAACCCGTCTATCAATTTTTAAAATATGGATTTGAAAATAATCTTAAAAAAACAGCAATTGCTTCATTATTCAAAGAATATGAAAATTCTGAATTTGAAGAAGAAATAAGTTCGTGGTGTGAAGAAGCAGCAAAAAATAATCAGTTAGTAGAATCCAATAAAAATAAGCATATAAAGATACAATTAATAGATGATAGTGGTAATATGCAAGATCCTAGTAAACTAGGTAAAACAATGAAACATTGTGTAATTTTTGATGATTGCGTTAATGGTAGAAATCAGTCAGTTCAGAGAAATTATTTCACAAGAGGTAGACATAACAACTGTAGTGTTTTTTATTTAACACCAAGTATGTATTCATTAGACGGAAGTGTTATTAGAAAGAATGCAAATATATTTATACTATTTGAAATAAATGCAAGAAACTTAAGTGATTTGTTAAGAGATTTATGCGTAAGAAATAAAGATGAATTTAAACAATCGTGTAACAATGCTTGGTCAAAAGATTATGGCTTCATTACAATTAATATTGATAAAAAAATTCATGATAGAGTTATAGAACATTTGTTTGCTGAGTGATAAAAAATATACAAATATAGTGTTATAATATTTTATTTTTTTAATTTTATGTATATATCAAATTTGTCTATCTTAGAAATTAGAAAATTAAAAAGGTAAAGTAGTTATTCCATCAGGTAATATTTTTCTTTTATCATCAAATGGATCTAATGCTAATTTATGTTCTTCTTTTAAATACATTTTATGTTTCTTTGAATTAAGTCTATAATTACATGCTGTTTTTATTTCATTATTAAATAATACATTTTTATAATCTTGAAATGTTATTTGATTAGCCACTGATGCCTTTGAAATTCCTTTTAATGTTTTATGTGTTTTAATATTATTAGTTGTGTTATAACAATAACATTTAGATTTTAAAAATATAGCTTCTGTTATGTACTCTTCATTTCCTTCTAATTCATCTTTTACTTTACATAAGTCAGGAGGATGAATGATATCTTTTATTTTATTAATTTCTTCATCAAGTGAAGAATTATACGGTATTGTTAATTCTAAGAAAACAGAATCGGTATCTGTAAAGTGTAATTTATAGTATTTGCCATAAGCAGGTGCTAAATAATCATATATAAATCTATACATAAATAGCTTAGCTAATTCTAATATAGTGAATCCAATAAAATTAAACTTATCATGTTTTACGCTGATTCGACGTAAATGTACAGCACATAGTTCATCACTAAATCTAGTAGTTCTTTTATATGTAGGTTTCCTTGCTAAATTTTGAAACCTATCTCTATCATAAACTATTTCAATATTTTGTCTATTACGCACATTTTCTAAAGTCTTACCATAAAATGCATTATTCATTAATTTGAAGAACACGTTTCCAAAATGATCTTTATTTCTTTTAGCTATTTTACGTTTTTCAATATTGAACTCTATGTAATTTTTTAACCACCTAGATTTTTGATAAAATAGTTTTCGATGTATTTTGGTGAGAATCATTCCATGTTCTAAATACCAATCTAGCATTCTTCCTTCAACAACATACTTTCTTTCATTACTTTGTGTTAACATAAGTTTTTTTGTTGGTCTGTATTTCTTAGGAATTATAGATTATTGATAATCTGAAAAATCTTCTATATTGGGAATTTTGTTTTCGGGACAGAAAGGAAAATATTTTGTTTTAACTTTTATTTCATCAAGGTATACTAAATCAACTTCATATATATAACCATGATTATAATTTCCATCATATGTTTTTTGATAATCTAGAATATTACACCATTCCATCTCACCTGTTGGTAATTCTTGTATCATGCAAGAAGAATATAAGCTATTAAAATCATAATATAACAAATAGTTTTCTCTCATGATTTCATCAACTGCTGCTTGACTATCTTCATTTGATATAAGTCCTTCTATATTTTGATTAAACAATTTTCTAAACTGATCGCTTTCTTCTGGAGATAAAGGTTTCATTATTCCATAATCATCAGGATTTACTTTTTTATTGTAACACTGTACATAACGATTACCTAAAACTGATGAAACTCCACCTCTAATTCCAGATTCAAAAAATAATAATTTATCATATGTATTTTCTTTATAATGTTTAAGTTTAACACCAGTATGTTTTAATCCTGCTAACCATGTTAAACCTGGTGTAGAATAACAATAACATGGATCTATTCCATAATATTCTAAACACATGTCACGAAAGTTTTCAGAAAGATCAGCAAGGATTAATACATCTATCTGAAGATATTTCATTGTATAGTCATACATTGTTTTACAATTTAACTCTCTCCAATTCTTTTCAGCTTCTGCATAGTCTTCTTCCGATAATTGTGATTGTTTTAATGTTGATTTAAATTTATTTATTGGAGGAAGTTTTTGTTCTTTCATAATTTTATTCACAGAATTAAAATCTCCAGTTATATATTCATACGGAAATATTCCTTTTAAAGGTTTTAAATTATATTTATTTAATATTTTACATTGTTCAGGTTTCAAAGTTTTTCCCATAACATCTAATGAATAAGGAGTAAAAAATCTAAATACATCTAAAATTCTAATACAACCTAATTGCATTGAAAAATATTCTTCTTCTGTTTTACATAGTACATTTATTTGTTGTTGTTGTAATTTTTCAGATGAAAATAAATGTTTCATTATTAAATGGAAATCATATTTAGAACCATTGTAGAAATATAAAGGAACAAAGTTATATTTAAATTTATTAGCATTAAGATTACAAGAATTATGTGCTGCACCTCTATATAATCCATTTAGATGATCATGATCTTTTACTTTGTCGGCAAAGCCGTCGCTTCGCTTATCAATATATCTACCTTTGCCATTTTTATAATTTTTTGCAAATTCTTTTCCACAGTAATAACATTTTGTTTCATTAACAAAATTAATTTTTTCTTCATCCGTTAATGGAAGCATTGGTATATTTGTTTCAAGCAATTGTGAAAAATAATTTTGTAATTCTTCTACTTTCTTTGTAAACATTTCTGAACTATCTTCACCATAGTATTGATAATATTCTGATTTAAATAATTCAGGATAATTTGAATGAATGTACATTCCCCAACATAATGGTTTTTGTTCAAATAAATATTTTTCTTTAATTTGTTCAGGTGCACTTTTTTCATAATTATCATTTTCAGAATTTTACGTCTTATTAACATTATATGCTTCAAAATCACAATAAATAGTAAAGGGTACTTTATTTTTAAAATACCATTTACTTTATTCTAAATAATCATCTTTTGGAAATGTGTTTCTGACTGCTTCATTTTGTTGACAATTCTCCAAATGTCTATTGATTTCATCTTTAGTTCTAAAGCTCGTCATACATTGGAGACAGGGAAAATTAGCATTATCTGAAGTTTTTGTAAATATAGAAACATCTTTACACAATATAAAATGACCCTGATAATATAATATATTCGCTTGTGCTGGTTGTTTTAATATGTTTGTTTGTGCTGATTGTTTTGTTTGTTTTAATTTTTCAAATTTATCTTGATATATTTCATGTGTTAAATCGATATATTTTTGTAAATCTTTTTCAGACTGTTGATAATTTTGATTTAATATTTGTAACTGATAACTATATTCTTTATTATATTGTTCTTTATATTGCTGTTGACATTTTTTAAAACATTCATTTATTTCTTCATTGTCCTCATTTAATTCTTTATTGTCTTTATTTAATTCTTGAATCGTTTCTATCTTATTTTGATATTTATGGTGATATTCTTGTACTAACATTTCTACTTGATGATAATATTCTGTTTTACAATTTTGTAAAATTTCATGTAAATTTTTTATGTTTTGTTGATATTCTAAAGATAAAGATGAATAATGGGAATCATAATCATAATTTAAATTACGTCCTTTATAATTATTATGATTAATCATTTTTGGTGATAATGTTTTAACAATTTGAAATATTTCAGTACATATTATATTTCCTTGGTAAAAAATATTATGATGCATGTAATTTCCTCTATCATTATATACTATTTCTGATTGACATAAATTTTTATTATTCAAATAAATTTTTTTTGAATCTGAGTAAAATGGAGTAATATCACCAATAGAAACGTAATTCACATTTAATTCAAAAACATTTACTTCTATTAAATTTTTATTCTTTTTATGAAACTTTGTTAGATTATTATAATCATATGGAAATTCATGTAAGCCATCAGAGAGATCAAATTCCTTCATATATTCTTCTTTATTATAATGACTTAGTCTTTCTTTATGATATTTTGCAGGATGTAAATGTGCTATAATACTCCACAGAAAACAATAATCATCTTCATTTTTTATGTTGATTATTTGTGCTGAACTGAAAGGCAAAGGAACATAACTACCACTAGTATTATTTTTATATTTATCAATTACTATTTTCTTAGATTGTATTTTAACAAATCTCCAACCAGATTCAGGTAACTGGGCTTCAATTATACAATTTTCTAATTTAAGTATCATTTGTTCAAATATGGGTTGTATATCATTTACATTATGAATTTCTTGTGTCTGTGTAAAATGTCCTTGTATTATTTCTTCAGGAATTCCATCAGGTCCATTTTTTGTATAAAGTACTTCTACATTCATATAACATTTGAAAGATTTCTTAAATATTTTGAAAAAGTTTGTTAATACATTATAAAAAGTTTCATCGGTTTCATTATGTTCAACGGGCGAAGCCCTAGAACCTTCGGTTCGTACAGATTCATTAAATAAATATTTTATATCTGTTACAGGCGAAGCCCTAGAACCTTCGGTTCGTACAGCTTCATCGGTTTTCTTAGTTTCATCAAATTCATCTATTTCGTTAAATTCATCAGTATCGCTAAATAAATATCTTCCATCTGGTACATGTTCATCTTCACTATTAAAAACTTTTTTATATTCCGAATGTGAATAATCATCAAATATTTTTTTAACTTTTATATCAGTAGGTAATGTTTCTAGATAGTTTATATAATTATTTAATTTTAATATATTTCCTTCATCAACTCGATCTACATTTTGTAAATGCATTTTACTATTTAAATGAGATTGATAACTTCGTTTTGTTTGCAACTGTCTTTTACTGTCCATTTTTTTTATTTTTTAAAGAAAAAATTTGTGTTTTAGTTTTAGATATAAACATTCTAATATCAAGGTCTTGAGAGTTATTATATATTATTATATATTTCACGTTCTTATGTTATTTTATTTTCTTTATCATATTAAGTTTTATCATAAAACGTTTTATCAAAAGATAATTTAAATTTATTTTCACTAACTATTGATTCTTCATCATCATAAATTGATTCTTCATTATCATCATAAATTGATTCTTCAACATCATAAATTACACTTTTTGGTATAGGATGCCATTCCCTGATAGGATATCATTCCCTGATAGGAATATCTAATTCTAAATTATATTTATTATTTGATAATAATATAATAGAGAAAAATATTGGTCTTTGATCTCTTTTGGAAAATTTAATAACACCACCATAATCTGAATCATTTTTAGTTTTTATTAAAGATGATAAAATTTTAAATTGATTAGATGTAAATCCTAATTTAAATTTTGTAGACCCGACACATAGTTGTCTAACTAACAGTATCTTCAACTATACCATCATTATTATTTTCAATTGTAAGAAAATGAAATTTAGATAAACTTTGATTATATGTAGTATTAATATCATGTTGAGATATAAATATTTCTTCACTTAAATTTTTATAATTACTAATATTTTTATAATCTTTTTTACCGTTTACACCTTTTTCAGATGTTTCAGAATCATCATTTATATTATCGTCATCTATATTATTATCATTATTATTATTATAAGATTCTTTAAAATTATTATCATAAGATTCTTTAAAATTATTATGATTATGGACATTGTTAATAGTATAAGCTGTTGTCCACATATAAATTTTTTCTTGTTGTACAAAACCATTTATATAAGATTTTAACAAACTAATATTTAAGTTTGAATATAATCCTATATAAGTATCATTATCATATCTTTGTGGCATATCTAATGTTTCTTTTTTATAAATTGTATCTCTATAATGCACTTGACATAATAATTCTTCATTATCTTTTTTGCTCTCTATATGAATATTATATTGATTATGTTCATCAACAAATAATCGAATTTTTTCTTTCGAAAAAGATTTTAATTTTTTAACTAATTCTCTAATATATTGATATAATTGATAATTTTAGTTTCTATCCAATCAGTATTACTAATCGGTAACACTGCTCTAATAAATCCATAAACATTATTATGACCAATAATTACCATGTTTTCTTTATTTAATTCTACATAAGCCACATCATTATATTTACTTACTATATCCATAAATTTAATAAATGGATCACCAGGAAAAATACAATAATTAGTTTCTATAGAAGGTAAATCTTTAGTCTGTTCTCTAAATATTTCGGCTTGTAATTCAAATAAAACATTAACATCTATACATGGATTATTATTATTATCAAAACATTTATTTTCAAATCCCGTTGATCTCATCGAATAAGAAGAACAGGATGATACGGGCGAATATAATTTTTTTAAATTTGCTTTTTCCATTTTTTTATTTTTATGTAAGAAAAAATTACTTTTTAGAAAAAAAATTACTTTTTAGAAAAAAAATACTTTTTTTATTGTTTAAAAAATGATGTTACCAAATGTTGGTGGAGGTGCATATATCCCGAATAATCGTGAATTAGAAATAGAAATAGAAAATTATATCATGAAAACTGGAGACGTTTTATCTGGTCCATTGCATCTTTCTATTCTTCCACAACAAAATACAGAGTTAACAAATAAACAATATGTTGATACACAAATCAATGACTTAAAAGAAAAATATATAAACGATGTTTTAGTTCCACTGATGAAGGAATTAAAGTTGCTTAAACTTAATGACAAATCATTAAACGAAAAATTATTAAAACTTGATAAAAAGGATAGAGAGCTAGAAGCAGATATAGCAAAACTTTTTAAAAAGATTTCTGATCAATCAAAAATTTTAATATTGCTTTCTATAAAGTTAAAATCTGCAGTCATTAAAAATAAACATCAGATAAAAATGTTAAAAGAACAATTAGAAGATGAAATAGAAAAACTACCTGAAAGAATTAAAAAAAATTTAAAGCAGTTACAAACTACATTCAAAAAAAGTGTTGATGAATTAAGTTCTAAAATTACTCAACAAATGAAAAAGATGAATAGAATAATAAATGAAGTAAACTCACTTAATCAAAAAGTTGATAAAATGAGAACTCATAAAAATAATTTAGAAAATGAATTAAAGAAAAATTTGCAAGAAAACTCTAAAGAAAGTAAAGAACAGTTAGATACTGTTAAAAGACAATTAGATGGTCTTAAAATTAAGTTAAATGCTCTTAAAACGGCGTTGAAGATGAATCAGGAGAAAATGCAAGTTAATAGAAAAGAAATTAAAGTACATCACACGCTACTTGACGCAATAGATAAAGTGCAACGGAAAATTAATAAAGTTATCACGAAGTTGTTGGACATTCACACACGTAAATCTTGATAGAACTTTGTCCAGAGGCTTTAGCCGATGACGCACGTAAATCTTGATGACGCACGTAAATCTTAACGTAGATATTTTTTCCAAAAGTCAAATTTATTCCTAAAAAATGCCTATAATTTATAAACACAATCTTAAACATTTTGCTTCAAATCAAAAAATTGCTCATGAACCATCTATGAAATCTGTTTACCATTATGACAGTGTAGAAACTGTTCAAAAAGAAGGAGCCGGTATATTTTCTGGTATTGGAAGTATCGTTAACTTAATTAAAAATAATAAAGATTTGATTACATCTGCTGCAAAAGGAGCAGCTGCTATAGGTAGTACAGCTAGTGCAATATCAAATGCTGTTAAGTCTCAAAACGAATTAAAACAACTAGAAGCTATTCGTAAACTTAGGAATGATTCTGAAGAACTAAAAAAATTAAAAAAACTTTCAGAGGAAACAAAAAACAAAATTGCTAACATAGCTGTAGGGGGTGAAACCTTGAGGAGCGGAGCTCCGTCTGATGGTAATTACAAGAAGAAATCAGGCGTAGCCATAAAACGTTAAATTGAAGAAATAAGAGGTAATGGTGTTAACAGCAACCTTCGGTCTAACCAGCAAAGCTGTAGCGGAGCTGGTTTAGCAAAATTCTAAAATATATTTTTTAGTAAAATTATTTTAGCAAAATTTTTTTAGTAAAATTTTTTCTGTGTGTGAGAAAAAAGAAAAAGTCAAATTATTTTTCATAAAAATGTCGTCGCTTATCGAAAATAAATTTAGATTAGACGATCCTCCGTTCGTCAGTTACAATCAAAAAAAGAATGACTATATAAGAATTGCTATGAATCCCGGATCTTCTAGTAGAGTAAATACTGGAGGAGATTTAATTTTTGAAGTTGATAATCAACAAAATTATATATATCTACCTGATTCCTTTTTACACTGCGAATATTCTTTATATAGTGATGCCAATTTTACAACACCATTACCAGATAACGATAATATTGCATTAGAGAATAATTTTTTTCCAAAATTATTTACACAAATGCGTTTAGATGTTGCAACTCAAAATATAGAAACAATAAGTGATTCTCCAGGTGTAATTGATACAATGCTTAGATTTGTAACAATTGGTGAAAATAATAAAAAGTATGAAATCGAAGGTTGGTTTCCTGATACTAATGATGGCATAATTGTTGATGATTTAACTCAAGCTGGAACACATACCGCAGGAATTGCGAAAGATGTAGAAAATATTGCAAAACATTTAAATAAAACAAACAATAGTGCATATAAAGAAAGACGTGAATTTAACAAGAAAAGTAAACAGACAGTTAATTGGTCATTGTCTCCATTATTCGGATATTTAGATTATGACAAAATATCATATCAATTAAAATTTGAATTAATAATTCATCGGACAACAAATAATGAATTAATCTTTTTTGGTAAGACTGGAAAAAAGCATATTTAAAAATTGATAGACTTGAATGGTGGATTAAGCATATTACTCCTAGTTTAGAGGTTGAAACAGCTATTGCAAAAAGATTAAATACTAACAAACCAATTCCAGTAAATTTTCTAAAGCGTACTGCTAGTTCAGTAACTTTTTCAGAGCAAAGATTTAACTGGCATTTTACTAGAACTGCGAATACTCCAAGATATTTATTACTAACTTTTCAAAGAAATAATTCTCCAAGTTTTGATAAGAACAACAATCTTTTTCATATTAATACAATTCGAAGTTTACAAGTTTCATTAAATCAAACCCGATATCCAATTGATCCATTAAGATTCGATGATACCAATAATCAATTTATGGAAGGATATGATGCTTATAGAAATCTTTGTACAGAATTTGGAGTTGAACCACAATTAACTCCTGGAGATTGGAGACATTTATATCCTGTTTTCTGTTTCGATTTAAGTGCACAATCTGAAGATATTATCAAGACTGGTTGTGATGTAACAATTAATATTGAAAAGAAAGATTCCACAACTTCATTGATGGCTTATGGTTTATTGTTAGAAGATGTAAAATATTCTATTGAAATTCTTAATGGAAAGATGGCTAGGATAGGCAAAAGCCAGAGGAGCTACGCTCCGATCGGTTAGTAACCTGAGGACCTTTGGTCCGATTAAAATTGTTTTTTTGTAACTTAAAATTTTTTTATAACTAGAATAGATTAAAATTTTTGATAACTTAAAATTTTTTTATTAAAAATGTCGCAAGCGAAAAGTAATAATAATAAAACGGTTGAATTAAAACTACGTAACATCATTGACAAAAATACCCCTAAAACTATTACTATTAATAAAAGAAGTATTACATAAGTAAACCAATGATAGAGAATATTCAATTACAAGAAGAAAAGAATAGTGGAATTCCCCCATTAATTCCTCTAATAATAGGAGGTATAGCAGCAGCAGGAAGTGTTGCAGGTGGGACAGCTGGTATTGTCCAAGCAGTAAATAAAAATAAATCAGAGAAGGCAGCATTAGAAGAACAAAAACGTCATAATAGGGAGTTAGAGAAAGTTGCTAGGGGTGAAGGAAGAGTAGATAATTTCATTAGTAAACTAAATTTAGTTGATGAAGGAAAACGAGTTCTTAAAAACATTCTACACAATGTTGATGATTTAATTGAAATTAAAGAAACTAAAGATGGTTCTGGAATATATCTAAGTCCTAGTATGATTCGGTAATAACCTCAGAACCTTTGGTTCGATAGGTTAGTAACCTGAGGACCTTTGGTCCGATCGGCTAAAGCCTCTGAACAAGATTCTATTAGGTAAAACATTTATTTTATCTTTTGAAATGAATTCTACAAATTCCGAAAATTTAATTAAATTAAAAATTTCTAGTTTAGATTTATTGAATTATCTCTTAAAAGTACATAAAACCTCAAATTGTCAGCATTCTGATCGGATGTACACCGGAGGTGATATACAAAAAACATTAGAAAACTTTCCTGGATTTATTTGGAGTAAGTATTCGAAAGAAAAACATCTTCCTGGTCATTCATATACCGGTCCAGGAACTCGATTAGATATAAGACTAGATGAGAATAATAATCCGAAACCAGGTGAAGAACCAATAAATAGAGTAGATGCCGCAGCTTACAGGCATGATTTAGCTTATCGAAATCATGACCTAAAATCTCGTTATGCAGCTGATAAGAAGATGATTCAAGAATTAGATAGTATACAAAATCCTACATTTAGAGAAAAAATTGAAAGAATGTTTGTTAAGAAAGCTTTACAAGCTAAAATATTATTCGGCCAGGGTTTAAATGAAGCCTACGCGTCTGAAATCCACAGGGAATATAGAAAGCCGAAATATCTATTGAAAGTAAAAGTATTTAATAAAGATGATATTTGGAGTTCTGATCTTATTCATATGCCGAATGAAAGGGACTACAAATACGCATTGACCGTTATAGATTTATATACACGATACGCTTGGGTAAAGCCTTTAAAAAACAAAAGTGGTCTGTCAGTTAAATATGCGTTTGAAGAAATCTTTAGAGAAACTAATAGAAAGCCAAAAAAAATTGTTTGTTGATAAAGGATCGGAATTTTATAACCGAAACGTTCAACCACTATTTGAAACTGTTTATTCAACTGAAAATGCAGGGAAGGCCGTAGTGATAGAAAGATTCAATCGGACGTTAAAAAAAAAATTATTCAAGAAATTTACAGAACAAAGAAATCAGAAGTGGTTGAAGATATTACCAGGAATTGTAGAGCAGTACAATAATAAAGTTCATTCAGGTATTGAAGAAACCCCAAAGAATGCTTCTGACGACCCTGATTCAATCCGAAAGAAAATATTCGAAAATAATTATTCGAATGAGAGTAATCCGAATTTGCAGAAACTTAAGCCGAAATTTAAAATTGGAGATAGAGTTAGACTATTTAAGTATAAGAATAAATTTGAAAAAGGCTTTGTTGGCTATTGGACTAAAGAAATGTTTGAAGTTTCTAAAATAAATCAAACTTATCCGATTACTTACGAAATCAAAGATTTAGATGATGAAGATATCAGAGGCCGATTTTATCAAAATGAATTACAACGAAGTGATTTTTAATTATCAGTATTATTATTATTATTATTCAATTCTAACATAATATCAAGAAATGGTACTCCTTTTTGTAATTTCAATAAAACATAAAGACATAATTGACCACAATAAGTAGTTCCTGGTTTTTGAATTTGAAATGTATTATAGATTCCATTTCCAAGTAATTCTTTGACTTCATTTGTTGGAGGCAATCCATAAGAGTCGAAATAGTAATTATCTCGATTTTTATTAAAGATACCTGCAGACCAATGTACTCCTTTTTCATCTGATGTGTGAAGATTTGTTATGAAATTTATAGTTGGAACTTTGTTCCGGGAACTGAAGGTTCCTGATGGCTTATTTTTAATCAATTGTAATTCGTCTCTCATCAATATGTAAAAATTCTTTATTCCCAATTGATTTGCGATTTTCTTTAGATCAAAATTTGTAGTTGTTTGCGTTCCATATAATTTTAAAAACTCATTTATGTTGCTCATTTTATAATAAAAAAAATTATTATAGGAACCCCTAGAAGTCAGAAGGGGGTATTGATTTAAAAACCTATCGCATAATGATGACTTTCCTTACTACTTATTCGATTTTGAAATGATTTAATTTAATCTAAATTAAAAAGGTACATTTGTAAGGAATCAGTTTATTAGCAGAGTTAGTGCTTCGCACATCTTTAATCAACTGCAATTCATCCCTCATCAATAGGTGAAAATTCTTTATTCCCAATTGATTAGCAATTTTCTTTAGATCGAAATTTGTAGTTGTTTGCTTCCCATATAATTTTAAGAACTCAGTCATGTTATTAACCTGAGGACATATATCACCTATATTACTCAGTATAACTGACGGATTTTCATCATTCATTTTAAATGAAATAAATTCCAATAACTGCAATAATGTCTACTTCTTGTACAGAAAAATAAAAACAACGGCTGTGTATTTTGCATCAAATATAATAATACAACAATCAATCTTATCACACAATTGTACAATGGCAGTCTGCTATCAGTAGACTGGAGAACAAAAGGAAATTTAATTACATTTCAAAATAATCCAAAATGCGTTACTACTTATAAAGAAGTCTTCATAAATATGTATGCATCAAATATGTATGTACATTGCACATATCCTAAAAAGTGAAACAACACAGTTAATGTTCATTCATCTTGGGAACCAAACCTCATTTCTTCTATAGTTGTCGGTTGATTCAATTTTTCTATATAAATTTAGATTTCTTTAAAATGTTTTCTAACAAAACTAATGGGCATTGATGAATTTAAAAATAATACGTGTGGTAGAATTAGATCTGATAAGTTCATCAAGAAATAACAGTAACTTACGTTATAGGAAATTCTAAATAGTTCCAAGTTCGCCACAAATCTGTTTTTTTATTGTCACTCAATTCCAGAATTCTTTTAAACCCATAACCTTGATAAGCAGCACTTCTCAGCAACGACCCATGGTGTACTTTATCACTTGCAATCAGTTTTGAAATCATAGTAGCACTATCCTCGATGGTAATGAAATGTTCTTTTGTAACATTGAACTGAGGAATTGTAGTAGTGGTCAGGTACTGTTCTATTTTTACTGTAATATCCTCCACTTGTTTTTGAGAGTCCACCTTCTTGTTCTTCTTTCTCGATTCAATTTCCACCTTCCACTCTTCAAAGTATTTATTCGCAGTTTCCTTGTGCTCTTCTTTAATTAAGTTTAGTAAAATCGGCATGTAAAACGAAAAAGCTTC
Organism: Prostheceraeus crozeri; assembly: GCA_907163375.1. Classification (NCBI taxonomy): domain Eukaryota; kingdom Metazoa; phylum Platyhelminthes; order Polycladida; family Euryleptidae; genus Prostheceraeus; species Prostheceraeus crozeri. The sequence continues at coordinate 59,581 of CAJQUW010002219.1, read as the reverse complement.
CGCGGCAGTACGTTTTGGCATTTTGCAATGAAGTAAGAAAACAGTCACTAGTTATGATTAATGAAATTGTAAAATGAAGTCTTACTTCCTACATGCTGCAATATATTCCACGTCGTTTTAATCTTTAATACTGGTAACAGCTGCTTGTTCTGTAATTCAATGGTTCAGGAATGCCAGAACCAACTGCATTTATGTCATGTATGCGGGAGCAGCTGTTCCCTACAATTGGGAGGTTCATCAGAGTGCAAAGCAGTAACAATAACAGGCATTGTAAGAGATTGTGTTACATTCTTAAAGAAATATTTTGAGACACATAATTTTAGTTACCTCATATTTTAAAAACCTGAAAAATGGATTTAAAAGACGTTTTTAAAATTACCATTTTTTATAATGTTATGTCCTGGAACGGTCATGATTTTGGGAGTAAAATGTCATAATCACAAATTTGAGATTCTTAACTTTTATGATTTTTTCGGTGTCCTGGAACGGTCATGATTTTAAGGGGCTGTGAAATGTCATAATCACAAATTTGAGATTTTGAAAAATTTGAAAAATTGGGTATTTTTAAAAACGACATAAATTCATGAATTTTGTCCCCTTTTCAGGTTTTAAGACCTAAATTCATGAATTTATGTCGTTTTCAAAAATACTATTTTTTCAAAAAATGATACTTTTTAAATGGACTAAATTCATGAATTTAGGTCTTAAAAACCTGAAAAAGGGACAAAATTCATGAATTTATGTCGTTTTTAAAGATACTATTTTTTTGAATTTTATGGTGTCCTGGAACGGTCATTTTCCCATTACTATCCTACGAGACACTGAAGCTGAATTTCTTCGGGAAGCATGTAGAGATGTCGTTGTAGAGACTGAACTAATTCCAGTGGAAGGAGATTCTTTTACCCAATTCGGAAACTGTGAAGGTAGAGCAAGACTCGACATATCAGCAGGGGGATTTTGGGGAAGGATGGAGAAAACATTTCTTGATGTCAGAGTAACAGAAAAAGAGAAAACTAAATGCGAAGACTTGCAAATTGAAAAAAGTTCCTTTGTGCCACTTATCTTCACAACAACTGGAAGTATCGAACCAATGGCAACTATTTTCCATGAAAGATTGGCTCACCTCCTCTCCCAAAAATTTCATGAAAACTGCTGTGACATCATGGGCCACTTTCGCCGAAAGATAAACTTTTCTCTGAAAAAGAGCATGTTGATTTCCTTTAGAGGTTATAAGGGAAGCCCGTGACTCAAACTCCACCATCAGGGACATCTTTCAATTTGATTCCTAAGTGTTCTCACTATGAGCCTTTCTAGCTTTTATAATTCCTTCTTGATTTATACACTGACTCTCCAACTTATGTAACTTACACAATCAGCTATTGTTCTTTGTTCTAATAAATAAGGAAACGAAAATCTTTCATGTGCATTGACACAGATATCATCATTACACGATACATTGTCTACTTATATTTCTAAATCTATGGTGCAATAATAAAGGAATAATGGCAGTTTGTACATTGCTGCCTGCTGTCGGCAGGCAGCAATGAAGATTACTTTCAAATGACAGCCTAAATCGTCGGCGTGTAGCGCCAGACGATTTAGGCTGATCATTTGAAAGGTAATATATCCATTGTTACTGAACCTAAAAGCTATGACATCAAAATTCCTAGATTTTGATCTGCAAAAGATTCAAATCTATGATCATTTTCTAAATAGCCCAAGCCATAGAAGTGGATAATAGTACACTAGAATGGAAGTTTGATATCTTGCCGATGTACAATGATGGCACATGGAAAAATCTATGGTCTGCAGATCAGATTCGATCTAAAACATTGCATCATCATAGTCAAACCATTTGCCAAGTTGGTTGTCGAAATTGTTGACAGCAAATCACACGATCTTCATGAAGAGAATTTTAGTGAGATGGTGGTATTGTATCATGTGAAATAGCCTACTATTCCATGGATTAATATAGGCCTACTGTGTCTATTTGTGCCAGTCATTGACAACTATTATACAATTTTTCAACACTGGAATACGAATTAAAATTCAGTCATATTGAAAGTGGTTGCTGTTCTGGCTGGAAGAACATCTCAAGAATTCACAGATAAAATTTCTAATTTTTGGATAATTTCTCGGTCAAGCGGTTAAGAAACCTAGTGCTTTTCCGGAATAAGCACACTGAAAGCTTGTTTACCTACAATCATTTCTCAGATAAATAGAATGTCGCTGGAACTCTTCAATTAATCATTGAATGACTTATGTGATATAATTTGATGATATTTTGGCAGCTGATATTCGAATACATGCATAGATTTTGAATATTGTTCAAATATATATGCTCTTAATGAACAGGGGCACTTTAAAGTAAAATAAATGCTCTAACATTTCTTGGCCTCTGATTTCAAGCTGGAGTAATGTATGCTCTGTAAATCGACATTACAAGTTGCACATGTGTCTGATTATACTCTTGATAGATTATAGGAGCGATATTTCAAGATGATAAACGTACAGAACGTTTTAGAGGATTTCCTTCTTTGTCATCCTGTGGCCACAGTATTTTGCAAATTCATTATTGCTTTTCTGTACACGGTCTTTGGACAAGGGGCAACAATCGAGATCACAAATTGGCTTGATGAATATAAATGCCAATCAGAAAACATGGAAACCAGCTCGTACAATTTGCATTTTGTCCCAACTAAGTTCCCCCGGCGTGTGCCATAATTTTCATGCAACTTCCATTCTAGGACTCTCTATGGTATTGTTAATTTCTATGGCCCAAGCAGCTCAGAACATTAAAGAATGTAAAACTTGAGATATCCAAGATTCCAAATTGTGAAACATAGGAATCATCTCAATGCCATCTTCACTTAATCATGGCAATTAAGGCCGTCTAATTTGGAATTGGAGATATATAAACGACGTTCATAGAAAAATGACAAATGAAATATGTAAAGGTTAAAGGATGGCTCAGAAATTTTAACCAGAAATATCGAGGTATAGAATTGAGTGAAAATCCCGAGGCCGTAGGCCGAGGGATTTTCACCATATTCTATACCGAGATATTTCTCAGTTACAAATTTCTAAGACATCCTTTAACCGTGTTAAAGAATAGCTAATTGACTATGTATGACGAGGTAATAGTCCGGGAGCTAGCGTGAAGTTGTGCAGGGAACGAGGTAGTACACAAAACTTTCACATAGCATAGTACACCTCTAACCTACTGCAAAACTTCGCGTCTGCCGGATCAGATCATTTGCTTTTCAGAAATAGAGAGGATAACACAATCCTATGTATTTCCAGTGGTAAAATTGTGACATTTAAGGTGGTGACTCCATTTTTTCGAATTTTTGCTCATAAAAGTTACACAAATTGGTATTTTGTTGAACTGGTTATTATAGAAATCATCTACAGATTATGATCTTTCAAATGAGTTATCATTCAGTGACAGAGGATGAAGTAAAGTGTACAAACAGACACTTTTCGTTAAAGTATATCAACAATTTTCCTGAAATTTCTATGTTAAAATTTGCAGTTACACCAACGAAAAGTGTCTGTTTGTACACTTTACTTCATCCTCTGTCACTGAATGATAACTCATTTGAAAGATCATAATCTGTAGATGATTTCTATAATAACCAGTTCAACAAAATACCAATTTGTGTAACTTTTATGAGCAAAAATTCGAAAAAATGGAGTCACCACCTTAAATGTCACAATTTTACCACTGGAAATACATAGGATTGTGTTATCCTCTCTATTTCTGAAAAGCAAATGATCTGATCCGGCAGACGCGAAGTTTTACAGTAGGTTAGAGGTGTACTATGCTATGTGAAAGTTTTGTGTACTACCTCGTTCCCTGCACAACTTCACGCTGGCTCCCGGACTATAAATTTGACCAGGTAAGATTGACTAATGTGAACAGATATCTTTGAAATTTTGTGTCCATGAATTCTAATACTCTCAAGCCAAAATGACTGACGCAGCCTTTAATGATCTTATGACTGACGTAGACTTTAATAATCTTATGACCGATTTAGACTTCAATAATGATCTGTTGAATGATATTTTTGCCGACAAGACAGAAATGATATCAACAACAACATCCTGCCACTCTATTCCATTATCAAGTGAGCAACTGAATGCACAAGTATCTGCCCAGATCCCTGAAACAACCAAAAGACACGCGAAATGGGCAAAGAATACTTTCGATGGATGGTTGGAAGAACGAAACCAAAAAATATTGACTTCGGGTCTTCTGATACTGTCTTCTGACAGTCACTCAACACTAGCTGATTTGACTAAGGACTCCTTGAACACAGCTCTGCAGTTTTTTTTCTTCGAGGTTAAGAAGAAGAATTTCCAACCGTATCCGAGTAACTCTTTAAGAAGCCTTTACGCTGGAATCAATTACTGGTTGAACCATGAGGGCGGAAAGAGTTGGAAACTGTTTACAGACCCAGACTTTGAGATGGCACGCCAAGCGTTAGATTCAGCCATGAAGAAGTCTGCAAAAGACGGCAATAACGGCAGAGTCAAGCGAGCTCTTCCGATTTCCACCGAGCAAGAAGAACAGCTTTGGATGAGAGGATATCTCGGTTCTGACAATCCTAAAAAACTTAATCGTACAGTTCTGTTTCTGCTATCTATTAACTGTGGCTTGTGTGGTGGTCAAGAACTGCGAAATTTGACTGTTGGAGAACAAAGTGCAATTTCGATGAAAACTGTTGATGATACCGCAATCCTTGAATATGATGAGCTCGATTCTAAAACCAATAACCACGGTCTGAATCATCACCATGTAGAGCCTAAACTTCTGCAAGTTTGGCCTGCTGACAAACCGGATCGCTGCCTCATAAATTTATACCAAAAATTGATTTCAAAACGTCCAAGTTTCTGCACAACGTCAGCGTTGTTTTTTCAGCCTGCAGCCAATTTCTCTTCCAACAAATGGTATAACAACTCTCTCTTGGGCCATAACTCACTCACGATGATAATCCGAGCATTGATGGAAGCAGCAGGAGAAGATGGGAATTTCACCAACCATAGTGGACGTCGGACAAGTGCTACCCGAATAATTGAAGCAACAGGTGATAGACAATTAGCCAAAAAAGTAACCGGGCATCGATCAGATTGTGTCGAGGTGTACAATAGCACAACTACCAAAAAGATGAAATTGATCTCCTATGTCCTTACCAACAGTGCAGGATCATCACATTCGGAGGAGGTTTCCTCTGAATTTCGTGCTCAGAATGACGCATCAACAGACATAACTTCAATTTGCAAGGATTTGGGGCTGACTCCAAAAAGGATTAGCACCCAGAAACCGGATGGAACACTAATATCCCTGGATTTTTAGTGAGCTTCTCAATGAAGACTGTTTACATGTACATGTAGTTTGGTTTCTCTAGTCATTTGTATTGACTATTTCTCACTTTCTCTGACTTTTTTCTCACTTCTCTCTTTAAGAATTCTGTGATGTTCTACTTACGAATAAAATTGTAGATATCTATATTAAAAAAGTATAGATATCTTTTAGATTTTTCAGTCAAAATTACCCGGGTACCAGAAAATTGTGGAAGTCAAAAACTTTTCTAGATATATAGAAACCAATGCTTTGGTCAATTACATATTCTTTAACGGCTGACAACCCTACTTACTCAGTAACAATGGCATTATCCTGCCGTCATTTTTCAATACTTATAGCAAAGAAGTTACTACTAAGATCATAGACTTCTAAATTTCAGAAGAATGTTCTGTTACAGGAAGTCTATGGATAGATGTAGATGTACATAAGTAGACAACGGAAATACCACATGAAATACGTTTGCAATTTGATAGAGAACGCGAATCGGATGATAAATCGTGCTATGCAGTTCTCAGTACTGAAACAGTACAATTTAAGCATAGCGTTTTGAGCAATGCTGAAATCAAGCGAGAACTCACTCACGACTCATTTATTCAGAAGATAGGCTGGCGGATTGTATCTGGCAATTGGAATGATTGTTCTAAAGCTGAGCAACCTTTCAAATTGCTAAAAGACAGACTAACAATCCAATTCGGTATAATGTACAATGGACATCGAGTTTTCATTCCCACGAGGCTGCGTCAGAAAGTCATTACTCTAAGTCATAAGGATAATCATTCCGGGACGCACTCGACTATCGAGCGCCTAAAAGCGTCGTGCTGGTGGCCAAATATGACACGCGACATAGATCAATACATAAGTAAGTGTACAGTTTGTCAGAGAATAAGACCTAGGACCTCAGATTCGGTCCACCAATGGCCTCCTGCGTCATCATTTCAGCGTTAACATTTAGACTGGGCAATAGTTCCATCTATTGGAAATCTGCTTATAATAGTCGACTCTGGTTCAGGTTGGATTGAAGTATTTCGGTCTGACAATAGAACCACTGCCTTTGTCATGAAATGCTTGATGACAATCTTTTCCAGGTTTGGAATTCCTGAGCTTGTCGTCTCAGATAACGCACCAGAATTTTGCGCTGCAGAGCTAGTTAACTGGCTTCAAGGTCAGGGCTCTCGAAAAATGGAAAGCCCTCCGTACTTCCCTCGCTCTAATGGTAGAGCCGAAAGAGCCGTCCAAATCATTAAGCGAGCATTACTTTGTTGGAAAGACACAGGATTAGATTTTGACAGATTCCTTCAAAATATACTCATGCATCATAGAAATACTTCTCGTTCTCTGGGTGTGACACCGGCTGAGGCGATTTTTGGAAAGCCTCTACGCATGCCCATAGCCTCGCATTTTCAACAAGGTCAATCTCTTTTTTATAAGACCACTTCGCGTAGTGTAGCTAAGTCAGCAGAATATATAATGTCAAAAGGCTCTAATACAACCTGGATACTCATACATGACGACTCAGCCTTGCCTAAATTCATCCTAGCTAGCAATAGTCAATTAGAGATACACGACACCAGTGGCGTAGCGTGTATAGTATTCACAGTATTCGCTGAATACCTATTTATTTTCTGTATAAAGTTGTGAATTGATTCCATCGATTTTAATGATAATTAGTAAACTGTTTTGCGGCTTAGTAATTCGGTTTGATTCCAAAGTAGCTATTGTAATAAGCAACGATATCAATCAGCATTAATTTTGATTCCACTTCTTGTTTCATGGACGTCTCCTCTAACATCTAGCAACAATGACACTTATGCGTATAAAGTGCGTTATCGAAAGATCCTTAATTATCGGCAGCGTGTCGACGCTTATACTATCAGCTTCAATGCTACAAGCATGAGGCTACTATTCAACCTGGCGGGCTGAATAACATTGTCGGGATAGAGAATGCGGGGCAATTGGGCAGCAGCTGTTTTGCCATCATTCGTGTAATCATGGAATTATACGCAGTTATACAGAGACAAATGCAGAACCGCTGGGGATGCTTTATCATATCCTCTATTCAACCAAGGAATTTGAATAGTGTTGTTGAAATAGGGCAACTTTCAGTTGATTCAGATGCTTTTTGAAACTTTTGGTGTGAAATTTTAGATAGTTTGGAGTGCTTGAAAACATAAAAGAAATTGATAGGACATGTGATTCAAAAGTAATTGAAAAAATCTGTTTATCGAACTTTATTTTGAATTTTGTAAAATGAAGTAGCGTTGTCGTGATGATCCACGCTTGTATGTGTTCAATGTTTGGATTATAATTATGGAATTCCTCATAAGCAAGCTATCATTTAATTTTTTCAATTTGTTGATGTGTAGTGTTTTTGATGTGCAACACTGTGCATGCATCAACATAAAATGTTTGCGGAGCATAATTTGATTTAAGGCGAAGTTTTGCACAGGTCCGTGTACAGTAGGCTACATTATATATAATTACTTGTCTTGTATGTAAAAATTTGCATATGAATAGATTGAAGTAATGTATGTGGGTCACCCTATATTCAGGTTTTCCTTGAATACCTTTTTCAAAACGGCACCCTACGCCGCTGCCCGACACCGATGACACAAGCAGATCACCTTCACATACGCACACACAAACATCTCAAAATTATCAAACAGAAAATCTTGAGTCCATCAGGCCATCATTATCCATGGAGGAAGAAGAGGAGGAGTCGTTTGCTGCGGCCAGAGCATAGCCTCGTTTAACATAGTAACTAGGTGTCACTTTTACCACCTAGTGATTAATTCTTGACACCTAGTGACTTGAAATGCGTCTCACTAGGTGTCAGCATTATTTGAGGTCAAGTTCGTTTAATGCGTTTTATAAATATTCCAGATTTAGTCGATGCGATAAACAAATCATGTCGTAAAACCTTTCGTTTGATTGCAGCAATTAATTTCCAAATGAATTTGAACACGCTTTCATATTTGAGTTTCATTTCAGATAATTTGAAGTGTTAACAAGACTATATGAAAGGTAAGATATTTTGGTTTTCTTATCATAGTAATGAGTTAATGACACATTACATCAAGAATTATATTACATGAAATTCATAATATGGAATATTACGCATAACGTACATATAATTACATATAGACCTATACAGGATTGTATCTTTAACATATTTCCCTGCCAGAGACAAGGAACTGTATGCAGACGCTAGAGAATTTTCATAAATTTACCTCGTATGGAAGTAGATGGCACTCTCCTAGCTAGGTATTTATTCTTACTTTGGAGACAAATGTTGAATTTATTCAGTCGTGTAATTGTATCACAAAATTTCTATTGACCTTTATAATAATTGTACAATGACTACCAATGTTCATGTTCAAAATGAGTAGTAACTCGCCACTGGGATTAGTACCCTCAGTTTCAACTGCATGAGGGAGTATCGTACCCCTACGCCACACTAACTTTACTTCGTAGGATTTAGGAAATTGATATTATAACGTGCTGATACTACTTTTTCGAAGTAGATGAAAGTATCGGGATAGATTCGTTGAATTTGCAACAGAGTTGAATATTCAACTGAAAATTCCTACGCAGATTTCATTCCGAATTTTGATTCCCGTGATGCTGCTAATGAAGCGTGCTCACCCTGTCAGCTTGTTATGATTATCCTGTAAACTAAACCACACAGCCTGAAAAAAAATGAAGTAACGCTGGGTCTTTATTAATTACTAGTAATTTTGATTACAAGAAATTATAGGCTACAGATGATTGATTCACTGTCTAAACATTTTCAGTTTCTTTTTACAGAATGGATATTCGACGTTTTCTTCTGAAACCTGACCACTCTCAGCAAATTTCCGAAGTTTCCAATAAAGTAGAATCTGTTTCTTGTAAGACCTCGATTCAAGCGAATACAGATGCGGAGCCAACATCACAAACTCAAGAAAGTCATTGCTGGTACAAGGGCTGCAAAGTCGACTTAACCTGGTTAAAATCAGCATTTCCTTGTCTTGTTTTGCTAAAGATCGGAAAGCGAAAAGGCGTCAAATGTACGCTTTGCTGTGACAACATCGTTGAGGCCAAGAAGGCGTCGAGAAGAGGAGTGGTTCCTCTGGCTGATGGTGCGCGATGCGACAGCAAGCAAGCAATTGAGCGACTCATTGATCACTTGAAAAGTGAAGTTCACGCAACAGCTGAACGAGCCCAACGGGACAAAGACGCTTGGAAGGCCCAAAGTGAATCGCATCCTTGGGTCAAAGTGTTGAAGACGCACGAGAGCAATGTTATCAAAATACTAATTCGATTGGCCGTCGATATCCACAACGATAGTATGACTAAGACATTGTCAGCGTGGTCCTGGCCCAGTCGTTATCTTGCTCAACAACATGCTGACAATCAAGTAGCTCAATATGTCGACCATGGGTTAGACGTAACCTTTGCTCCATTCTCAACAAGTCCAGATGACCTTCATTACATCAGCCCTGATGTGTATTCTGAGATGATGAAAATTATTTCAGAAATGGAAATCGAGAAGTTAATAGAAAAGATCAGACAAGTCGACTGTTTCAGCATCCAACTTGACAAGTCCGTCGACAAGTACAATGTGGACATTATGTTTGCTACAATTCGTTACCTCGACAATGACTACAGCATGGGAGTAGGATTCTTGGGCGAGTGCCACAGTCACATGCGTGGAGCTCAAGGAATGCTTTCTGCTTTAACAGACAGATTAGAAAGCATCGGTATCGACAATCTGTTCAAAGCGAAGCTGGTTGGCCTCACAACAGATGGTGAGAACGCAAACACTGGCAAAAAGGGCGGTCTGTGGGCTCTTATCACGGAATATCTCAATGGACGAATACCCATTACAATTTGGTGCGTCGCGCATCGCAGCGACCTTGCATTTGAATCCATAGAATCTCAAGTATCGGAATTCCGTCACTGGCTTGCTGATCTTAGAAGTTTGACAACTTTTTATCGGTCTTCACCTGCACGGGAAGAAGAAATTCGGTTTCACGCACGTAGTATTGATCGCGAACAAGAAGTCAAACGTTTTCCGAAGCATCACGAAATTCGTTTCGCCGAGCATTTACTGAACTTGGTTGATGCCGCTATTGCTAATAGGGACTTCATGTTGATGCATTGGCGATCGTGGAGAGAAAACGGAAATAAATCTGAAAGAGAAAAGTGCGACGGCTTTCTTAAGTCATGGCGCTCTGATTCACTGAATTGGAGAATGACTTGTCTGGTTGGAGATCTCCTGAATCAGTTTCAAAAGTTGCAAAAAGAGGCGCAAAGATCATTTGTCACGATGTGTGACCTGAGTAAACGGGATCAAGTACTGAAATCACTTGATTTAATGCTGGAAGATGTCTATCCAGGAGGCCGAGAAGAGAAGTACCAAACCAAGGATCCCCAAGTAAGCGATGAAACCGATCCTTCATGCAAGCGGACGAAATTCAATTCATTCGTCTCATTTTCAAGATCTTTCGAGAGTGCTCGGAAGGAAGTTGTTCTGTGTGCTCGAAACTTTCTCGAGGAACGTCTGAATGAGGAGCAGAACGAGCAGGTAACTGCCATGGTTGCTCTCGCTAATGGACAAAATGCCAAAGAGATGATTGCCAACTGTCGTGATCTTGTGATATCTATTTTCGGTATTGACGCTGTTGAAAAACTAGCCGATGACTGCATCGAATTTTTTGTACAACACGGTTGCCGCAACTGGAATCCACAAGATTCTGTGACTGCAAAATTGTACGATATCCTTAAAAAATCGAGGAAAGGGAGAGTGTCTTGAATAAGCTTGTTCAAGCGTGCATTGCCACTGCCCCGCATTCGATGCAGACTGAACGGGCCATAAAATGTCACACACAATTGAAAACTGATCTCCGCAACTCGATGTCTCGTGATACTGTCAACTGTCGGATGATAATCGCTTTAAACAGCTCCGGTACCGCCAATTTTGATCCTCGTCCAGCTGTGGCCAAATTTCTGACCGCAAAGAACAGGAGATACAAATTGCCAGAACCCGGCCGATTCATGCATAGAAATTTTATAAAACATTTTTTCGAAACGGAAAATTCAATCTGAATATGTGATGTCTTGATATAAGTTTATCTAACTAACTGTTCAAGTTTAACTTAGTAAAAAAAAGAGTTTTAGTGCCGTTTTAATTTCTGAATTCTGACTAATAGTTATTAAATGTCAATTTATGGAAACACGTGTAATTTCGATCTAACTTCTATTTTCGCGTATTCGCAAATTGGCTATACATAACTACGGTAATAATGATAGGAGTGACAATAATGATAATGGGCCCGTTTGCACTGCGAGCATATATATAAATTCTAGAGCCTTTATGTGTTGGAACCTTCAGAACTGCTCTATATTTGACTATGAAAAAGAAGTGGGTCATCAATTTTGCCACCTAGTGAAAATTTCTTAAACGAGCCTATGGGCCAGAGTTGATCCCAGCCAATCAGGAACAGCAGCAGATCGACCACCCCAAAGGAGAAGTACTCGGCAACGGTCTCTCCCACAACATTATGGTGATATTCGTGTTCACTGGGCTGACTCTGAACTCTCCCGTGGAGGGGAGATGTCATGAGATTAGCAGATCTCATTACATTGCTAGTCCATGGCTGATAAGCGATAAACTGATGGTGATATAATCCTTGATGATCTTGACAGCTGCAACTGACTGCAGACGTTGTTAGTCGTTATTGCTGACCTCTTATCTCATGTTGTATGCTTACCGCCTTCACGGCCATAAACATTCTCTGGCTATAACTGCCTTAATGTATGAATAAAGAAACACACTCGCTACTGACGTTGTTCTGATTGCATCGCGTCCCACACTAAGCTAGGCTGGGACACGACAGATTTCTCGGTAAGTAATGAACAAATCGTCGGCCGCTAACGCGGCCTTTGATTTGTACATTACTTTCCTTGAAATCTCATGTGGTATTCCTACATTGATGCTTTGAAAATCTAGGCATGATTGATATGTTGTTGCCTTCATTTTTCCACATTGTACCATATAGCTAAATTACGCACAATCGATTCACTGTCAATAAGCATAGGATTGCAGATTGTGCGCAATTTCACTGCTTTTTGTGGACTTGACTAATTGTGCGTAATTTAGCCATGGTACAATGTGGAAAAAAGAAGACAACAATGCATCCCGTAATGATGGTATCTGTATCTATACATGAGAAAGATATTTTAGAAATCTCAGTTAGTGTATATTTGCATATGTATTCATATAATTGCTGCTCGCTTTTTTCCTACACTGCTGACCAGACCAATTCAATTACGCACAATCATGTGCGCACAATATTATTGACATAGATTTTTTCGGGCAACAATGTATGACATTTTCAGGCGCTTACGGGCCTTCAAATGTCCTACATTGTTGCCCTCAAAAGTCCATGTCAATGTTATACTGATGATGATATCTAATCAAATAATTTATTTTTGATGATGTCACAAAAAATTATTCAGATATTGGGTAAGTCGACACCTTTGACTCCAGATTACGAGGAGTCAGACGAGGTAATCAATGCCAGGAAATCCACATATAAAACTTGCAGATTAATAAATAATTGTCATTCACGCGCGAGAGACAGAGACAAAGGACCGCACACCGAGATGATGTACTGTAATAAAACCTAAATAAAATCCCACAGAAGTTATATTCATAAACGAACAGGAGACAAAACAATTAGAAATCAAAAGCATATGAAGTGAAAATATTCAGAGTATGCAAGAGCCATTTGAAGATTCATTCCTACTGAAGACATTTTACATGCATTAAGATTTCTGTAGAAAAGTGTGATCAGTCTTACCTAATGGTAAAATCTTTTTACTTTTAATGGTAAAATCTGCAGGCATCATCTTTCCACGATGTGCGCCCATCGCATTGACAGGTAGCTGATGTCAATGTATTTTTGTCCTTCATTAGAGGTCTCGTGATAAGAGCAGCACATGAAGCAAAGAGTTTAATATCAAAACTCCAGCAAACAAAAGGAACCTTATGATCATATTGTTACCGTGCCAGTAATTCACATGAATTTAGAAGATCATATCGAATATCAAGCAAACCAAGTGATGATTGATGGCTTTCTACTACTAAGGAGTCCTATCATATAAGTAATGTTCCACTAATGTCTTTTAATGCATACTGCGCGACAGAGGATTATTTCCCTCCATAAAAGTAAAGTGTGACGGGTTCTCTATGAGAATTGCAAATATGCACATGTATTTCTCAAATATATTTCCTCTACTCCATTTTTTGTCGTAAAAAATTGTCGCAATTCTAGCCGTGACCAAATATTACTTCTGTTAGGACAAAGATGCAAGAGAAATCTACCCGAACTTACCCGAACTTACATGTATTCTATCAATCACGATCTAGTCATGCAGTTACTTATCGCCTTGTGCTAGTTTTATGATCAGCTTTCAATTGGTTATGTTGTGAACAGAAAATGAGATTACTATAATATCAATGAGTAGTAACAAAACGGCGAACACCCAAACTGCGCCCCCCCTCCTGTCAGACTAGGGCGTCGGCCCTAGTCCGACACCTGGTTGCTTCAAGTCCGACTCCCCCCCTCAGGAACGACGAGGTTGGCGTTGCCAGAGGTTGTTCGTGGTGCGCTCTCCAAGCTGTCGTGGTGTGCTGGCCAGGTTGGCGTGTTGTGCCGGCCAGGTTGGAATGGTGGAATTTCGGTGCGAGACCACTCCCATCGTGTTTCTCGTCAAAAGTTGGATTAACAAAATTTTTTCACCAAACCCCCCTCGGCAGCGATCTTCCAATGTTGGTTATAGTGGATGGATTTTGTCTTATAGATGCTCATTTGAAAGAGGAGAAAAAACTGCTCAATGATATTTTTGTTGCGAGTCAATCCGATCAGCCGTTCAAAAGTTAGAGCTGTTACAAGATTTCACGTCGGACCTCACCTGAAAAAGTCCTAAGTGTCAGAGTGACTTTGTATGGGAAAAACTTTTTCCAAAGTGTCGAATTTCGACCTGGGACCCTGACCAAAGTTTGTTTCATCAAATTTCACCGACCGCCCCTCGGCAGCGATCTTCCAATGTTGGTTCTAGTGGATGGATTTTGTCTTATAGATACTCATTTGAAAGAGGAGAAAAGACTGCTAAATGACATTTTTGTTGCGAGTTAGAACAAAAGTTAGAGAAAAGTTAGAAGAAAAGTTAGAGCTGTTAATAGATTTTAGGTCAGACCTCAGATTCGACGAAAAAATCCTAAGTGTCAGAGCCACTTAGTATGGACAAAATTTTGAAAATTTTTCCAAAGTGTCGCATTTCGACCTGGGACCCTTACCAAAACATTTTTCATCAAATTTCTCCGAACGGTAGGGGGGAGGGGGGTCAGTGAAAAGTGATGAAAAAAGTTTTGGTAAGGGTCCCAGATTGAAATTCGGAAGTTTAAAATTTTTCAAAATTTTCACCACACTGGAGCTCTCACACTTAGGAATTTTTTCACTTGTGGCATGTTACATGGCCATATGCTGACCCACCCACTTCCCGTGGTCACATGAGAATGATTCAGGTGTCATATGATAGAGAATGATGAGACGAATCGTTTGCAACAACCCGCATGTCGCTACAATAAATACTTTCGGAGATAGAGCCATTTTAAGTTTTCTTCTGAGCATATATAAACCCCCGGCAACGTAAGTCTGATCACTTCATCGAAAGACGAGGTAAGCGACGGTCGTCGCTCTGAGCTCCCGATATCGGGTGTTTCAAAGGACTCTATCTTTTGAAGTAGGCAAGCTATCTTCTTACTTCAAAGTTTGTGTGATAGAGTTTGATTATGTCTTTACTACTGATAAAAAATTTATTTTAAAAGTAGTATGAGTAGTAAAATGCGGAAGTTTTTAAAAATTATTAATTTTCAGTTTTTTCAAAGTTTTAACATGTAGTCTAAGGTTTTCAAGTATGCTGAGTTCAAATCTGCTATCAGATTTCAAATTTGACTAAGCCTAAGGCAGCTTTGAGGGGCTAGATCCCCGCTACTGATCACTACTTTTGACTCGGCGTTGCTGTTACCACTTCGGGGCAGTGACAATGATATCTTAAGCTGTAAATAGCGGCTATCGGGGAAGATCTTTCACTTCCCTAGTGATCGGTGAAAGGCGTTCGGGCTGTAGACGGGATCGAGTGTCACTCACTATACTCAAATCTATAATTCGTCACTAGGTGTAATGCTTTAGGAATATGACTGTACTACATGATTCCAAACTTATACAAATTTCATTATCTTACAGTTAACCATGGCAAACGATAAGAATCGGAAGTTCCATATAAAAATGTGTATATGTGGGCGAATCAATCGCAGTGCGGACGCCAAGGCACATGTTAAGAAGGCGGGCACTGACCACATGATTGTCCTGAGTAGGGTTGCGTGTGTGAAGTGTAGGGTGTTGAAGGGAGTTGAGGATGAGGTGAAGTTTTACCGAGTGCATGCTGATTGTGTTGGAGGTTTGGTGAATGACCATCGATTCACCAAGTTGATTGTTGAAGAGAGGGAGCGAATGTTGAAGATAGAGCGAGACGCCAAGGTGGAGAATGTTGTGGAGAGTGACGAGGTGAAGAAAGCTGTTGCTTCGTTGGAGGCTGAGATTCAGCGAAAGAGAGTGCTTGAGAGTGATGATGAGGATGATGTGGATTTAGATAGGGAGCGTGTGAGGAAGCATGTGAGGAAGTTGAGCTCTTCTTCCTCGTAGGTGTCCAACATAGTTGTTGAGGACCCCCCGCAGAGCTCATCTTCCCCAAAAGTGAAGGGTGATGGGATTTGCATGCAGTCGGCGAGGTGGATGAAGGATGTAGAAACAAAGCATGTGTCGCAGCAGATGGCACATGATTTGTTAGTAAATAAATATGAAAGTTTGAAGAAGGTGAAAGACGAAGTCGTGAAGGAGTTGGATGAGTTGAAAAAGAAGGATCTGAAGTCGAAGGAGGTAGCGGATGAGAATATCCGAATGAGGCGTAATGTGACAGATTTGAAGAAGAAGACGCGAGAGTTGGAAGAGAAGAATGATGACTGTGAGAAGAGGGCGAGTGCTGCAGAGAGAAGAATGAGAGATGCAGAATCGAAGTTTGAGGAGATAATGAAGGAGATGACTGTGTTGAGAGCGAGGAATGTTGAGTTGGAGAGGAATGTGGCTCGGCGGAGTGATAAGAGACAGGCGTTTGAGAAGTTGGAGCGCATGAGGGATGAATGGAATCGTTTGAATGAGGATAGGTTGTTTGAGTTTCACATCCCTATTTGGGATAATCATTTGGACGGCCAGGTCATTGTAAATAAAGACTTTGATGACTCGATCATCTGCTATAACGGGCACCCCCAAAAGAAATGCCTACACGCCACACTCCGAAAGCGTGGGCACTTGACCGCCTTTTCTGTTAGGAAGCGCGCGAAACTACCCAAGGATGGCTAACTTGGTAGGTGAAAAGCAAATAAGATAGTACATCCTATTCTAATACATATCATTTTCATTGCAGATCTTTTCCCTGCCCTCACCACTCCCGAGAACGAACCAACGGCTCTCATAAGGGCCACCAAGAGGCAAGACATGATAGAACCTCCACGCGGTTTGCCCTGGGCAGTCTTCAGACTGGCGAATACTATCATTAAGTTGAATCTGCTATCAGTCAACTTGATCGTTGCAAATGAAGTTCGGTGTAATACTTCCTTTCGACGGGCGTTCCTGTAAAGGGCGGCGGTGAAACCCGTAGCTATGTATACCGCATGGGACATTCGGCAATGGTCAATCTTGTGAAACCTCTCTGCGTCATGTTTGCAAGTGATTGCCTCTGTCTCAACGTAGTATGCATTCGCGCCAGGGTGACATTTAGCCAACTGTCGAAGGTTGCCATATAAACTTTCCATTGCATACGTTATGAGAACCATTAGTTCTACCTGTCTCTATCAATGAGACGAATTGATGAATGGAATGAAATGGGAGGACACTCACGCGCCACACGCAACATAACACACTTCTCTCTTCCGTAGTCTAACAAGCTCTTTACACATGGATCGCAGTCGACCGCTATCCCTGTATCAGAAGTGTAGGTTATCTTAATTTTATTTAACACTATTTCATCTACCATCATCACCCATATGAAATGTTATAAGATTTACAAGTTAAACTAAGTGTGCTACTATTTCCAAATGAAAAAGTATACATGGTTAAATCATCCACTGAAGCCCCATTCAAGTAAGTCAGTATGAAAGCAAAGATAATACGAAATAAAAACTTATTATGGCATGTATTTCAAAAGGTCTTCATCGTCAATATCGTCCCAGAGTCTGACTTCACACAGATTACAAAAACAGTTCACTTGCTTCAATCGTTCTTCTACCGCGAGCCTCACTTTATCGATGAAATCCCACTCCGCCATAGTTCGTGGCTGGGAATTAGGGGGGTACCATTCCCATAATTGATGTAGGAATTTGGTGCTGGTGATCTCCATCACATCATCAGTATCGTACTGCAGATACTTCCATCGTATGCCTGTTAGGTCGGGACACTCCTTCTCACATACACTCTCCTCTTCGTCATCCGCTGGTAATGACAACTTTCTAATGTTGTCGAGTCGGTATAATTTCTCCACCTTCCCCTTCGTTGGAGCGTTTGGTGCAACGAGCGCCTTTGGCGATGAGCATGGAGAAGAGAACTCCAATGTAGTGTTCGGTGTTTTTGGAGGGCTTGTCATGTTGACTGTGGATAATAACTTTGAAATGTTTCCTAATTCTTAAGTATAAACAAGCAACCAATCAGAATGAACAGCCAATGAATGATGAGTATGAGACGTATAAGTGAACCGTTGTCTAGCGAAATCTGTTATTATTTGAGGCGTACAAGTGAACTGCTCTCTTCCAAATTTGAGACGTATTATTTGAGTGAAGTCTCTATCTTGTTGAAGTATCAACCTTAAACATAATTTCCTTGAAATGGTAAGTTGAAGATTTCCTCTCTCATCTCCTTCAAACGTGTGGCTAATAGCATCTTCCTCAATTTCAGGTATCAACTTCATCACCAAAGCCCTCCCTTCTCGAAGAAAGTTTAGAGCTGTTGAGTGAAGGTAGGTTGTAACAATACACTGAGACTTTAACAGAGATGATAGAATGATTTCTCTTTGAGGTGATGTTAGTCCCATCTCGAGCGAGTCGGATAACAACAGCGACTCCATGTCAACATTGTCGCGGGAATGCAACGATCGGAAATGTGCTGACTGTGGACACATCTTCACGAGATAGCGCAATCTCATCCAACACATCAAGCGAGGTGTTTGTAGACCTAAGTCAGCATCAATCTCCGAAGGTGGGGATGATTCTGTTAACGATGTCTCCTTTTCTTGCGATTTATGCATTCAGTCTTTTTAGTCACGTTTTGAACTATCTTCACATGGACTTCGACATACACACAGAGTGACGATGATTATACTAACAGCACCTCCTCTATCCGACTCTCTGAAGTGTCGATAAATAATTTAGTGAGGAACTACCAGATGGAATCCTCAGAAACCATTACTGACTTTGAAGAATGGTTTCATCAAAATTCATCTTTGATTGGTGCGCTCTTCAACAATTTAGTCAATTTTAGAATGAAGGCGCTCATCCATCTCAAAATAAAATATGCAAAAATCGACCACCATACTGGTCAAATAGTAGAGAGGTTGGAATTTCACATACCCTCCTCTCCTGCAACCGAAGTTGTAGACTGCGAGTCTTGGATAAATTTTCATATCCAAGGGTTAAAATTAAACATAGATAAATTTAACGAGCGTGATAGTGGTCTCGTTTTTGATGGTATTGAGACCGCCATGATTAAAATCACTTTATTAGAGAACTACTCTGGACGAGCCTCCTTTAAACTTCCGAAAAATTTAAAAAATAAGACAGCAGTCATTTCTGTAGATTGCGAATCGCAATGTTTTAAGTATGCCGTCCTCTCCATTCTCCACTATAATGATGTACAGAATAACCGATGCCGTAAGAGTAAGTATCAACAGTGGGAGAATGAATTCAAGTTTGATGACTGCAATAGTGAAGATATGAAAATTAAAGATATAGAAAAATTTGAAAAATTGAACAACATCAAAATAGTTCTCCATGTTTGGGAAAAGGGATTGAAGGGTGTCCGCTACAACTCGCGTTCGAGTTGTTATGACCACGTTGTCAACCTTTTATTAGTAAGACAGGATGATAGTGAGGAATGGCACTACTGCGGTATTCCCAAAATTTCTCGCTTATACCACCACTTAAGAAATTCTAGTTCATCAGAGATTTATTACTGTGACAGATGCATTCGCAACTTTAGGAGTAAAAATAAATTTGAAACTCATTACGAATGGTGTAAGCGAGGTAAACTACAAATGGAGCGCATCCCCAAAGATAAGGAGTTTTCATATAGAGAGAATGGCGATGAACTAAGTCCTCTTCGTGTCATCTATGCTGACATCGAATGCTATATCGATGATAACACCCATCGAGCAGCAGCCATTTCCTGCTATGAAGTATGGCATGACGATTTCCAAAATAGAAAAAATAAAATGAACGTCTGGCAAGGTATGGATTGTATTTACTAATTCCTGCAATTCCTCGAACAGGCTGTAAAATTCAACAAAAGTATGATGGTGAACTCTATCGCAGATCATTGCATATGACAGCAGATGATCAAGCAAATCTTGATAGTTGCAACGTTTGCCTCAAATGTAGTAAAACATTTGATGATGATAAGATTAAGAAAGTGCGCGTCCATGATCACATCACTGGTAAATTTAGAAACGCACTATGTTCAAAATGCAATTTTTCACTTAGGATGAAACGGCGTACATTACCCGTCATTTTCCATGATTTCAAGGGCTACGACAGCCATATGATAATAAAAGGAGGTTTAGGTCAAATGAAAGAGTGGAAGTTTGATGTAATAGCACAAACGAGAGAGAGAAGTTTATGGCCATGACAGCAAAAGTGCCTGTCGATAAAACTAAAGAAAATAAGACGGTCTATTTTGATATAAAATTTTTAGATTCCTACCAATTTATGACTGCATCACTGGCCTCTCTCGTACAAAATCTAAAGTCTCTTCCACTAACACAAAATCTTAAGAAACAATATCCAAATCTAACCGATGAAGTCATCACTCGGAAAGGAGTCTTTCCATATGCATATTTTGATGCGATTAGTAAACTCGGCGAGACTTCTCTTCCACCCATAGATAAATTTAAGAATGATTTGACCGGCGCAGAATGTAAGACCGAAGATTATGATCATGCACAAGATGCATGGATAAAATTTGACTGCCATACATTTGGCGAATATATGATTGCCTATCTTAAGTTAGATGTATTTTTGCTGGCTGATGTCTTTCAGGAGTTTCGACGAGTGGCATTAGAAGAAGATAAGTTAGATCCCGTCCAGTTTGTCAGTCTGCCAGCCATGTCATTTAAGTCTGCTTTTAAAATTACTGGTGAGACCATTCATCTCTTACAAGATCCAGAGATGTATAATTTATTTGAGCGAGGAATTCGCGGTGGTCTCACATTTGTAAATAAACATAGGTTAAAATCAAAATTAGTAGGCAATGATCAGACTCATCTTAAGTATTATGACCAAAATAATTTATATGGTAGTTCACTATCCAAACCACTCCCTCACTCTGACTTTAGCTGGTTAGATGATAGTGAAATTCAGCATCTCTCCAACCCTTCTAACATACTAGCAATTCCAGATGAAGGTGATTGGGG
Source organism: Prostheceraeus crozeri (assembly GCA_907163375.1). NCBI lineage: Eukaryota > Metazoa > Platyhelminthes > Polycladida > Euryleptidae > Prostheceraeus > Prostheceraeus crozeri. The sequence goes on along the minus strand of CAJQUW010002219.1, from coordinate 38,433 downwards.
ATATTATTTTGAGATAGATCTAATCTATCCAAATAATATTAAACATAAAACCGTAGATTTTCCACTCGCACCCGAATCAGGTGAAGTGACCAAAGATATGTTTTCCGACTTTATGAAACAATTTCATAAAGATTTAGAATCATGCGGTCAACCCGACTATAAGCCTTGCCGCAAACTTTTAGTCACCCAATATGATAAGGAAAACTATCTAGTTCACTTTAGCATCTTAAAATTTTATTTAGAAATGGGCATGATTTTAAAAAGAGTTCACCGCATTATTAAATTTAGACAGAAAGCCTTCTCCAAACCATATATTGATAGTAACAGCCAGAAACGTGCACTAGCCCAAAATAATTTTGAAAAAGATTTTTATAAGTATAAGAATAATAGTCTGTTTGGTAAGACGATGGAGGATGTTAGAAAACGTGTAAACTATAAACTAGTCAATGATGTTACAAAATTTAAGAAATTGGTCTCATCACCTCTATTCATCGATAGAGACATTATCGATGAGGACCTTGTAGGTATTAAAATGATAAAATCTGAAGTTTAGTTGTGCAAGCCCATCTATATTGGCCAAGCTGTACTAGATTACTCTAAGCTTGAAATGTACCAACTCTTTTATAAAATACTAAAACCATGTCCTCTCGTAAAAGAGGTTCGTTTGTTGGGTGGTGATACAGATAGTTTCTTCTTAGGTATTACCACTCAGAAAGATTTAAATTTCAATGAAGTAGGAAAATCTTTAGAAAGATATTTTGATACATCAAATTATCCTACTGATCACCCACTCTACTCCATCAAAAATAAGGCAAAATTTGGCTGCTTTAAGGATGAGACAGCAGGGAAGGAAATAGTTGAAATGATTCTCCTCCGTCCAAAAATGTACAGTATGAAATTAAAGGATAGCGACGATAGTATTAAGCGCGCTAAAGGCATATCAAGATCATTGGTCTCTAACATGAAACATAAAAATTTCAGGGAAGCCTGTAGAAATAAAAATATAACGTTTGTCAATATGACAATCTTAAAATCTAAGTCGCATGAGATCAAAACTCATACTTTTAGGAAACGGGCGCTTTCAGCATGGGAGGATAAGAGGTGCTGGTTAGAACATAACATATCTCTTCCACATGGACATCCTGATACAGACATACCACCACCCAAAAGAATTAAACTCACACTACCACATTCAGGAGACGTCTTAGCATAACCATTCTTAACTTAGTATTTTCATGTTGATTTCTGTAGATAAACATTGCTGTTTTATGTATCGCTTTAGATTGCACTTCCTTGTGAATATATGCCTACAGTCAGTCCATTCCCCCTATATCTGTGAAAAGACTTTTTCATACACATATTTTTATTTCAATAAAATTTTCAAATGACTTCACTTTGTTTTCCGAAACACTAACGTTATGAGGGATTTAGTATCTTTCACATGGATGCACTCTTGTAAACCATTGGTAATTTTGATAGCAATAGAGGGTATCATTTGTTTGACGACGGGATGATAGAAAATAGGTTGAAACATCTTCTCGACTTTTCCATGTGAAGCGTCTTTATCATGAATGAAATCACGTAAAATGTATTCTTTTTTCTCACCAAAAGAAATAGGTAGAATCAAATCACTTTGAATGTAGAGGTGCTGTTCATGTTTATCAAGTGTCATTGGTGTTTCTATACCAATCGTATGCGCAGCAGTAAACATATTTTGTAGCATTGAAAAACCAAAGAGTTTTATCAAATTTTTACTCAATTGACATTGAATGTCATCACCCAGTTTCAGAACAACGCGTTGATTTTCAATTGAAAACGAAATGTGGTGTGTCTTTATATCATATTTACTTTTCATCACATGCTTCAACTTCTGTTGTATATAAGGAGTTACTACATGAATGAAGCTTTCAACTGTATGATATAGACGCAGCATTATATTGATAGCAATTTTAGATTCTTGATAAGACTGGTAAATTTTCTTGATGCGATCACCATAGATGTCCACCCACCATTCATCATTAACTGAATCAGCTTTAGTGTAATATTCATGAGAAGCATACACCACACAGCTTCCAATAATAGGTGTATAATGTCTTACAAAATGACGCAAGGTTGGAGAGAAATAAACTGTAAGTTTGTCATTATATTTCTGAATAACCAACTTATCTTTGTCCGCCATAATTTTCTCTCCATACTTCCTACCCACAGTCTCATTCCATCGTTTTACTAACTCAATAAGTGATAAAGGTTGAACACCACGCTTTTTCAAAATGATGCGTTCTTCACATTCTACAACATCTTCATCAAATATTTTAAATTTATAATGAAATTTGTTGATTCGATTTGAATAAACTTTTTTAACATTTGCAGTAGCAATTGACGTTAGATGTAGTCCATGGCCAAAAACCGAGATGTGGATAGAATTCATTATCCAACCTCAGTGTAAGACCTTTAGTAAAAGAATGAAAGCGAAGGAACTGTCTCCCACTCCAATGATAGATAGTAAACTCATAAACTTTCTGATCCTTATTCTTCATGATGGAAGTATTACCACTGTTGAATGCCTTAATAATTTTCTCATTCCCAAATGGAACATAATAATCTGATTTTATCTGAATCCATTCATAGTTCCACTTTCCATCTGACGTTAAATTGTATGGGAACTGGAATGCATTATTCATCGTTATTCCATCATGGGTGCGAGGAGTCAACATCATTTCTTCCACATCATTCACATTCTGAATATTGCTATCATAGCAAATACTAGAAACTCCAACCTCCCATTCTCCTTCTAAATGTAGTGGCGATTTAATTCTACTCGATAGTCTGATGGTTTATTTTTGGGAAATTTATCCATAGAAGCATTGCTGGGTAAGTGGATTAGAAACGAGTCCTTATTTTCACTTTCCCTATTATTCCCATTGGAGAAACAGATGAATGCGTTTGCATTAATTCTTCATTCGGAAGTGGAGTGTGATACTTGTCACAGCGTCTTTATGAAAAGGAATCAACGCGCCAGCATCGTCATATATGGCAATATCAATCTGTGGTATATAGTTTGATTTCAGGTCTGGATAATGCACTTTCTTAAAAGTATGCTCCGATATAATGCTACAGCTTTTTGGCTGGTATGGTATCATTGCTAAAAGTGGAGCTTCAGCATCTCCCACACGCACATCTTCACCAATATTGGAATATAACTGAAAATAGTTAATACGACGCGATAATGATAGATGCGCGCTAGCTTTTGTTACAGTACCACTTTTAAACGTATTTTGATCAAAGCCCAAAATGTCCTTTAGGGTATTGTCCATGATCAGCTCAATATTTTTCTCGCTAACACGAAGAGATGGCGCACCTTCTTTTTCAGAAAACGAAATATGTTCATCTTCAATCACTTCATTCAAATAATCTATTGCCATCCTAACTGAAGTGATCATGCGAGGTGCCAACACTCTTGTTCTATGTGAGATTCCACTCAAAGGCTCTACACACTTTCTGTATAAAGATACGGTCCATTCTGTATCAACTTGATTTGACCCATCACATTTCAAATAGCGCATATCAAATTTTCCATGAACGGCTGCAGAGCGATGTCGCAAGAACTGATGAAAATCTTCTGAACAAACTAATACTAGATCATCATCATCTAATTTACTAATGACGATTTGATCCGTTGATTTCGTATAAGTCAATGTTGCCACTTGTTTACCATCAACTCGAAGGAGAAAATTAAATTTCTTCACTAATGTTTCAGGAGCCATGTTTGTCTTTCTTGGCTTAATCACAATCTTCTTCACCAATGTCTTTTCATTTTTCGGAATAAGATCCACATAATAAGCTTCCTCTCGATATATTAACTGCTTATAACCACTTATGTGGTAATTAACGTTAAAATTATCATAGCTTGTTAAGGCGCTAGCGAGGTAAACTAAATCATTTCTTAAACTTGGACTTAAACCAACAATCCAATCTTTCTCAACTACATGATGTACATAATTATGATCATCATTGTGCGGAGAAAAATGGATGATGTGTCTACCCTCTTTATTCAGGAAATCATATACAAACTTTTTACATGATAAGAGATCTTTCTTTGGCCACTGTTGAATGTAAACTCGACAACCTTCTTCACACTGATAAGCCTCTGTACGCCTCACATTGATCGTCATCACTTCATGATTAAAAGTATAGACACAGTTGCTATGAGCAAGTTGAGTGACACCCACTTCCCACTTTCCATTTAGCTGTTGTGTATGATCAATGGGTGTAGAAGAGAGTGCGGCTCGATTATTAGCAAATCTCTTTGTAGCCGCATTGCTAAGCAAAATATGATAAAACGACATTTTTATATTGCTGATCTGCGACTTTGCATAACATCATGAAGACTTGGATTTTGGACTCTCTACAATATATCAGAGTTGATTGTGATGGAAACGTACATTTCAAAAATTCTCATGGTCATACATCAAGAGGTATTATATTAACATGGCGACAATTTGTCAACCTCAATGATATCATGAGGGATTTGGAATATTTTGAAACATTAAGATTCATCTCCTTGGGTGATCAAGTTTGGCTTCAACGTTGCAACAATAAAATTCAAATCTGCCATTCTCATTCCGCAAACTGTTTCTCATTTCACAAATACAATTGGGAGAAGTATAGACGATACATACATCGCTCTATCATGACATTTATTCGTCGTGAGTTCATCACCCTACTATGCAAATCTTAATCAGACATGACTACCACACACCATGAGTTGGAAATTAGATTCCCTACAACGTATTGAAACGGATCATGATCGAAACGTCTATTTCAAAGATTCAACTGGAAATGTGAGAAGAGAGTTTGCTTTATCTTATCGCCATTTTCAATCTCTACATCATATCATGAAGGATTTGAAATACTTCTATATGAAAAGACATTCACGTATTGGAAATCGCATCTGGTTGCGCGTCAACAAACGGCGAATTCAACTCTATCATTCCCAACTTCATAGTAACTTCACATTTCATCAAGGTAGTTGGGAAAAGTATAAGAGGAAGGTACATCGCTCAATTTACTCATTTTTTCATCATGAAGCGCCATCGCTACACCATCGTCAACATTCTCCGTCGCTTCAGACTCTACACCAAAATCGATCTCACAACATTACACGAACACCTTCCAAACAGCAAGTATTACCCGGGCAGACCTCAAATGTTAGTGGTGAAGATGAACAATTCACGGAATCTTCAACTCTTACCAAATGGGACTGTACAGATTCTCGGCGCCCTTTCTCATTCATCGGCGCAGTCAATGCGCTTAGAGCTACAGAGACTAGTACGTCCGATATGGAAGAGGGAGAGGTGTGTGATGTCGAATCTGACTGTGGACAATATGGTGATCTCTACTCAATTGAGTAAAAGTGTATCATTTTTGAAGATTCGTACCAGCAGTTACAATTTGTGTTATGAACCCGAACTTTTTCCTGCAGCTCTCATTAGTTGTTGGTTACCTGTGCATGTTGCAATCTTTCATAATAGTAAAGTGATCATTACTGGACTAAAATCTCATGTGCAAGCAAATGTGATCCTAGACTATCTCATCGAGTATGTACGTACCCAGCGGATTGTAAAATAAAAAACAATTTTTCCAACATGATGTTTTTATTTCAAATCATGATAGAACTTACAAATCATTTTTTCATTAGAGGATGGATTACATGAAAAGTTTTGAATAACAGATACAAATCGAGATACATGTAAACGTTTTAAGATGAAGTACAGTACAAAAGCACAACACGTTGATGAAAGTGGATGTTGTAGTATGCGTTCATTTCGCTGATATTGACGCGTATGTTTTCTCAATCACTGCTGTGTTGGTATATTTGGAGGTTGAGCAAGAGAGTCAAATAGTTCACCACGTCGGTCTTCTCCAATAAAGATCGCTTTCCAATGCTCACTGCCTAAATTCTGCGAATGAGTGTTTAGCACAATAAAGATGGGATATTGATTTACTGCAGGTGGTAAGGTATCGAGCGAATAGACATTATCGAAAGCTTTCGACGTCACTTCGTCTGCATTACGCTGCACTTTAGTCTTAATATCGTCAGCAGTCAACCAACTCATTAACGATTATACTGAAGAATCACGTCACGATACTTTGTAATTTCAATATTTGAATCGAAGACTGCATAAATTAATACATTGATCGTCGCAGCTAGCGTTGTTTTGAACGTCAAATCCAAACTAATATTATGAGGCACGTTCGCTTGACGATAGGGTGCACTAATATCGCTGTCAGCAGTCAAATCAAATGCATAAATAGTATAGCCATTCTTAAACTCTTTCATTGTAAGCCCGTTGGTGTCATCCGTATTGTAAAAGCCAAAGACATTCATGTAGTCAACATAACTGCGCATAAATTGATCCGTAGAAAAATCTGGCTTGTAGGGTGGACCAGGATGACTCACACCATTTACACGTAAATCAATTTCACTTAACTGATTGTGTTTAAAATTGAAAGGATTCTTCTTTATATTACCATTAAATGCATCATTTTCAACCATTGCCACCATGAGGAGCTTCGGTGCTTCCGATGGAAAGAGGCCATCTTTCATGAAACTCTTTTGATCTTTCGGAATCGTAAAGGTGAGAAGCTTTGTATGCTGAATGGGGTAAATGGCATTTTGGCGGTTAAGACCTTCAGCATGTCCTCTAATGACACTTGGATTCGGTACTACTCTACGAATGTAAAGTGCAATATCTTCCACATGAATTCTAAAATTGTCAACTTTACCAAATGTATTCAGCGCAAATTCAGGCTTAGTCAATGTCAGCTTGAGTCGCATGCTGATATTACAGAGTAAAAACTTTGACTGTCTAAAGAAGTCTAAATTCAGCGGACCATATAGCTGACATACTTTACTATCCTTAATCATAGCAGATCGCTTTACAAAGCCACTGTTTGTTTCAGCATCAAATTTTCCTGCTTCATCTCTGTACCATCCCATGGCTTCCATGTGACTTTTTTATGCTGCTGGATGAAACTGTGATACATGATTGAAATATGATTTATAGGGATAATCGCTTTGACCACCTTCCACCTGCTGCTCTCCAATCGTTAGAGAAACATCGCGAAGTAATGTAGTCAATGGTAAATTGTTCAGTCCAACTTTATGTGTATCGTCAATAGCAGTTCCATCTGCTTGCTGAATTCTAAACCTCAAATCAACCATCGCATAACTCAAATCTATGTAGTCATCACTACCGCCAGGAATAACAAATTCAATGAGGCCAGCATTCTCAGCTGTTCGAGGATGATAATCTACAATACTTGAACTAAGAATATCTGTCTGTATGGCTTGTTGATCAAACAAACAAAACCCGGAAGTTTTACACTCAATGATTAGAAGTTATGGCAGCGTCGTCGTTTAGCGCCTGATGAATGATTAGAGCCTTGCAATTTTTCACTTAGGATGAAACGGCGTACATTACCCGTCATTTTCCATAATTTCAAGGGCTACGACAGCCATATGATAATAAAAGGAGGTTTAGGTCAAATGAAAGAGTGGAAGTTTGATGTAATAGCACAAACGAGAGAGAGAGAAGTTTATGGCCATGACAGCAAAAGTGCCTGTCGATAAAACTAAAGAAAATAAGACGGTCTATTTTGATATAAAATTTTTAGATTCCTACCAATTTATGACTGCATCACTGGCCTCTCTCGTACAAAATCTAAAGTCTCTTCCACTAACACAAAATCTTAAGAAACAATATCCAAATCTAACCGATGAAGTCATCACTCGGAAAGGAGTCTTTCCATATGCATATTTTGATGCGATTAGTAAACTCGGCGAGACTTCTCTTCCACCCATAGATAAATTTAAGAATGATTTGACCGGCGCAGAATGTAAGACCGAAGATTATGATCATGCACAAGATGCATGGATAAAATTTGACTGCCATACATTTGGCGAATATATGATTGCCTATCTTAAGTTAGATGTATTTTTGCTGGCTGATGTCTTTCAGGAGTTTCGACGAGTGGCATTAGAAGAAGATAAGTTAGATCCCGTCCAGTTTGTCAGTCTGCCAGCCATGTCATTTAAGTCTGCTTTTAAAATTACTGGTGAGACCATTCATCTCTTACAAGATCCAGAGATGTATAATTTATTTGAGCGAGGAATTCGCGGTGGTCTCACATTTGTAAATAAACATAGGTTAAAATCAAAATTAGTAGGCAATGATCAGACTCATCTTAAGTATTATGACCAAAATAATTTATATGGTAGTTCACTATCCAAACCACTCCCTCACTCTGACTTTAGCTGGTTAGATGATAGTGAAATTCAGCATCTCTCCAACCCTTCTAACATACTAGCAATTCCAGATGAAGGTGATTGGGGATATTATTTTGAGATAGATCTAATCTATCCAAATAATATTAAACATAAAACCGTAGATTTTCCACTCGCACCCGAATCAGGTGAAGTGACCAAAGATATGTTTTCCGACTTTATGAAACAATTTCATAAAGATTTAGAATCATGCGGTCAACCCGACTATAAGCCTTGCCGCAAACTTTTAGTCACCCAATATGATAAGGAAAACTATCTAGTTCACTTTAGCATCTTAAAATTTTATTTAGAAATGGGCATGATTTTAAAAAGAGTTCACCGCATTATTAAATTTAGACAGAAAGCCTTCTCCAAACCATATATTGATAGTAACAGCCAGAAACGTGCACTAGCCCAAAATAATTTTGAAAAAGATTTTTATAAGTATAAGAATAATAGTCTGTTTGGTAAGACGATGGAGGATGTTAGAAAACGTGTAAACTATAAACTAGTCAATGATGTTACAAAATTTAAGAAATTGGTCTCATCACCTCTATTCATCGATAGAGACATTATCGATGAGGACCTTGTAGGTATTAAAATGATAAAATCTGAAGTTTAGTTGTGCAAGCCCATCTATATTGGCCAAGCTGTACTAGATTACTCTAAGCTTGAAATGTACCAACTCTTTTATAAAATACTAAAACCATGTCCTCTCGTAAAAGAGGTTCGTTTGTTGGGTGGTGATACAGATAGTTTCTTCTTAGGTATTACCACTCAGAAAGATTTAAATTTCAATGAAGTAGGAAAATCTTTAGAAAGATATTTTGATACATCAAATTATCCTACTGATCACCCACTCTACTCCATCAAAAATAAGGCAAAATTTGGCTGCTTTAAGGATGAGACAGCAGGGAAGGAAATAGTTGAAATGATTCTCCTCCGTCCAAAAATGTACAGTATGAAATTAAAGGATAGCGACGATAGTATTAAGCGCGCTAAAGGCATATCAAGATCATTGGTCTCTAACATGAAACATAAAAATTTCAGGGAAGCCTGTAGAAATAAAAATATAACGTTTGTCAATATGACAATCTTAAAATCTAAGTCGCATGAGATCAAAACTCATACTTTTAGGAAACGGGCGCTTTCAGCATGGGAGGATAAGAGGTGCTGGTTAGAACATAACATATCTCTTCCACATGGACATCCTGATACAGACATACCACCACCCAAAAGAATTAAACTCACACTACCACATTCAGGAGACGTCTTAGCATAACCATTCTTAACTTAGTATTTTCATGTTGATTTCTGTAGATAAACATTGCTGTTTTATGTATCGCTTTAGATTGCACTTCCTTGTGAATATATGCCTACAGTCAGTCCATTCCCCCTATATCTGTGAAAAGACTTTTTCATACACATATTTTTATTTCAATAAAATTTTCAAATGACTTCACTTTGTTTTCCGAAACACTAACGTTATGAGGGATTTAGTATCTTTCACATGGATGCACTCTTGTAAACCATTGGTAATTTTGATAGCAATAGAGGGTATCATTTGTTTGACGACGGGATGATAGAAAATAGGTTGAAACATCTTCTCGACTTTTCCATGTGAAGCGTCTTTATCATGAATGAAATCACGTAAAATGTATTCTTTTTTCTCACCAAAAGAAATAGGTAGAATCAAATCACTTTGAATGTAGAGGTGCTGTTCATGTTTATCAAGTGTCATTGGTGTTTCTATACCAATCGTATGCGCAGCAGTAAACATATTTTGTAGCATTGAAAAACCAAAGAGTTTTATCAAATTTTTACTCAATTGACATTGAATGTCATCACCCAGTTTCAGAACAACGCGTTGATTTTCAATTGAAAACGAAATGTGGTGTGTCTTTATATCATATTTACTTTTCATCACATGCTTCAACTTCTGTTGTATATAAGGAGTTACTACATGAATGAAGCTTTCAACTGTATGATATAGACGCAGCATTATATTGATAGCAACTTTAGATTCTTGATAAGACTGGTAAATTTTCTTGATGCGATCACCATAGATGTCCACCCACCATTCATCATTAACTGAATCAGCTTTAGTGTAATATTCATGAGAAGCATACACCACACAGCTTCCAATAATAGGTGTATAATGTCTTACAAAATGACGCAAGGTTGGAGAGAAATAAACTGTAAGTTTGTCATTATATTTCTGAATAACCAACTTATCTTTGTCCGCCATAATTTTCTCTCCATACTTCCTACCCACAGTCTCATTCCATCGTTTTACTAACTCAATAAGTGATAAAGGTTGAACACCACGCTTTTTCAAAATGATGCGTTCTTCACATTCTACAACATCTTCATCAAATATTTTAAATTTATAATGAAATTTGTTGATTCGATTTGAATAAACTTTTTTAACATTTGCAGTAGCAATTGACGTTAGATGTAGTCCATGGCCAAAAACCGAGATGTGGATAGAATTCATTATCCAACCTCAGTGTAAGACCTTTAGTAAAAGAATGAAAGCGAAGGAACTGTCTCCCACTCCAATGATAGATAGTAAACTCATAAACTTTCTGATCCTTATTCTTCATGATGGAAGTATTACCACTGTTGAATGCCTTAATAATTTTCTCATTCCCAAATGGAACATAATAATCTGATTTTATCTGAATCCATTCATAGTTCCACTTTCCATCTGACGTTAAATTGTATGGGAACTGGAATGCATTATTCATCGTTATTCCATCATGGGTGCGAGGAGTCAACATCATTTCTTCCACATCATTCACATTCTGAATATTGCTATCATAGCAAATACTAGAAACTCCAACCTCCCATTCTCCTTCTAAATGTAGTGGCGATTTAATTCTACTCGATAGTCTGATGGTTTATTTTTGGGAAATTTATCCATAGAAGCATTGCTGGGTAAGTGGATTAGAAACGAGTCCTTATTTTCACTTTCCCTATTATTCACATTGGAGAAACAGATGAATGCGTTTGCATTAATTCTTCATTCGGAAGTGGAGTGTGATACTTGTCACAGCGTCTTTATGAAAAGGAATCAACGCGCCAGCATCGTCATATATGGCAATATCAATCTGTGGTATATAGTTTGATTTCAGGTCTGGATAATGCACTTTCTTAAAAGTATGCTCCGATATAATGCTACAGCTTTTTGGCTGGTATGATATCATTGCTAAAAGTGGAGCTTCAGCATCTCCCACAGGCACATCTTCACCAATATTGGAATATAACTGAAAATAGTTAATACGACGCGATAATGATAGATGCGCGCTAGCTTTTGTTACAGTACCACTTTTAAACGTATTTTGATCAAAGCCCAAAATGTCCTTTAGGGTATTGTCCATGATCAGCTCAATATTTTTCTCGCTAACACGAAGAGATGGCGCACCTTCTTTTTCAGAAAACGAAATATGTTCATCTTCAATCACTTCATTCAAATAATCTATTGCCATCCTAACTGAAGTGATCATGCGAGGTGCCAACACTCTTGTTCTATGTGAGATTCCACTCAAAGGCTCTACACACTTTCTGTATAAAGATACGGTCCATTCTGTATCAACTTGATTTGACCCATTACATTTCAAATAGCGCATATCAAATTTTCCATGAACGGCTGCAGAGCGATGTCGCAAGAACTGATGAAAATCTTCTGAACAAACTAATACTAGATCATCATCATCTAATTTACTAATGACGATTTGATCCGTTGATTTCGTATAAGTCAATGTTGCCACTTGTTTACCATCAACTCGAAGGAGAAAATTAAATTTCTTCACTAATGTTTCAGGAGCCATGTTTGTCTTTCTTGGCTTAATCACAATCTTCTTCAATAATGTCTTTTCATTTTTCGGAATAAGATCCACATAAAAAGCTTTCTCTTTGTAAATCAAATCTTTGCAACCACTTGGGTGGTAATTAACGTTACAACTATCATAGCTTGTTAAGGCGCTAGCGAGGCAACCTAAATCATTTCTTAAACTTGGACTTAAACCAACAATCCAATCTTTCTCAACTACATGATGTACATAATTATGATCATCATTGTGCGGAGAAAAATGGATGATGTGTCTACCCTCTTTATTCAGGAAATCATATACAAACTTTTTACATGATAAGAGATCTTTCTTTGGCCACTGTTGAATGTAAACTCGACAACCTTCTTCACACTGATAAGCCTCTGTACGCCTCACATTGATCGTCATCACTTCATGATTAAAAGTATAGACACAGTTGCTATGAGCAAGTTGAGTGACACCCAATTCCCACTTTCCATTTAGCTGTTGTGTATGATCAATGGGTGTAGAAAAGAGTACGGCTCGATTATTAGCAAATCTCTTTGTAGCCGCATTGCTAAGCAAAATATGATAAAACGACATTTTTATATTGCTGATCTGCGACTTTGCATAACATCATGAAGACTTGGATTTTGGACTCTCTACAATATATCAGAGTTGATTGTGATGGATACGTACATTTCAAAAATTCTCATGGTCATACATCAAGAGGTACTATATTAACATGGCGACAATTTGTCAACCTCAATGATATCATGAGGGATTTGGAATATTTTGAAACATTAAGATTCATCTCCTTGGGTGATCAAGTTTGGCTTCAACGTTGCAACAATGAAATTCAAATCTGCCATTCTCATTCCGCAAACTGTTTCTCATTTCACAAATACAATTGGGAGAAGTATAGAAGATATATACATCGCTCTATCATGACATTTATTCGTCGTGAGTTCATCACCCTACTATGCAAATCTTAATCAGACATGACTACCACACACCATGAGTTGGAATTAGATTCCCTACAACGTATTGAAACGGATCATGATCGAAACGTCTATTTCAAAGATTCAACTGGAAATGTGAGAAGAGAGTTTGCTTTATCTTATCGTCATTTTCAATCTCTACATCATATCATGAAGGATTTGAAATACTTCTATATGAAAAGACATTCACGTATTGGAAATCGCATCTGGTTGCGCGTCAACAAACGGCGAATTCAACTCTATCATTCCCAACTTCATAGTAACTTCACATTTCATCAAGGTAGTTGGGAAAAGTATAAGAGGAAGGTACATCGCTCAATTTACTCATTTTTTCATCATGAAGCGCCATCGCTACACCATCGTCAACATTCTCCGTCGCTTCAGACTCTACACCAAAATCGATCTCACAACATTACACGAACACCTTCCAAACAGCAAGTATTACCCGGGGCGACCTCAAATGTTAGTGGTGAAGATGAACAATTCACGGAATCTTCAACTCTTACCAAATGGGACTGTACAGATTCTCGGCGCCCTTTCTCATTCATCGGCGCAGTCAATGCGCTTAGAGCTACAGAGACTAGTACGTCCGATATGGAAGAGGGAGAGGTGTGTGATGTCGAATCTGACTGTGGACAATATGGTGATCTCTACTCAATTGAGTAAAAGTGTATCATTTTTGAAGATTCGTACCAGCAGTTACAATTTGTGTTATGAACCCGAACTTTTTCCTGCAGCTCTCATTAGTTGTTGGTTACCTGTGCATGTTGCAATCTTTCATAATAGTAAAGTGATCATTACTGGACTAAAATCTCATGTGCAAGCAAATGTGATCCTAGACTATCTCATCGAGTATGTACGTACCCAGCGGATTGTAAAATAAAAAACAATTTTTCCAACATGATGTTTTTATTTCAAATCATGATAGAACTTACAAATCATTTTTTCATTAGAGGATGGATTACATGAAAAGTTTTGAATAACAGATACAAATCGAGATACATGTAAACGTTTTAAGATGAAGTACAGTACAAAAGCACCACACGTTGATGAAAGTGGATGTTGTAGTATGCGTTCATTTCGCTGATATTGACGCGTATGTTTTCTCAACCACTGCTGTGTTGGTATATTTGGAGGTTGAGCAAGAGAGTCAAATAGTTCACCACGTCGGTCTTCTCCAATAAAGATCGCTTTCCAATGCTCACTGCCTAAATTCTGCGAATGAGTGTTTAGCACAATAAAGATGGGATATTGATTTACTGCAGGTGGTAAGGTATCGAGCGAATAGACATTATCGAAAGCTTTCGACGTCACTTCGTCTGCATTACGCTGCACTTTAGTCTTAATATCGTCAGCAGTCAACCAACTCATTAACGATTATACTGAAGAATCACGTACGATACTTTGTAATTTCAATATTTGAATCGAAGACTGCATAAATTAATACATTGATCGTCGCAGCTAGCGTTGTTTTGAACGTCAAATCCAAACTAATATTATGAGGCACGTTCGCTTGACGATAGGGTGCACTAATATCGCTGTCAGCAGTCAAATCAAATGCATAAATAGTATAGCCATTCTTAAACTCTTTCATTGTAAGCCCGTTGGTGTCATCCGTATTGTAAAAGCCAAAGACATTCATGTAGTCAACATAACTGCGCATAAATTGATCCGTAGAAAAATCTGGCTTGTAGGGTGGACCAGGATGACTCACACCATTTACACGTAAATCAATTTCACTTAACTGATTGTGTTTAAAATTGAAAGGATTCTTCTTTATATTACCATTAAATGCATCATTTTCAACCATTGCCACCATGAGGAGCTTCGGTGCTTCCGATGGAAAGAGGCCATCTTTCATGAAACTCTTTTGATCTTTCGGAATCGTAAAGGTGAGAAGCTTTGTATGCTGAATGGGGTAAATGGCATTTTGGCGGTTAAGACCTTCAGCATGTCCTCTAATGACACTTGGATTCGGTACTACTCTACGAATGTAAAGTGCAATATCTTCCACATGAATTCTAAAATTGTCAACTTTACCAAATGCATTCAGCGCAAATTCAGGCTTAGTCAATGTCAGCTTGAGTCGCATGCTGATATTACAGAGTAAAAACTTTGACTGTCTAAAGAAGTCTAAATTCAGCGGACCATATAGCTGACATACTTTACTATCCTTAATCATAGCAGATCGCTTTACAAAGCCACTGTTTGTTTCAGCATCAAATTTTCCTGCTTCATCTCTGTACCATCCCATGGCTTCCATGTGACTTTTTTATGCTGCTGGATGAAACTGTGATACATGATTGAAATATGATTTATAGGGATAATCGCTTTGACCACCTTCCACCTGCTGCTCTCCAATCGTTAGAGAAACATCGCGAAGTAATGTAGTCAATGGTAAATTGTTCAGTCCAACTTTATGTGTATCGTCAATAGCAGTTCCATCTGCTTGCTGAATTCTAAACCTCAAATCAACCATCGCATAACTCAAATCTATGTAGTCATCACTAACGCCAGGAATAACAAATTCAATGAGACCAGCATTCTCAGCTGTTCGAGGATGATAATCTACAATACTTGAACTAAGAATATCTGTCTGTATGGCTTGTTGATCAAACAAACAAAACCCGGAAGTTTTACATTCCATGATTAGAAGTTATGGCAGCGTCGTCGTTTAGCGCCTGATGAATGATTAGAGCCTCTGCGACGTTTGCGTGAATGCCTTTTGACTGAAGATCGCACCTTACCAGCTCCGCGATGTTTCCTTCTTCCTTTATTTATTCGCTTAGGTGATTTCTTTCCTTGAGTAACACCAGCAAAGGTCTGCTTCAATGTTTTTAAGCCGCGTTCCTTCCCACGATTCAACAAACTGCTCTTAAAACTTCTACCTCTGGACAGATCACTAGCAACATCACCAGCAAAGCCGACGGCAATACTTAAAAAATTTCGTTTTAAAGATCTTCCGACATTGGATATGAGAGGTGCTACAACAGATTTCAGTGCACCAAGGCACTGAAGCACGTTGGCGGCGAGCGCCGATGTAAATTTGTCCTCCACCACTTACATAGGAGGGTCGTGAATAAAATGAGGCAGTTGGATTCATAGCTCAAACCCTAAACATTGTTAGTTACAACTTTGCATGAATCACTGTCGATCACTTAGATGAAAGATGTCGGCACGACGCATCCAAGAGTTCATACTTGAAGGATAACCAGCCCATTTAACAAGACACCATTCTTCACCTTGCCGTTTTTTACATCGGATGATTTTCTCTACCAAATATGTTTCACTTTCAGTGACTACCTCAATCTCATCGCGGTAAAAGCTACCCTCAATTTCTTCATTATTGTAATCTTTCAACTTGTAGGTGGTGGGAGAGTGTTTTTGATCAATCCTTGATACTGTAAATACCTCCTCTGTCCAATTCGGAAGGTACCCTTTGGCAAAAACACTCTTCACTTTTGAGATACGAACTTTATCACCAATTTTCACATCACTTTTCACATGAGTGCGTTTACGCTGGAATGATTCGCGCACTTTATCTACATTGTCAGCATTTACATCTACTGGTCTGAGTCCAATAGAACGATGAACGGAGTGATTGTAGACATGGTGTGGATCTTGTAGAACCTTTGTCCAATTTTGTGTCAAGTTGGCAGTAAAATGTCGCCACAAGCGATTTTTTAATGTGCGATTAAAACGTTCAACGAGAGCAGCTTTATAAGTACTCTTTACACTAAACAACTCAATGTCATGCCTCTCAAATAATCTTCTCACATGCTGATTTTCAAACTCTTTTCCTTGATCACTCTGAATTCTTTTTGGAATCCGACCTACTCGAAAAATTGTTTGGAATGCTTTTGCTACTCCTTTCCCTTCTTTAGTTTTTAAAGGTTGAGCCCACGCATAACGCGAGAAAATATCAATGACGGTTAAAATAAAATTATTTCCTGAGTTATGGTTTGAAATGGAGGCAACATCACACAAATCTGCTTGCCACTGTTCATCAATGTCATGGGCAATATAATGGCGGGTACGGTACTTCTTTTTTGCTTGTTTGTGGAGTGTATAGGTAGCCTGACCCTTTAACCATCGTTTAACTTGTGATTGTGGAAGGCACTCGCTTTTGACAATTTCTTGATAGATGCAAATCCTGCTGGATGTTTTACATCATAATAGATTGACTTCAAACGCTCAGTCGATGACGACTGACTCTTTTTCCTCCTTCTCATCTTTTTGTTTTCTTGCCTTTCTACATTTACAACAACTACAGCATTTAGCTTTAGCGGTTTTGCGATCGTGTTCACATTGCTTAAGGGTTTCATTGTGAGAGCTGGCGCAGCAAGTGCAAGTGACAACGACACTCACCTCTGGCGGTTCATTACATGGTAAGCAACACATCTGCTCCATATTAATAGTCTGAGAACATATATTTCTTGGGAGGAGTTTTACGTTTTCCTTTTACTAGTTTTAGTGGTGGCGTAGATCTACGTTGAGTTCTTCCCCTTGTTTGCTTAGTGAGTGTGGGAGGGGATGTAGCAGGTGACGTCTTAAACCAATTTGTTGGCATTTTCATCGTCTGAAGCATTGGAGCAGTAGCCACTGTTGAATCAAGTTCTTTCAATGTCTCATTATTCAAAGCAAATTTTGGCACATTATGCTTTTTCAATAGTTTAAGAAAGTATGTCCAACCAGGTGGAACATAGCCCTGACGGCGCTTTCTACGTGTCGCATACTGAATCAAGTCTTCATAACGTGAAGCATCAATCACTTTATTTTCATCTGTAATGATTTCTCCTCTATCATTTACATTGAGGTGGGGTTCAATACTGTTGAAAAGAGATATGGCATGTGCACGAGATGCTAAAGGTGTAGCAGTCGACACAGAGTCACGCATCTTATTCTTCAAATTTTTCAATTGTTCAACAGTTTCCGATTGTAATAATACAGCACGATGTGGATCTTTGATGTGAACATTTTGCTGATAATCTAATTCTTTCCTATACATTTGATTTGCAAGAGGTTGCTTTGCTTGTTGTATAGCAGTCAATTGTACATATTCATCCTGAGGAATAACAATCATGCGAGAATAAGAACTCATAGTTTGTAGATAATCATGGGAGTTTTCAAAATATCACTTCGAAATCTAAATTCTTCCGGACACTCTTGCGTAAAGTCAATGAATAAGTAACCGTGTGGTTTTTCAGTAGCTGCTTGAAAAATTTAAATTAAGGCTTTTGATCCTCTTGGTGCAACTTGTCGCGCTAAAATTTCAAATTGACTTCTATCTCGCGGATTCTTGAAAATAGCATAATAGTGTGTATTCAGGTTTCGTGTACGAGCTTCTTTTCCATCAGGAAACAAATTTTGTGTGATATAGATGATAAAGCACTTTTTATGATGTGCTGCGCGAGTGAACATATCTGTAACATCTTTAGAATTCTTACTTTCGTTTAATAGATCATCCAATACAACAACATCATTAGACTGAAATTTATCCACTGCAATAATTCCTTCATGTCGAATAAAGTTGCGACTTTGCAATTCCTGAAACAGCGACGGTTGATAAATACCATAACACCAAATCACTCGATTGATAGGTTCCTTAAACAACTCCCTTCTTTTATCCAATAAATTCAGCGTGAAAACAGTTTTACCTGCATGAGATGGGCCTGATACAGTCAGAACTTTATCACATTGAAGTCTGAAATCCATTTTAATACTTTGAGATTCAACATTTGGATAATTAACGCTTAGAGCCAAAGATACTACCCAATACGTTGCCCACGATAGCAGCTAGCATCGGTAGTAACGCTGGAAGGAAACCGCCCTTTTGTGTTAGAGTTTCCCTCTTTCTCTGAAGGGTGGCTTTAGGATTGGAGATGAAACGCAATTTCGTAGCATATCGCTTAAGTAACTTTCGCTGTTTTGGTGCTAATTTCTTCGTCCTCAACTTTCTCACATGAGAAATAATTTCACGAATGAATTTATCGTTAGCATGTCGTATAGCATTGTATCGCTGATTTGCTTTCATTCGTCGGAGAGCTTGAATGGCTGAAGAAAACTTCGAAGACTTTTGACTTTTACGTTTCGTCATTTTACGTTTCGCCATTTTCCGTGTTAGTCTTTGGTAAAACCTGTCTTTACCACATTTGCATAGGCACTAACTATTGCGGCATAAGTGACACTCGAAATGAGCAATATCACAGTGGTTACATTTGCAAAGTTGAATGCAATTACGTATGAAACAGCGTTGACAAAAAGCATGCTTACATCTCTTGAAGATGCGCTTTTCATTTCCATCCTTTCGCTTACACACATCACAACACATAGTTTCACCGTTACTGGTAACGTCTATAGCAAGTCTTTTTGAAGATATGAATTTGCTAGCCTTTTCTAAATAATAGACGCATGTACAGAAGGAATATACTTCGAGAGTGAGCAGACATAGCTCGAAAACCAGTTGTGCTACAATCAATTACCACTGCATTTTCAATTTTTCTTTATAGATAGTTGAATGTGAATATCTGAAATCGCTTCAATCACTATACTACTACCATGATGGTTAAATGCGTTAAGACGTTCAGCAATTTTTATCATATGTCTTTTAAAAAATTCTTCGGGGTGATCTACAACTTCCATTGAATAAGAAGCAAAATGGAAAGAGGGAGTTTCCACCTCTTCCTTTCCAAAATGACTAAACTTAATTTTCGCAACTAATCGCGCCATGAAAATGCTATCAGAGAATGTATTCATTAACTCTAAAAATAGAGTGCTAGCATCATCGATCACTGCTTAGATGTCGGTCTCATCTTTATGGAAATTTATCACATGATCTTGAACAGCTTCTTCTAAACTTTGTCTCTGAAAATGTAATGTTCCGCAGTCATTTGAGAAAGACATGATCGCCCTTTAACTAACCCATCCATTGCATGAAAACAACAACTCTTCTCATAATAACATTTATTGAATAAGTGTAACAAGCATGCATTATAAATCAATGGTTTGAAACAGATAAAATAGATACAACTGGTAACTGTCATACAGCGAGCAATGATAAGCATACAGGACTTTGGCAGTGTTGAGGTAAGGAGGAAAGAAGCATTGGTTATGAACGTAGCTACTACAACGAACAGACAAAATAGGAACAGACAAATTCTTAAAACGTTTCGTGACTTCATGATAGTGCTGATTCACTCTACTATCCCAAGGTGGGAGCAAAATATCATCAATGATTAGATTGGGAAATACTTTCCTCTCCTTAGTAGGATCATTACAAAAGATGCGTATAACATTGAAAGCAGCTAACCATCGTTTAAAGTCAATAAGAAGAGCACTGTCACAAGAGAAGCCATAGTCTTGCAAATATTTCAGATTAAGTCCATGAATGTGTTTTCTCGCCCATTGATCAACATTGGGATCGCAGTTGGCATGTTGATGATAGACACTAACAATCTGATATGTCCAATTGTTCATAGCAATAGCACTGAGCTCCTGTACAGGTTCACCCTCATCATCCATAAAAATGATGATAGAAGTCTAAAACGGAAATTTACACATCTAAGGAAACGTTCTATGACATATCACAAAATGAAGAATTACATCGATGCTTTTCACGACAAAATACACAAATGATATGATGGCAACGAAGAAGGAAAATGTATCTAATAAGACCACGTCTACGACACTCAAAGCACATAAGCGAATTGTCATAGGGTAGAGTTCGAAAAGGACTAGTAATTCTCCTTCTTTGATTTGCGTTTTGAGGCAGCATTCTTCTCCGACTTGCGCTTCGTACCACTGCTGTTAAGGATTTGATCAATTATATCATCCACGTTGGGTGGTTTTGGAATATATAGGATGGATTCCACATGCATGGAGAGAGAGGCTATTTTATTATCCTTGTGCCGACCATAATATAGCCCATTCACTTTGAAAAGGATATCCCAAGTACCTTCTCCGAGCTCGTCGCATGTGATGGATGTTGAATGATCTCCCTCCTTCTTATAGTAAGTACACCAATGTGATACCGGTAGGCAAATTTGATTACCATCCCAAATCTTTCTATAGGGAGTATCCTTGTCATCTCTCGCCTTCCACTCTTGAGCAAGAGGAGTAGGAATGTCCATATTTAACGTCACGTACTCCTCAATAATGTCAAGTTGGTGACGAATGTATGGACTCACGGGGATCAGTATGTAGTCCCCATACTGATTGCGCATTATCTTGACATCCGTGGAAGGGAGCATTCCCGTTTGTAGTACTACGCTATGATCGTCATAACGCAAGACTTGTTTAAATTTACGCTGTAGCGGTGTAGGATTATGTACCTTGGTTGTTTCCTCCATTGGCCTCAGTTGTAGATGATCTGATCGTAGCGAACCTTGTAACGTCTGACCGCCATTTTGTCCTACTAGTGCAGCAGATGGAGTAGATGCCTGAAAATGAAAAAGATTGTATTAAGCTTACGTCCAAGGGAGGAGAGGGCGGGAAGTAGCGACTTACCATTTTAGTTGGATAATAGAATAGGGAAGTAGAGAGAGAGAGAAAATGTGCGTCCGTCACTCGTGCGATTCAACGATGGAATGATTCTCACTGTGGAAGGCTCGCTATTTATATAGAAATGCTTGATTCTCATTGGATGATGATCCTCATTGGACAATAACATCAAGCTGATTCCTAATCTGGCCTCCGTTTACCAATCCGAGCCTTCGTTTGCCCGCTGGAGCTGTTTCTTGTGAAATTGTAACTCTGTCGTTTTTCGCCAATCTCCCAAATCTTAAATGGCGTCTCACATCTAAACGAAGACAGATATGAACAAGCCGTTTCTTTCAGTGAATTTTTCTCACTCTTAGCTTTCAAACGAGCTATTGCACGACTTTCTACGATCACTAGAACCGAAATTGGAAGATCGGTGCCGAGGGGGGGGGTTGGTGAAATTTGATGAAACAAACTTTGGTCAGGGTCCCAGGTCGAAATTCGACACTTTGGAAAAAAATTTTCCCATACAAAGTCACTCTGACACTTAGGACTTTTTCAGGTGAGGTCCGACGTGAAATCTTGTAACAGCTCTAACTTTTGAACGGCTGATCGGATTGACTCGCAACAAAAATATCATTGAGCAGTTTTTTCTCCTCTTTCAAATGAGCATCTATAAGACAAAATCCATCCACTATAACCAACATTGGAAGATCGCTGCCGAGGGGGGTTTGGTGAAAAAATTTTGTTAATCCAACTTTTGACGAGAAACACGATGGGAGTGGTCTCGCACCGAAATTCCACCATTCCAACCTGGCCGGCACACCACGCCAACCTGGCCATCACACCACGACAGCTTGGAGAGCGCACCACGAACAACCTCTGGCAAAGCCAACCTCGTCGTTCCTGAGGGGGGGGGAGTCGGACTAGGGCCGACGCCCTAGTCTGACAGGAGGGGGAGTCGGACTCGAAGCAACCAGGCGTCGGATTAGGTCCGACGCCCTAGTCTGACAGGAGGGGGGGCGCAGTTTGGGTGTTCGCCGTTTTGTTACTACTTCAATGATCATTTAGAGCGTTCATTCTGTCTACTCTCCTTTGACAATCGAGACACTAGCGTCAATTTCGAGATCAGTAGTTCAGAACCGTCAGCTAACAAATGAGATAAGTCGCCTCTTCTTCTGTTGCCCCACAGAGATAAATTGCTTTGTCTGCGTGTTTAGGTCTAAAGATGGCTTTCCTCTTTAGTTCGTTTCGTTTCGGCCGATGACATGTATATATGACCTTGATTTTTATGATTGGATTTTTGTGATTTTATAATTCGATTTAAGAGTTCAGATGCATGTTAATAATTGCACGACAACATTGTTATGATTTCACCCCATTGTGAAACAATAAAGAAATTTCTTCTTCTTCTTCTCAAAACTAATGGTCACTGCCAGAACTAGACTCGAGGGGCAAGAAGATTAATCTTCCATTGAACGTAGTGCAAACTCAAGCCTGAATTCTGGCGAGTTAAAACATTGGCACCACACAGTCGGTAAATTCAGATCGCGAAGAGTCGAACGGTGGGAATAATACTTCCATTTGACGAATTTGTCATGTAGAAAAATTGAGTCAAATATAGTATCGGTGTTTATCACTTGACAGGATCTGCAATCTGACCGCTGATACGAGCTGATTCGTGTGTTCACTGATACGAGACATTTCTTCAATTCCATGCTTGACCACGCCAAAATTCGACGAATATCTATGTCAATCTCTCTCCTTTGCTACCACTGCTTACAATGGTGTACACATTATGCAGTACAATTATGCATAATATATACATATTATATACGCATATACATTGTTATGCGCATATTATAGTATAACAATGCTGTTACAATTATGTCCGCTTAATTTCGTACATAGTTCCTTCTTCTCGAGAACCTAGACAGTTATTTCCAAAGAAAATTCTTCAACAACAAAAGTTCTCGTCGATAATTTTACTTGCGATCTTTCAGGTGATTCATCCTTTCTCAGCCGCAACAGGTTGAGAAGTGCCTTCTCAACTTGCTGTGCCCGAGGAGGAGAGAATCACCTGAAAGCTCGCATATATAATTATCGACGAGAGCTTTCTATTTGTCTTTGAAGAATTTATTTTGGGAATAACGCTCTTGACTAATCCACACGCAAATGAATCTATTTCTGTGGTTTGCTTAGACAGGAAGCATAATAAATTGTAATGCTAATGAAATGGCACAATCTGCTGACATAACGCCATAGTGTAAATAGAATAATTAAATACTGAGTTGCATCCCCAGTTGAAAAAATGGGAACAGACCTGAATAGCTGCCATTTCACCCAATATCGGGAATCATTCAGGAGGCCCAGTTCACATCCATCAAAATCGACACAGCCCCCTATTTACAGTTGCAGCCATTCCCAGGTAAATTTGATATTTGAAATTAGGAAATTAGTGAAATCTCACGAGCATCCATTAAATATCACTTTAAACACACTACTGGCATATTGCATTTATTAATTATTGCAGGCGCACTAACATAGATGACTTGTCGGTAGTGTGTTTAAAGTGATATTTAATGAATGCTCGTTGAAATTTCACTAATTTCCTAATTTCAAATATCAAATTTACCTGGCTATTGGCTGCAACTGTAAATAGGGAGCTGTGTCGATGTTGAGAGATGTGAACTAGGCCTGCTGATGATTCCTGATATTGGATGAAATGGCAGCTATTCACGTCTGTTCCCATTTTTCAACCGAATATGCAACTCAATGTTTAATTATTATATTTGCATTGTGTTTCTAAAGAAAGCAGCATTTATTAATTATTGCAGGCGCACTAACTTAGGCGACTTGCTAATAGTGTGTTTAAAGTGATATTTGATGAATCCTCATTGAAATCTCACTAACTTGCTAATTGCAAATATAATACCATAGCAATCGAACAACGAGTAACCAATATTCAGCATTAAACACGGCAAACTGTGCGAAATTTCAGTGACTGTTCAGTGTTCACAACTGGATCACGCAGCAAATAGACCCGTAGACAATGTGAAGTTCTACAGAGAAGAGAAGCTTGTGAGCGTTGTTTTGCTCCACTGCTTGCTATTTTAATAATGATCAGAATGACTAGCATTATCGAGAAAACCTTTGCGCAATGATCTGAATTTTCGAATCTGAAGGAATCGTGGCGATCGGAGCATTTTAAAGGTATTCACAGCAATTTGCAAGTGATGAACGACTATTTTTCCTACCTCTTTCAGGAAATAAAAATTATTCTTGCCCACTCAGTTAGTGCCAGCATGTGTCGTCGTTTTAAATCAGTTTGCAATTCTTGTAAAGTAATGCGCTATTTCTGTGGTCCAGCTCTCTTTAATTGTTCCTCTTACTGCGCCATGATTTATCAGGTAACAAATTACATCTAAGCTTGAAACAAGGATATCGATGCTTGAAACTCATTCAATGTGGTTCTGATTATAGAATTACATACGTCACATTTGAAAAGAATTCAGACTTGCCATGCATACCTGTCAGCTGTCAATATTAATTACTAAAGGTCAAGCGAATTAGTGCACCCTCGACTGCGAATTCTTACACAGTCATTGTGGGAGAATTGGACGTTGCTGTACAACAAAAAAGGCTTCAAAAACAACTACAAGCTTTCATTAGTTTGGAATCGGTAACTTTGTAATTAATGGAACAAACAAGAGCACGTCAATCCGATTACTCTGTCCACATCAATTTGTATGCATGATGTAATCTTTTTCTCCCATAAAAGTTACGTGAGAAGTAGTGATAGGATTAGTACAATTCATGGAAATCAGCTCACCAAGTTTCATAGCAATATTGACACTGATTTGCTGTCACTCTCGAGATGCAAATCTGCAGCTGACTTGTGGTGTATTATCTGGATGTGAAATCTCTGATGAAAATTCTCTCCCATAGTAATAGTTCATGACAATGGAGCTGGTATTTTTTGCAATCTGTTTCCAACTCTTCACTTATTCATGTGGAGATAATGAAGCGGATATTCGTACGAAGCTTTATAAAGATATCGTCCAACGCTGCCCTTTGTGCTCAAAAGTTGCTCCGATTCCTGAAACTGGAAGTTCAGTAATTGTTAGAATTGGATTGAAACTCATTCAAATCAATTATTTGGTAAGTTCAAAATAATTAATTCAATCTCGATCTTGCCTGTCAATCTCGGGACCTCGAGTGCAACATTATCCAAAAGCCGGGATCTCGAATTTGAGAGTGCATGTAGGCCTATATCAGATTTATCTCAATTACTCAGAAACTGTAAATAATTGCATACACACTTATCGATTGCTGTATACAGTAGTCTAATTGTGCGCCTATTTGCAACTGAGATTGATATAATGTAGGTGTAGAGAAATATCCTCGCAACTGAGAATTGTTTCCTGCCGCAACGAAGTCACCTGGTCCCCCAAGGTGGTTTGACAAATAACATCGAAGTGCTAATTTTGTTCGCATGGGTATTAAGCTATCATCATTCTTTTTGTGCTAAAATCAGATATTGCTGAATGGTGTCACACGGTTTCATGATTGACACTTGAGTAGCATGATCACGTAAAAAAACGCACTAGTGCCGCATAATTGGCGCAAGAATATGATTGCGGCTGAGACTCAAGAAGCCTCGCGTCCGACAGTGGCCGATTTAGTTTCGTAATTCTGTCTTCACTCAAAAATGCAGAAATATAACGTTGCTGAAAAAGTTTTGAGCGATAGAAATTTGACCGCAGCTCTTTAGTTTTTCAGCCTATGAATCACAAATTAAATCCACATTATGCCTATATAAATGATATTCCTAAAAACGTCATATTTATCTGATACGACTAGTTTTCGCTTATAAAGCTGTAGTTTGAAGTTCATCAAATTTCTATCGGTCACAACTTTTTCAGCGGTCTATCGGTCAAAACTTTTCATTTGCAATGAACGATTCCCATTTGCGTAAATGCGACAATAATGATGTTTCCCGTAAAATATTTTGTTTCATTATCTGAAATGAAAAGAATTTACTGTAAGTTCTAACTATCCAGTTAAGTAGAAGCTTAGGAGCTCAATAAAATCACCGGATTCTTGACGAAAACTGGGTGGAATAGCAAAAAGAAAGTAGGTAGAATCGGCCACTGAGCTACTAAATTACTGAATTAACCTACCAAGTTTTTATTGAAACATATATCATATCGTCTGCATGGATAACTCATGAGTATGTGTGATATAGTATGTTCTGGGTCATGCCTATACCAGCAAGCTGATGGATGTGGACTATTTTGGTTTTCACTAAGCTTAACAAGTTGTGAGAGATCTAAGTTTGATTTGGAAAATGTAAAAAAATCTAGAAAGCTAAGTCACTGGGGTAATTAATGAAATTCATGAAGACAAGCTGCATAATGCATAATATTAACACAGAGCCTACACACTCTTTCGAAAACATTAATGCTACATGTAGAGTTTGCTATATGAAGCTATATTTTTACCATTCTTGACTAATTGAATCTTATAATCCTGGACCGGTGAAAAGGTCTTTTAGCGCACAATGAATATAAAACCATAAAGTTAGTTCCATAAAGTACCTGTTACAAGGCGGAAGACAATCCTTTTCGTTAAGATTTAGGGTCCTAAAAGTTATTACCGTGTACGTTTGTGCGTGCGTGACACAATACTATTTTTTCGACATTTCTCCACTCCTTGATCCAAATAGGCAATATTTCCCGGGATCGATGGAAGAATGGAGATTGGACGGAATTCATCGGTGGTTGCGCTGTTCATTTTAGGCACCGGAACGCCATGAGCAGTCTTCAATACTGAAGGAAAGATCGGGTGGTCAATGGAGAATTGAAAGATATAACGCAGTGGTTCGCAAATTATGTAGGTACATTCTCTTAACAAACGATTCGGTCAGTCGCGTAGCCAGAATTTCATCTCCGGGGGGGGGGGCAGTAAATGTGGCTTAATTAATATAAACCTATACTTAATAATTTCGATGTACAGTGTACTGATTCTACAGTGTGCGCTACTCTTCTTGCTAACATCATCAAATTCTGCGCACATTCTTAATACGGACTATTATGGGATGGAAGTGCTGCGCCCCAGGCTATAAAGTAACTTAAAATCTCGAAAGGTGACTTTGCATTGCTTTCCTCAAAACCCTTCGACTCTGTCAGCTTGGTTAGGATGCATACCACGGGAAGGTTTCCATCCTTCTTCATCATCAAGACTGTGTGAGCTCACTTCATTTTGTTGACACTGACTTTATTACTGAAAGTGTAGATCGAACAAGGAAAACTGGTTTATTGAAGAATCGAAGATTGAAGAAAGATGCCATTCCATCAAAATTTTACAATGTACTATCAAATCTTTCCTTCGAAGCTCCAACGTAAAGGCCAACTGCATGTGCAACTTCCGTGAAACGACAAGACAAAGAAAACAGGAGGACTCAGGAATTGATTTGGGAGATGTGGGAAGAAGATCGTGTTGACAATCTCCAAAGGCTATATGATAAGTTTAACGCCTACGAGTGCAAACCATCGGGCTTCATCGCCGTTCGTGATTCTGAATCAAATAGTGCGGATTATTACATTCTCATTGATACTTCGGAAATTCCTAAGGTAAGAGCTTCAGTGAAATTCAACTCTGATATGTCTTTTGTTGCATCTTGTTTGGGTGTTCAATTTGATGTAGGCCATAGTAATAACAAGATTATATATACAAGATTATCGATGACAGCCACAAGCGTAGAATGCAGTCTAGGCTCTAACAATATTGATTTAATCATCATTCGATACATGTGTAGCTAGAAGCAAAAGAGAAATAGAACAGGCGTTCATATATAGCCAGTCATGAATGGCCTCTACTTGTAGGTGTCGCAAAATCGTGTCGTGTCCTGGCTACAAGCCATATCGAGACGTCCGTGACAGTACAACTGGTATCGGCGCCTGACCGACTATCTGACTCATAGAAATGTACATCTCTCGCGATCGTTGCGCAACAGGGGACATACGAAAATTAACCAAGCGCGCTACTGTAGGATTTCAGATTCTCATATTAATAAATTAGTAATTCGACATAGAATGATGTTAATATACCCCTGTATAAAACACAAAGATTGTCCCCTGCTCAGATTTCATTTGGGGGGGGGACATGTCCCCCTTGCTCCCCCCTTGGCTACGCCACTGGATTCGGTGTACCGTCGCTACCGAAAGACTTCCCAACTTTCATTCTCGTCATATATCAAATTCTTTCTGCAATGCCGGAATATTTCTCTTGATATTCGCACTTTGGCGCACCCTGTCTATACAAATGTTATTTACTCGTATTAATCAACATACTGCAATTACGTATCTGAAAATTATGATCATGGCTGTTCAAATAATATGTAGGAGCAATAAACCTCCCTATGGAAGAAAATTATTATTTAATGCATGCAGCAGTGTTGAGCTGACGTATTTACTGACTTGGATTAATTGCTTAACACGTTCAGCATAGCTAACATGCATGGATGACCACAACACAGCTAAGCACAGTCATCAGTCATTTAAAAGGCAGTTCAGAGTTACAGTCATCAAGCATTATGCATCTTCAAGAACAGATAGGTCACTGCCTTTCAGTTGGTATTTGATATGTCGGTATGAGAATTTGCATACCTGTCAAGTCACCCGTAAATCAGAGAATTTCTCACGCACACCCACAATTCAATAAGTTTTACCCGCATCAACAATTGATGATGTTGAAATATCGAATTTGATATATTGGTTGTCGATATGCGCGATGATAGTCCAATGTCAGTCATATTCGCTGTGTAGGTAAGCTTTACTCGTAAAATTAGTGTGGTTATCAATCCCAGAGTTCTTCTACTTCTTTACCACCTGGTTTGGAAGAGCTACAGCGCTTTTCACAGTTGGTAGCACAGATGGAAACCGGCCGAGATTTTCGGGCCTGTCCGGTCCGAAAGCATCTTGAATGACACTGATGTTAATGTTGTTGTGGATCGGTTTCAATCCTTTATTTAATTCTGGTTTGATACTTTTGTCCCGCCAAAAACAGTTGGGATGCGTTCTTCAGATCCGCCTTGGTTATCCCATTCCATGAAGGCATTGTTGGATGCGAGGAATAAGACTCTTACACGGGGTCACTACCCTAAGTTTCTTCAACTTCCGGAGAAATTTATTTCAGCTTTAGCTTTAGCTAAGTCAAGGAACTTTTCCAGGGTTCAATTCCGGTCACAATCCGAATTGTGAAAGTGTATTAATTCCCAACTGAATCGCTCGTCTCAGAGATCCCCTCTTGATGTCGACGAAGTTTTTGATATGAATGAGCAATTTCATGCCTCCGTTACCCCCACCTGGCCCTACTGTCTTTCAATATATCCGCATAAATTCTCCCCTTTTCAGCTCTAATCTTGATGTTTCCCACGTTTTTTAATCTGATACAGTCCAGTAGGACCAATTCTCCTGGCCCTGATGGTATTCCAGGTTACTTCTATCGGTATTTTGCGCATATTCTTGCCTTCCCACTTACTTACATAATGGAACTCTCGTTGCGGAATGCCGTGTTTCCTTCGTCATGGAAACTTGCTAATATTAGCCCTCTTCCTAAAGGGAAATCGGAGTACAGGCCTATATCGATCCTTCCCTTTGCGAGCAAGATTCTCAAAAAATTAATTCGTGATTGTATTCTTTTGCCTTCTCTTCGTGGCGATCTGGACGCCTGGCAGTTCGGATTCATTCATTCGTTTTGGTGGCTGCACTAATGCTCTGCTTTCGATCCGGCTTAGCATCCTCCAGCACATTACCATTGATACCTCGAAACATTGTTCTCTTGTGGCTATTGAATTCAAAAAAGCCTTTGACTCCATTAGCCATTCGATGCTCCTTTAAACCATCATCACCAGGTTTGGTTGCAGTCCCCATCTGTTAAAATGATCTCCAGGTTCTTGTTGAGTCGGTTTCAGCGTGTTTCCGCCAACGGGCATATTGCTGCTTGAAAGGCTGTCCCCAGTGACGTCCCATAGGGTTCGACTCTTGACCCTCTTCTGTTTGCCCTTTTAGTCGACGACTTTCCAAACTTTCCTGATGCCAAAGTTGTCATACATGCTGACGACATTACACTGATCCACTTAGGGGATGGCAATGGCTCCTATGATATTCAGTCTATCGTGAATGATGTTGTTGTTTGGGCTTCCAACAAAAGGCTTCATCATTAATGCTAATAAAACAAAATTTATGAATTTGTCCCGGTCATCCTTGACTAATTGTCCCTTCTATTTCCATCAATGATTTTTCCTGTTGATAGTGGGAAGATTTTGGGAGCTTCGTTCTCGTCTAATTTGAGGTGGGATGATTACTTTCCCATCCTATATAATAAATGCTGCAAAAGCTTAGCTTTGATCAAAAAGCTGAGAAATAATTGTAACAGCTCCTTTCTCGTCTGGTCTGCTTATTGCAGTCTTGTTTTATGTCACTTGAACTACTGCTGGTCTATCATTTGGGATTTACCCCAAAAATATTTTGCTAAGCTGGAGGAGCTGTGCCGTTTAGCAGCAAAGTGGGCCAATCGGGCCAATCAACCTGACCTTCGGACCCGCTTGAACAAGACATGCACTAAGCTTATGAAAAGATTGTGAAAAATGTGGATTCCCATCCCCTTTCAGAATTCTTCATTGTGAGGAACAATTCCCGTCTCAGACGTTGCATATCCCTGTTACCACTGAAGACAAAGTGTAAATTGTATTCCAATTCTTTATCAAATTCCCTACTTTGTCATACTTTTTGTCACTGTTTGTAAAGTCGCTCGTCATGTACCGCTTTTTTACTGATGATAATAAGCATTATTGATATTGTTATTATTACTGGGATGAGAAGGCAGAAATAATGTTTGTACGGTATTCTTTGTACGATGCGCTTCACTGATAGGAATAGAGAACAAATCTAAGCCTGATTAATGATTATCCGAAGAATTGATATGACTTTTTTTGTTATTATTTAGCACACGGTGCGGTTAGCTAAATTTATCATGACGATGATTGAAAAGCAATCTCGAGCACCCAATTATTGAAATTTTGCAAAAAAGTTTTTATTTACCTTAGACAGGGATAATCTATGAGAAATTCATTTATGAGACAGGAATAAAATTTATAGACCGTTACTATGTATTTTTTCCAATCTTCGTTAGTCATAATATTCCGAAACATTTTTCTTCGTCTAGAATGTAGGCTATTTGAGCAAGGTAGTATGATACAAGCACCTGTTTCCAGTGTACATCAATATATGATTATAGCCATCGTTAAGTAATATTTCATCAAGGTGTGTATCACCAAAACATCCATATTACAGTTGCTTCAATACGAAAACGCATATAGCAACAGCACAGAATGATTGTCTTTTTTTAATCAAATTACGGCTTCTGCAACAGTTGGCTGAAGCAGGCACACAAGATTAAGACATGTTTAGACTTAGCTTTCATCTGGAGACTTGAAATTTTGTGCGTTTTCATGAGAGAGTAGTGTCCAAAGAGGATGTTTTGGTGATAGAAATACACGCACAGTTTTCCCTTGCCATTGGCAAATTTCCATCAATTTACATCTACAGGTACTTCAAAATGTGGATTAAATGATAAGTGTGCGCAATCGTGTTTTTGATAGAGATGCTTGAATTTGGATTCATATTCACAAGCGAGTACTTGCAAAAAAACTTCGTTCGCTTACTGAAGGAAAAAATGAAAATTTGTGTCCTAGCTGATACAAATCTTTATCAATTTGCACCCGAAAGGTACCTAGGAAAGCTATCTACAAGACAGGGGTGCGCAAACGCGTTTTCGACCTGGTGGCTTGAAGAGCTATGCGTTTTCACAAGACCGTAGTTGCAAAAAGTAATCGTTTATTAATGGTAAAACTCTCAGATTTGTGGCTTAACTTGTGCAAATCTGTATCAGCTTGTATCTGCAGATTGTACAAGTATTGTTAAACTAATAACTAAGAAATCTAGTCGCTTGGAAAGGAAATAATTCAGAAAACTTAGCTGATACTGCTGAGAGCCATGTCGATGGTAAATGCAGCTAGTGAGAGAAAGCTGCATCGCTTCATTTTGATTGACTATTGTTATCTGACTGTGCGATTTCATTGGAGAAAGCGTGTTTTTTATAATTCGAAAAGGCTCGTGACTTTAAGTGGAAAGGTAAGGGTGTTCCACTAGCTAGATTTTCCTAGATTTTTGATATGTTGATAAGGATTTTTTCTCTACAAGATGAGCCCACTTTTGAAACTATTGCAATTTGTGGCGGGTTAAAATACATGTTGCCTGGACTAATAGCAAGTATATTTACTTCTGCTATACGAAATCGCTGTTGTTGTTAGTTGTAGCCCTACCGGCCTGTACCGGCCTGTACCGGCCTGTACTTGCCTGTACCGGCCTGAAGTTCAGTGAATTTCGGCAATTCGTTTGAGTAAGACAGGTTGTCGCCTCAATTCACACTAACTGGAAATGCCATGAGGATCATGCTCATTACTCATCCTCTATAACATCCTCTATAAGGTCAAGGAATGATTCAAACGATTGATCTGGAATGTCCTAGACATACAAGTATATTGAATATGTAATACGAAATAGAATCATAGAAGGTACTCATTGTCCTCGCTTTACTTTGCAGGATATAAGTCAAGAAAACTTATTTTCAACATTTTGGATCAACACTGTAAGTTTTGTGAAATTTACTGCATACATTCTCACATAATTTTATTCAGTATTCTCTATTTTAAATGTCAGTATTGGACAGATAATCGATTAGCTTGGAATTCATCGCAATATGATGGAATGAGCAAAATTACCATTGATGCTCATAGTATTTGGACACCTGAGCTGACACTTCTGAATGAGTAAGTGTTATTTGCGCTATATTCACATCTACATTCATTTACTCTGTATTTTGCATGATATTATTACACTCGAAATCACCAATCTCATTGACCACTGATGTCGGCGCACAGTTTATTTTCAACAGGACTGACAGATTGCACGTCGACGTAAAGCATATAAAATACTGTCCATTAGAGACGGTAAGTGTAACCTATCATTTTGACAGGACTCCGACTTCGCTTCGGGATGTGATAGGACTTTGACACCGGCAATAAACAATATAGAATGATGTGAAAATTGTTTAGCGTGCAGAGTTATCAATAAAGCTTTGATTAGATAGGTTCAATCCATTTAACCAGTGTACTGAGGGAAAGAGTTTAAAGTTTCCAAAACACATGTGCATCATTGGTTGCATGTAATTGTACGATGTATTAGCGGTTCCGTACGTATGTATAATAATATGAATTATCAGTAAGCGAACGTCTTTAATCACATTTCGTTACCTACTGTTTCTGGCACAACATTTTGACTGATTAATAATCCGTGAATTACAAAAAGTCAATCAGGTCTTAAATGTAATTAATCATGAAGTAGCAACATACTCAAAGAATCGAGATGGATGATCATTTTATGTGTGATCATAGCAAGATTAGTGATCACAGGAATACTTATGCGCCATGACCAGGTTTATGAATAGTTTGTAAGTCAGCAATACTAAAGAGCAGAATGAATTTTTGCATGCATGCTTGTGATAACGGACTATTTATGTTACTGTAAAATAGCGTGGATTTCGTATTCTTCGGGTCTAGATATAGATCGGACATTTAGTGCTCAGCAAAAAACGCACCAACAGTAGTAGCTTACTTTTTACGTTTTATGTAACTTTTGACAGAAGGATAATAAACTTGGCACGATACTTTTGGCGTGAGAGGTATTTTAAAATTTAAATGTTTGAAATATTTTGGCTGATTTCGGTATATATTCACTTCTAATGTGTATTACTGCATCTATTCTTGATGTAATAAGTTGAGATTACATAAAGAATGGAAACTACCAAATGACAGAAATTCACAAGCTTATCAAAGAGTCTGAAGAACGAATTCTATTAATATGGAGATATTCACAAATGCAAAATCTTAGATTTGAAATTATCTGCTTATTATGTATACATGCTTGAAATTTCAAATTCAAATATGATTTTTTATTATTTTTGTGCTTTTTAGTTCTGTATCTGATCAGCAACTATTGAAATTTTTCAGAATCATATTGCTTCAGCCTTTGTGTCTCGATAAAAGTCACAGAATTGGGATTCTTCTTCACCTGCAGAAACTAGATACAGTGAAACCTATCTAACTTAGCAGCCTCTCTAAATTGGCAGGTCTTCGCCAGTCCCGATTTAATCCGTATTCCTGATGGAACCCCTTCATCCTTAGCACCCCTCTAACTTAGCACTTTTGGTGCAGTCCCTTTGGGTGCCAAGTTGGAGCGGTTTCACTGTACAAAAATGTGCGATTTTAGTGATATTTGAGTTGAACGTTTGAATTATTTGACCTTTGACCTCATCTAATACAATGATGTACAACTGTCAAGCTTGTCAGCTGACGGTTGTGCGCTCTGTCTTGTTCGCGCACTTTTGTGGTCCCCGGTCTGTTTTTCTGCTTTTTGTGGTCGCTTTTGTTCATTTTTGGCATCGCTTGGCTCATCATCTTGTTCTGTATCATTGTATGCCTCCCATTTTTGGATAGTTTGTCCCGTTGCTGTGAATTTTCTCCTGAGGATTCAGGACCAAAGCATTTCTGTTTTGAGTGATATTCCACGCTTCGATATCGTTATTCTTTCGGGAAGTCTATTGTGTCATTGTGCAACGTCATCAACGATCTACAATTGTCGGCATCCGCATCAGATCCTCGTGCTATTGATTAGTTGATCGTGTGAATGTTGATGTTTGTTGACCAGCTGCGACTGTCAGCTGCTTGGAACTAATCAACTGTTATCGTGCGCAATTTGTACAACCCAACTTTTCGAGAAAAATAAGATTATCGATTTTTGCCACGTGAACGCTGACTTAACGCTGACACAACGTAATATTTCATGATGATTTTAAGTTATTATTTTTAAATATTTCATACACAGGAACAACCATGACGACACCACCATCCAAGGCATGCAAAGGCAAACGCGGTCAGGTTCTGTTGGAAACTACCAAATGACAGAAATTCGCAAGCTTATCAAAGAGTCTGATGAACGAATTCTCAGCACACTTGTTGATCGTCCTTTGAGAACAGGAAATTTCTCCTTGTACAACCGATTGAAAGGGGAAGTCAAATCGGAGATCAGCAGAACGAAGAAAAATTGGGGTCTAAGGGCCAGTAGATCAACCAAAGACCTATGGAATGTATACCAATGACGTGATTGGCCGATCCTTTAAAGCATGTCCTTCAAAATTTCACATCAACTACTCAAGCAGCAAATAATATCAACCAAGTTTTTGCTTCACAATTCAATTCGGGAGGAAAAATTGTTGACGTTGCAGACTTTTGCCCACAAGTTAACAAACTAATTATAGCAACAGAAGAAGTCGAATACGAGATGCTCCATTTAAAGATACACAAGGCCTTTGGATCTGGTTTCATTCCGCCCAAGCTCATAAAGGAGGCAACTTATGTATTGGCCAAACCACTATCACACCTTTTTAACGCATGTATCAAGGCAGACTATTTTCCATGTCCTTGGAAATACGCACATGTCGCGCCAGTTCCTAACATTACTAGGCCATCAATCAACGATTTACGTCCAATTTCTCTTCTTCCGATTCCCAGAAAGATGTTCGAGAAACTGATAATGAAAGAAAACCAAAGTCCACTTGAAAATGCTGCCGGACCCTTTCAACATGATGGGATGCGTGGAGCATCAACTACCACTCCTTCAATTTTCCTACATCATCGAATAACAAAACTGTTGGATTTGAACGAAACTTCCGTTGTCCAAGTCTTTGCTTATGACCTAGCCAAAGCCTATGACAAAATCGATCACGATATAATTTTAGGTAGTTTAAGTAAATGCAATTTTCCGCTAAATTTCATCAGATTGACTTCCTCCTACCTATCAGAGCAGAAGCAGAGTGTCCGTATTGATTCCGTTGTGAGTTGTCCTATGGGTTGTCAGTTGGCCATGGCTTCTAGTGTTTCACAAGGTTCGGTTTTCGGGTCAATGCTTTTTAATGCAGCCACTGGCAACCTTAAGCCAATCAATTCGTATACATTATTGATGAATTACATTGAATGAACTCTTTCATCGCCTATATGTCATTGTATGCAATGGATTCATCAACATATCAATTTGAGCTGTGTAATGACTTTCATTTTGCACATTCTTTTATTGTTTGATTCTTATTCATACAAATGTATAATTTCTATTTCTATGATTTGTTAGTTTTTGTTGTCATTTTCCATTTCAAAAAGTGATCTAATAGAAATAGGTTAAAAATTGGCGGTTTTTGACCTTTGACCTTCACCTCAGCCCAGGGGTGACCTTAGAAATAAAACTGCTGCTGTTTTTCTGAATCCCCTTTCAATGCCTATTCGATTGATGTATGGTTTGGCAAAGTTGGTGGAACAGTTTGGGAGATCAGCAGGGGGTGACATTCGCGTTCGGAAAAACACCTCAGTGGGGCGAGGGTTAAGTATTTATAAGTCATTACGACTATATCATATTCTACTTCATTTTTATCAAGAATATAACCTTCGTGACATTTTGTGAGTATATTGTCTTCCAATCTATCTACAAGGCCCTCTCCTCATTTGCGGCGGTATCTACCACTGCTTGGAGGTTGGCTGAGCCACACTCTGTTGCTTCTTTTGGTGGTTAATGACATTTTTTTCATCTTCGGCAGTAGTAAGCTCATCACAGGCGGAAGTCCAAAATGCGCAACCCCCCCTCTGTCCGGAAGGTGAGGGAGTTCGCCAAGGATGTGTTGGGAGGAATGGGTCCGAGAGGAGGAAACGGGTCCCCCCCCCTCCTACCAAACTTCTAACTTTAGTTCCAGAGATGGTAGAAAGTCGTGCAATAGCTCATTTGAAAGCTAAAAGTGAGAAAAATGCAGTGGAAAGCTCAGTTTGGTCTAATTTTCCTGGGTTGAGGGAGGAAAACGTCAGAGTTGGAAAAGGCAGGTTTTGGAGGTTTTGGGATGAGAAAGTCCATTTTTCGGTATGAAGGAGTGCTCGGATGGGAAAATGGAGTGCAAATTCGGACGTTTTGGCCACTTTTGGGTCTAGGAACGTCTTCCCAACTCAATCGGAGAGAAGAAGTTCTGACCCCCCCTCCTACCAAACTTCCAACTTTGGTTGTAGACATCGTAGAAAGTCGTGCAATAGCTCGTTTGGTCTAATTTTCCTGGGTTGAGGGAGGAAAATGGCGGAAAAACGTAGAGTTGAAAAAGTCAGGTTTTGAGGTTATGAGAAAGTCCATTTTTCGGTATGAAGGAGTGCTCGGATGGGAAAATGTAGTGCAAAATGCGGAATCGTTTTGGCCACTTTTGGGTCTAGGAACGTCTTCACTGACCTCAATCTGGAGTTGAGAAGAAGTGCTGTGACATCCCCCCTCGGCAACGATCTTCCAACTTTGGTTCCAGGAGCATGGTTTGAGAAAGGTCGTGCCTAATGTGCAATGGCTTCATTTTGTAATAGCGCTGTAAAAGTGTGAGAAAACTGCTAGTGTGGAAAAGCTCAGTTGTGGACTGTGAATTTCCTGGGCTTGAGGGAGGAAAATGGCAAGAAAACGTCAGAGGGTTGGAAAAGGCAGGTTTTGGAGGTTTTTTGGTGATGGAGTCGAAAGTCCATTTTTCGGATGATTGAAGGGGTGCTCGGATGGGAAAAAACGTGAAGTGCAATATTCGACGTTTTAGTTGGCCACTTTTGGGTCTAGGAACGTTATCTTCCCAA